>CM055404.1:150668711-150691394 GCA_029228625.1 Pseudolycoriella hygida | reverse complement strand
ACTCGATAGCGTAGTGGTTAACACGTCTGCTTGCTACTATGAGATCGAGTTGCCAGTGCGTTGGTTCGCAACTCAGCCGCAGACGGATTTGTTCCGATTGTTAGATTTGTAAACAAAACGAAGCTAATTGAATCGGTTCAAGTCATGTGAAGTTGAGTGTAGCGCCATCGTACGGCTTACCGGTGAAAGGCATTGTTGGGAGGTGCCGGTATTCTACTCCTACTAGTTTCGTTCCTAGTACATCTCATGGATGGCACTGGGTTTGTCGCACAGCTTACCACTAGCACAGTAAAAACTTTCCGGTAATGAAAGGATCTCAAATAGTAGAACCACAAAAAGTAGCGAAACTAGTAAATAATGATCTAGCCTCTAACCCTTCATGGGTTGTTAAGGCAGATTATTATTATTATAGTATAGACTCAGACTCAGGATCCTGGCTGAGTCCAAGGGCTCAGAATCGAAAAACGTTATTCCATAAATTGATGGGTGTTCCTAGACCTTTCGATTAATTTTTTTTTTTCAAAATCGGAGAAGATTTCAGTTCAATCAGTTCAATAAATGATAGTGTACGTTTGTTCTGCGTAGGCACACAAATATTGATCCGAAACGCGAATTTCAAAGGTACAATAAGCAGAATGTAATTATGTTTTATGTAATTCCGAGAAATCAAGGAGTTGTTTTGGAGTCACCTATGAATGGTGACAATTCACAGGCGAAATTACCTGCGAAGATCCATCATTAAGAATCCAATTTTGAAATGTTGTTAAAATTAAGTCTTCCCAACTGTTTTCGTTCTCATTTAGAAACATATAAACTTTGAACAATTGAATTCTGAGAAAAAATTGCGATTATTGAGAACGGTTCTAATTATTTTGCAGTCAATGTACTTGGCGATTCAATAAAAGACTGAATACGTTATCAATTGAAAAGAATCGCCCTGTATTTTGTATTGTACCGCTATTCACAAGATTACTCACAAATATTTTTTTCTACCTTCGAAATCAAATTAAAAAATTCACATTAACCGCTTTACATCATTAGCTGAACGAATTCAATAAAATTTTCTTGTTCCCTCAACTTCATACTTTAACATTTTGAATTTTATGATGTTCTTGTGAGTCCCAAAATACAACCTGTTTTACTTCTTATTTATTTACACATACTACAAATCATTGTCCTCATTCACGAAACATTTAATGCGTTGCGTTAGATCAGCAAGACATCTGATTATATAAGGCGAAAAGTATAATTTATTGGAATTATGAAATCGTTTCCGTTAAATTCTCGTTCGCTTTCCAAAAGAAAAAAAATATCTTCCTTTGAGGAATTTTCGCTTAGTCATAAAAGAATGAATTAAACATCTAAAACTTTCCAACTTTTTCTATCTAAGCGGCTGCATAACCTTTATGCAGCCGTCTTTTGTGTTTAAATCTGAATGCAATTTGTCAATGTTACCCACATACCTTTCTCAAAATGTTCTAAATATTGTATAAAAGAAAATGAGATTTTGACCTCAAAAAGAATAGTTTCGCGGAGCCGAAGTCGTGACAAATTTATTGTTTTTCATATGATGGGAGCGTGTTTTTGCTGTGTAAAGAACGAAATTATGTTTATGATTATTTGTGTACCTGTGCTCGTTTTTGGACCTGTATTTATCTTTCGGAAGATAAAAAAGAAAATTGAGGAAAATAGAAATCATTATTTTAGCTCTGTAATTGATCATCGCAAAACGATATGCAAATATGGAGACGGGTATCTGGCAGTCCAGTTCTTCTGTATCGAATGTAGCAAATTCGTTTATTTTCTCATAATTCAGCAGCTAATTATTTTAATCTACCAATTTTTTTCGGTTCGGTCCAGACTACGTTTGGCATGTTCTTTCACTTTACACTTCTCGATGTGAGAAAAATCTACGAGTTAAAATTATTAAATTCTAACTAACTATGGAATAAACAAGTTGGACATTCACGAAATCACTTCAAACTATTTTTGGATCAAATATTTGAAAAAGAAAGAAACTTTCATTATTACTCATATCAAAATATCGTTTTTCCGTTTTTTAGATTGATCGGATCTTGGTCTAGAACTTCAAGTTGTGACGCTATATTCATAGCTGAATTTACGCCTCAACACAGAACTAGTCCCTTTTCTCCAATTGCACCATGCGTGACACCACAGATGAATTAAACTAATTCCTTCTTCAATTAATTAGCTCTCTCTATTTTTTCTCGATTAATAGGCCATTCGATTCGTTGTTCTTTCGTAAGATTTCGATCGGGAGGTTTATGACTATCTAAGTGCATCTATGTCGGTAGGTGGCAAAAATATGGTTTTTTGGCTATAACTCCTGTAAAACCAAATGAAATTGTACCGGGTGGTAGATCCCAATCATATAAAGGTTTTTCATTACGGACATTATTGGACTCCTTGGAGTCTTCCCCCACTTCTGGGTTTATAGTCATTTTTGGTGAAAGCTCCGTGGTCACTGTTTACTCTTTTTTAGACTGTTTTCACCAAAAAGAGACGGCATAACTGCCTTGGAACATGAGCTGTTCAGAAGTGACGATATATTTTATGGAAGAGGGGTGATTGTTACCACTATGTTGATTTTTATGTGGAAATGCAGAACTTTTTGAACACTTTTTCTCTGTGACGGTAAAAAATTCTATAAAATAGTGTAATATCATTTGTGAATGAACCTCAGCAAATCTTGGATTTTGGTTTATAAATGACACATGTAAGTTGAAATGATAAAGTCAGTGACTTGAGAAAATTTGAATTGAGAATTAAAAATACTTATTTACTTATTTGGATAAAGAAAAATTCTATTAGTTGATTTTTTGACCTAAATAATCAGGAGATAACAGTTTGAAACCTCATGCATTTGTCTATTTTGACCACACTAACTTACATATACAGGGCAACTGGACACCTTATACGATGCTCTCAATCATTCAATGAAAGTGTGAAAGTGACGAACCTATGTTCTACTATGAGACTGTCCAGTTTCATATGAATAGGTCCTGTATATACAAACTGCACACTATAGTAAATTCCAAAGGTCCCCCAAGTATTTGTACATGATCAAAATAGCCTACGTAAAATTGCATAATTAGCTTCTTAGAGTTATGTACATTCCCGCTTTATTCAAGTCATTTGCATGCCAAAGTGAAAAATTACGGGAAGAATTTAAATTGATAATTCAAAAAATGAAGAATTGATCGCAAAAAATAAAGAATTGATCCCAAGAAATAAAGAAATGATCGCAAAAACATAAGAAAAGTGATCTTACGATCAATTCTTTATTTTTTGCAATCAATTCTTATTTTCCTTATGGGCGATTCCATTGGTAGGTTGCGAGGGAACCATGTGTTCTTGCTAAACCGTGCACATACGAGATTTGTGTTGTCTGAAGAAAATTCCTCTATAGGTTCAATGTACAACTCTTTCATGCGAAAGAAGTCCAACCTTTGCATTCTTAGCCAGAAGATGGTTCCCTCGTAACACATTTTCCAACTTTTCAATGGAACGGCCCTTATACAGAATCTTATTTAATAGCGACCTTGACCTTGACCTTGCAACAAACGAACTGGTCCCTGTGGACATCCCAAAGAGCTCGAACGTGTACACACTTACAGTGGATTACCCACTTGGTGAACCCTTAGGGGCCATTCCACCGCATGCCTTCCATGAGCACAGCTGTGGAATCACCCGTATATGCTCCCTAGTTCAACTTATCAAACATCACATGGGAGTGATGGATGAATAGTAGAACCGCGCTGGGCCGCCGCTCGTCATGCAGTGAACTTATATACTAACAACAATCACCGTCGCTTGACAAAGTGATCGGATTAGCTACTGGTTTGTCAGTATTGCAATTACTAGCGCACAACTTGCATGCTGCTGTTGTGCATACCTACAATTTATCGTGATTGTGTGATTTGACGATGTGACCAATAACGAATGTATCACACGGGATTTCCGTTCAACTTTGAAATTTTGGTTTAGGCTCTTCAATGTTCTGCGACATTTTCTGAACTTTTGGCTTCAGATTATATCGCCTGAATCGATTTACCGCGCCAGGCATCAAAGGCAGCTACTACAATTATCTCTGCAGAGTCCGCCGTCATTTGTGTATAGTTTGCGAAAAATCGCTTCGGTTGACTTCACGTACGCGTATAACAGTGATTTGCAACTAAGGATCGGAATGGGTCGTTTTGGGTTGAGCTGACTCAAAAAAAAAAATTTACCTGAATTTTTAGCTCAGATTTGGATCGAAAAAATCAATTTGGGTCAATCTAATTTCTTGAGGTCAGATTCGGGTTGAATTTTATGTCGACTTCATTACTCAGAAAACATCAAACCTGAAACCCAACCTGAACATGTCGACCTGATTCCAGGGGCACTCACTTCCGGTCCCCATGAACCCCAATGCGTCTCAATGCAGTATTAAGACCGCATTAAGACGCACCAAGACTCACAAGACCCAGAAACGAGTACTCATGGACCTGATTAAGAATTTTCGGTTTCAGATTCCTTTCAGATCGGACCCAAAATGCAAGAGCAGTTTCAGATCAAAGTTGGGTCCAACCTGACCTTACTTCCGATCCTTACTTGCGACCAACCAGCTGTCGGCAATGAGGGAGATGAACCACTGCCAGAGCGTGTGCTCATAGTGACAAAACAACGAGGGGGATGCGAGACCTACACAATTCCACAAGCAAACCGTTCTCATGAATTACCTGCGCTGGTCAACTTACCAATACTGTATTCATCCAAACCAGATTGCTTTACTCATTATGAAAATAATACAACAGACCAAAATTTCTTATTATAAATCTATATGAAGGTAACGTCAGTTGTTGATGAATTAAATCAAAATAATTATCAAACATCAGCAATGACCTGTCTTCATGTCACTCATTCATACAAAACATACGTACCATAATACGGTTTCATGAAACAAGTAATTCATTCAACCATTTCCATTCAGACCACCCTTTACTTTCCAGCCTCACAATCTAGATATAGCGACTAAATTCCAAAGCGCGTCACCTGCTTTCCAAGTAATAAGTCGTGTATGCTTCCTATAGTCACCGTTATCGAATCACATCCAACTGCCATCCCTTAAACGTTGGGTTCGTATCCAATTACGACGACGCAGAGCAAAACTTCTGGTAACGGGTTACAATTTTTGTACAGATGAAGCGGGAACCCTTTAATCATCACGAATAAGACTCTAAATCAAATTATCTTTCGATATTTTTCAAAATAAACAAAATTTAAGGAAAGTATGCAAGAGCAGGGCCTATTTTTCAAAAATGTTTTAGAAATTTTCGAAATTTTTTTAGACATTTTTAGAAACTTTAGAATTTTTTCGGAATATTCACATTAACTGCACAAAAAATAATGCAAATCTAGGCACTAGAGTTCATCATATCCTCAGACAAACAGTTCAACATGCTCGAGAACTCAAAAATTTCGAAATTCAGAAAAATTCAAAATCCATAAATCCCGATCATAAACCGTTACTATTCCCTTCCCTTCTCTAAAACTTTTTTCCTTCTCAAAACCCTCCATAAATCTAACAAATTCCTTCTTTCCAAAATCCCTTCTAAAAATCATCATAAAATTCGTTAAAATTTAGCCACTTCCTACAAAATTTACCTTTCATTTCGAAATTCATCAAACACTTCCATTTCAAGCTTGAGAACAGATTTAACAGCAAAAACTTAAAATAAAAACAAACAGAAATTGAAGGTTATGCGGATCTTGATTTGTTCCCACCCTCAATCTTCAATTTATCATCACGTTAAGTGATTTTGATGAGCTTTCATCGAAGCAGAGATACTGTTTCGGCCTTGGGAATGGTAGCGATAAGACAGTACATACCAAACAGGTTGAATAAATAATTAGTTGGGTACTTGCATCGAGGGGTGGCGCACTTCACTTATTCCATTTATTATTTTATTCCATTTATTGCCAAAATTTTTTTGTTGTTTTTGCGAAATATCTGAACCAAACACATCACAAGTTAGACAAATAAGTTCAAAAAAAGGTTATTTATAACAAAAATTCTTTTAAGTTTTCAAAAGTGGGTTTTTTCACTTTTTGACATATTAGTATGGTTTGTTGTGTGCCTTGCCATCAAAATCAAGTCTATTTGAGGTTTTGAAGAATTTGAAAAAATTATAATTTATTCCATTTATTCCAATATTTATTCCCATTTATTCCATTTATTCCATAAACCGCACAAGTTGCTCACCCCTCGACTTGCATCGGCATTAAGTTCTTCTGTGGATTTTCATCCGACATGTCCTAAGTTGAACACCTCATAAAACAAAGAATCGAAAACAACCGTTCCTACAAGTCCTTTCAAAATCTTTCTTATAAAATATTTAAACTTCCAAAACTCTTCAAAAACTTCCATTTTAATTTCCCGTTACGCTCAATTCTTCTCACAAATTCAGTAGAGTTTAAACATTTCAACTTCAATTTCCTTTTAAAATTTCTTCCCGAATCTTCCTCAAAATAATTTCTCGAGTCAAGGTTTTGCTCAATTCAAAAACTTTGTTTTCACTTTCAATAACTCTCCAATTATTCTCAATTTTTAAAACAATAAAATTTCGATTCCCCTTACCTCAATTCGTGCAATAAAATTCAAACCATAAAACCGTGCGACTGTGTAATCAACAGTAAAATAATACTCCAAAGTCAAACTAAAATTTCTCCTTCTTTTCCCTTTTAAAACTAACAACTCATTTTCCACTTTGAATCTAACTATTTTGACACTAAAATACCGTTCTCCTGGAGGTGACTAAAACAAGATTCAATTGATTCACGCAGAATCTTATTTAATAGCGATCGCTTTAATTACATGCCAAAAATTAGCTCCATACTTCTTAGTTGAGTTGAGTTAGAGTGGGTAGAACGAGCATTCCACATCTAGCGACAAAAACACTTTTTTGACCTTGACCTTGCAACATCCGAGGTGAACCGTGTGGTCACTCCTAGAGAGCTTGTTGCATAAATTACTATTATGTCGTCGGTATAAAGTACATAGAGTACATACGGCATTTACATGTAAAACGGCAGTTCTATTGGTATAATTACAACATGGTGAGCAGACTTTTATTTTGGCGATTGAAGAGTTTGCGTCCCAAGTCGAAGGCGCGGATTTTTTACATTATTTTACTAAGCGGTAGGGAAATGAGTTTGAACTGAACGCAACTGTCACGAAAGGAAAATAGGAAAGGAAAAAGTACAATAACTTACAAAATGATTTAGAAACAGTTATTTTGACCCGTGTGGCGCCTTCAGCTTCAAAATAAAACTTAGCAAACCATGTCGTAATCCATAAATTTTGTTGGTGAATGCTTTGTGAGAACTTCCGTTATTTTTCCAACGAATAGTTTAGTCACCTGAGGCACATACTTAAAGGTTACTACTGATTCACACTCACGTTGCGAAAGTGACAGAGACACAAAGTTACTCCTTCGTTGTTTGACATTAGAACAAAAGAATAATTTTGCATCTGTCACTTTCGCAACGTACTGTGAATCAGGAGTTTTTCTCGTTCGCAGCTCAGTCTGTATGAACCAGTGCGAGAAAGGATTTCCACATATCGATATCTTACATCTTACATCGATAAAATACCTTCATACGACAATAGTAATAAAAGTTACTATTATTACTATTAATTTTGCAGCTAATTTGATTTTTTTCGGCGAAATTCGTTGAAAATCTTCGCTGATTTTCTCTAAGTTTTTTTTCCTTATGACGGCAGTGTGTATCTTGCTCCCACGTGAAACAAAAGAGGTGAGAAACTATTTTTCAGAAATTAAATAGTTATTTATGCAACTAGTTGCGAAATGGAGTTGTTTTTGTCACTAGATGTGAAGTTATCAAACGAGCGAAGCGAGTTGGATAACCACATCGTGTGACAAAAACAACCAATTTCGCAACGTGTACAAGACTTTATGCAACAACTTGTGAAACGTGAACTTTTGAATGAACTTTGAATGAACACCCAAATGGGTGATAAAAAGCTACTTTTTATCACTAGTGACAAAATGTAACTTTTTATCACTAGTGACAAAATGTAACTTTTTATCACCCAGAAAAGTTACTTTTTATCACTAGTGACAAAATGTAACTTTTTATCACTCAAATGAGTGATAAAAAGTAAAACTAGTTATAAAACGACCTTTCTAACGTCACCGAAACGATGCATGAAAAAGTTCACTTTTCACAACGGCGTTGCATAAAGTTTATTATAAGCTTTTTTGTTTGCGTGAAACTAAAAACATTAAGCAAAGCCGATTTTAAAACCAACTCCTGGGTGTAGTACGCAAATTTTGACGTTTTATTTTTACCATTTATGATTACGACAATGTCTTTTATTGCATTGAACATAAACCACTAAATCTTTCTTTTCCAGAGAATCGTGACGATTTATCTTATTTTCACATTGTATCCATTAACCGTTCATTCAACCCAGTCACTTTGGTCGGACTATACATCACAGCCTTGCAGTAGCGGTTCAAATTTAAAATATTTATCTGGTGATGCTTTGTTAGATTCGCCCAATTGTTTAGGTCCAAACAACGCACCTTATCCGAGGTAAAAATAATGTTGAAAAAAATGATGCGTAGAAAATAATGAATTCATGCAACTTTAGTGCAGCCGTTGCTCGAACATTTAGCAGCAATTGGAATGGTGCATCAACGAGACGTGGTCGAATGAGTCAATTACCTACACTATCGCCTTCAACAACACAAAATGTACTCTTGAAAGCATATGGCGAGGCGAACAATGAGGAGGCACATGGAAGCCGTTTCGGTAAGTGAAATGCTAGGTATATAATTACGTTATTTGAAATAATTTTATCAACTTTCTTTATCTGTCTATTAACTATTAACATATCAATACGAACAACCGTGCGTCGCATTACACATTAATGTCTTACAAATGCGTTGAATGTTTTGACAATGTGACAAAATGTCTATTATGTTTCAACTTATTAACATTCACGTAAACAAATAGTTAATCAAATTTTTTTCGAATAAAAGAAAAAATGAATGAAAATTGAGAACACTCTCACTTTGTAAACGTGAATGCGGTGCTTTACTTGTTGATATCGTATTACCCGTAACAAGATGAATTAAATGAAATTAACAACTTTTGACTTTGACTTAAATACGTGAGTAAGAGTTGCGATAAAAATGGCAAATTGTAAAAATGTAAATGACCGCAAAACTGGGACAATTAAAATGTTTCGTTTTTGTACAAACCATATAAAACCTAAAAAAGTTTGCTTTGAATTTCTGATGCGCAGTGAAGTCGTTCAATTTATATAATTTATATCAAAATTATGGTTGGAATGCGAAGTGAAAACCCAATTCAAAATTCCAAATAAAAATGACTTTATGAGACAGTTTACGCTTTTAGAATATTTGAACGATAAAAGTCAAACTAAATCACCTACCGATTAATTTATAACTAATAAAATATTCCAAACGCGATATGTGTTTGGAATATCAATATGAGTCAAGGGGGTCCAGAAAATTCAGTTGTTGCAAAATTTGGGATCTAGTCCTAGAAATCATTCCCCAAGAGTTTATTCGAACTTGTTGAAAATTTCCAGCTATTTTGTGTGATGCTTGCAGATGACGCAAATTAGTGGTGAGCGGGCCGTTCTTTGACTTGTAATCATTATTCTCACAATAGAGCGAAAAATAATTGCATGGAAATAAACATTTTAGTATTGAAAACTGGTATAGATCGACAATTCAAATTGCTAGTGTGTTTCAGCCCATACGTGACAACACGGATCTGTAATACGCTTATTACAGACCTCAAATTAAAGATTGCTGCACTCGTGTTATATTTGCATTCATTCTGTGTATTTATCCGTCTAGAGGGCTCCACCGTATAGAAAAATAATTAACCAGCCAGACTATAAATTAAATTATAAAAGAAACTGGTTGAGAATCGACCATGGAACGTCCCAAGTTTCAATCAACGACGACGCTACCAACTCCACCACACAATCTTCGAATATACTTGGAATTCAAAAAGTTTTTCTCAATCGAACTAATATTTGCCGAGCAAGAAGGCTATAAAAAATTGATGAGATGAGTTTGTAAAAGACGTTTGTGAAGTCATACCGCAAGACAAATTAGTTCAGTTTAAAATCTAATTTCTTTATGAGAGTCTCGCAATTTTTTATACGAGTTTTTGTATGAAAAAATGATGAACATGTTTGATGGAATAAACCAAAAATGAAAAAGATTTTATTTTTAATAAAAAAGAATTAGTACTAGTTACGGTACCTGCCTCACTCAGCCATGAGTTTTCGTGTTTAATGCTTGACATATCGTCACTATTCAATAAAAAAAAATGTATCGACTCACGGCGATAATTTCGAAAAACTTTTGCTTTTGAGCATTTCTCACTCGTAGTGTGTACTACACACTTGAACGTTTACTCTCACGCTATCTCCAAGAATGAATAATCTTATATTGGTGAATAACAATTTTGTATTATTTATTTTAACGCTACAAACTTGAAATTATAAAAATATAATTGAAAATACATAACGTTAAAAAAAAAAATTAAATTACAGTCGTGTATATAAAACTTCCCGCATTTCGTGAGGCATCTCATCCCACAAAATTTATTTGCAATGCTAATAAAGTTATCGCGTATAATTTATGTATAAAACCTGTCCAAAATTCTAAGTTGTCGAAAGGTTAGGGGATCAGCCCGGAAAACGGTGTCAAATGGTCCACCGAAAAAAAGTTTCTATGGGTCGAAAGAAATCCGGAGCTATATGATGGGTGCTCAATGGCGTTAAAGAAGAAAAATTACCGAAATCCGAGCATCAATATCTCCATCGGCAAGAGTCTGAATATTCTTGTTAATGAGCTTGTTTCGTAGGTTTTTCCTTCCTCTAAAAATCCTTTAATTTTTGCAAATATGCTGCGCTACTTTAGTCGTGAGGAACTCATACAAGGGATGAATTCCCCTTCTAGTTTCTTAGAGGGAATTTTTAGAGGAAGAAAAAACCTACAAGACAAGCTCATTTACAAGAATATTCGAAATCTTGCCGATGGAGATATTGATGCTCGGATTTCGTAATTTTTCTTATTTAACGCCATTGAGCACCCATCAAATCGCTCCGGATTTTTGCCGAGATTTGACACCGTTTTCCGGATTGGCCATCTAACTTTTCGAAAACTTACTTTTCCCATACATTTTTGGACAGTTATATTATGTATGAATCCATACCATCGTGGTATAAACTGCATTGGTATCTCATAAAATGCGCGAAGTTATAAATACATGGGTGTAAATGTAAATTAAAATTAATTACGAAAAATACAAATACCTCTTCAAACAGCAATATACACTGAAACTTTATATTATTATAAATGTAGGGACCCGTACGCATCAGAATAGATGTTCCAAAAAGACTCGAACGTATCGAAGTAAATATTGCATTACTCTTGCAATTAGATACCTCCACATTAAAGTTGATTGGAAATTGACGAAAGGCAATAGAAAGTTTGGGCTGGTGACATATAGAAAAAAACATATAACTTATGCGTATAAAACGTTTTTGTAAAAACTCGATTTTTGATATCTTGAAACTTTTTAGAACCGTATAAAGAACGGAGTCCTATTGCGTTTACCACGACGTTTGTAACCAGTCAGTTAAATTTTGACCCGGGAGTAGGGTGGGGAGCACCGATCATCGTCCTTAGATGACGAATCAGCAATAAAAAAAATATTCGTCTCTCCGTCTGTCTGTCAACACGATAACTCTAGTAAAACTCAACCGATTTTCCCTGAAAGGTAATCGAAAAGTCTTGTTTGGGATTGAATCTGGGCACTGTGGGCCCAAGGGCCAATGAGCTAGGGCCGTTTAAGTGGTTTAATTCGAGTAAAACTTCTCCGATTTTCATTATTTTTTTTTTTGTTTGAAAGGTCTGGGCAAATCGGTTGAAAATTGTCGAAGTTACGGTCGAAAAAGTTGTGAAAAACGTGGTTTTTTGAATGTTGGTGGAACTTTTTCACTTATATCTCTGCGAAATCAGAACGGAAATCGCTCTTCAAGGTTTTGAATGAAAGATATGGTATGGTATATACCTTTGATAATGAGGTTTTTTGTGCAGTGTTGTAGAGAAAAACAGGCGAACTTTTTTGTCCATGGAGATATGGGTCAGAGGCCTCTGCTAAGTGCTCTAGGTCGGTTCTAAATTCTGGGCTTAGTTTGAGAACTTGGAGAGAATTTTTGCGCCGTTGCTTCGGACGGATTTTTCAATATTGCCCTTTTGGCAATTTCCAATCCAATTTAACGAGGGCGTAATTGCACATACTTAAGAGTTAAGGCAATATTTACTTAGATACGCTCGAGCCTTTTTGTAACATCTATTGTGTTTGCCACATCTATTCTGATACGTACGGATCCCTTGTATATGTTTTCTATATGTCTCCAGCCCAAATTCTCCAATATTGAAAAACCCGTCCGAAGCAACGACAAAATTTAAAAAAAAATTTCAAGAAAAATTTGAACAAAAAATTATCACAAATTATAGTGTCACCTTCGACTGTCTTCGGAACACTTCGTGTCACCTTCGACTACGTTCGGAACACTTCGTGTCACCTTCGACTACCTTCGGAACACTTCGTGTCACCAGAAGAATTTGTGATTTATATAACTTTCCTGAAGAAACCAACTATCTAGGGAATTCTTATTCAGAATTTAGCAAAAATTCCAAGATTATAATTTTCCCAAAGAAACCAACTCTCTAGCTTTTGTCACTCCGGAGCTAAAATTCGAAAACTCCGAGCATTACCTAAAAAACCCTCAAAATTGACTACTTTTCCACTGCTTCTGCATCGTGCGTAAAGAACGCTAGGCCGCTACCTATTCGCCTTCCTTACCTGCAAAACAATCAAACGACCCAACAATTTTTTTGCTATCCGCTTTTATGCTATAAAAGTCCTTGAACAGAGTTGCGTAAGTTTTGAGGAAATGGAGGAAAACGGCTGCTATGGTGAACGATAAGCTTTCGCTACTTTAAAACCTGGCAATTTTTTTCTATCAAAAAAATATTTTCTTAATCCAAAGAATATCTCTTAAAACAACAAACCTTTTTTCTCTGAAATCTTAAAATTTCCTCAGCGTCCGTAAGTACATTTCTGTTAGATAAAAATGAGATTTAACGCGAGATCTTAAAACCGTGCGTAATCAACGACACACTTGAAATGCTGTGACATTAAATAACAGCCAAATAAAATGTATAAGTAAACAAATAATCGATATCTAAATTTCGATCAAAAAAGCATAAACATTTGCATCGAATTAAAATTTATGAATGTGTGGGAGTGGGTGAGTAAACCATCATTTATAATTAAAATAAAGAACATCGTGTAGACTGTTCGTTAACACTGCTAACACAATGATATGCGCTACTATTTAGCATATCTTAGCATATCACATTTGCTTTCTTGATTCTTGTCTATTTGAACAAATTTTTTACATAAATTCATCATAATGCAAGTTCTTGCCATACACATTAGAAAAATACTCACATTTGAAGTAACGGTTTCTTAAAAAAATGTCTGGCATACCAATCGAGCAATACATTCATTCCTTACTTCGTATGTAGAATTTCAGTTACAATAAAAATAAATAAATTATTACATGTTACATTTTAATGCCGCGGCGAAATAACGAACAGCACCAAAAAATACACACACGAAACGAATGAGTTCAATGAATGGAAAGAGATGAACTTTTTTCGATGCGGTTGACTTAGAAGCTTTGTAACATTAACATATGAATGTGGCAAAATGAACGAATCTGCTAATTAATAAATGTGACCACGTTACGGCTTCTGTATTATGCAATTAGCAGCTCAGGTAATATCTTCTCGAAAGAATTGACGGATTGTTGTTAGTTTTATTTAATTTATGATTTTATCGGGAACGGTAACAGACGATTCATTGTTTAGTAGAAACATTAGTTCATAGTGGAGCTGGGCAAACAAAGTCACTAAAGCCTTTGTCGAACGTATTGTGAAAAGGAACATTTAGCTTGGAATTTAATCTGAAATAGTTATTTACGCAACTAGGAAAAACATAATGTTTTTGACGAGTGTGAGGCTTGCAGCCCGCGGCGAAGCCAATGACTGCAATGACACTAGAAAACATATATTTGTCTGAGTTTCGTACAATATTTTTCATTCCGAGGGTTCAGAAAACTGCTTTAAACAGCAGTTTTCCGTCCTAGGAATGAGAAAATATATTTTGAATTATTTTTTCTGTTATCAGTGACTGAAGTGAACGAAATTCGAGCATTAATTTGAAGCGAAATTACGAGAGAAAACAAAAGCAAAGACCCGTACATATCAGAATAGATGTGACCAAAAAGACTCGAACGTATCTAAATAAATGTGAGCAAGCAATTCAATGTCTTATGTTCTTTTTGAACTATAAGAATTTAAAAGATCCACAGAAATTATCCAATGTAATGTCAGAGGTCCCACCGAAGTACGTCTTATGACATCAAAGACCATTGATATCATTGTTCGAAGTGTTCTGCCTTGCACCATATCACAAATAATAGAACCAACGTAGTTTCTCCAAAAAAATTCTAAAACCACTTTCTCTAAAATGCAATTCTCAAAAACTTTGCCTTTGGAAGCAACTTTCTAACTGCCATAGTACTAAAGTTATAAGTCATCCAATTTTAAAAGTGGTCATATCCTAGGATTATGGCATTTTTCCTCAAAACTCTGAAAAACGTGTTCTCTAAACTTTTATTCTCTACAAATTTACCGTTGGAAGCAACTTCCATAATACTAGAGGCATGTGTCATCCCAACCAATTCTAGAAGTGGTAATATTCCAGAATTACAGTCATTTTTCCCTAAAACCCTGAAACACATTTTCTCTAAAATTTGTTTCCCTACAATTTTGTCTTCGACAGTATCTCCATTTTGCATATTTGAGCAAATATAGACGAAAATTCATCTGGCTCTTTTTTCGCAACAAGATTGCTTGTCACTTCGATTTGAATATTTGATGACTTATATCCCTCTAGTAATCGGCTTTTGCGCACGTTTAAAGCAGAACAATCGAACTTTTTAGCTCGATCTTTGTTTCAAAGTCCTGGATTCCTTTCGAAGGAGCTTATTATTTTCCGATGAAGTTCTCGGTTGGTCTGATTGTGCTCACAGTCAGATCCACTAGCTCTGCTGATGGATGAAGCATCCTTGGCATTTTCAATGATTTCGCCATCGATGAAATCGATGCACTTGATTTTTTTAAGAATTTGTGCAAAACTAGTTTTCGATTTTCAAGTTCCATTTTGTGTGCTGTCGAGAAGTCAAGCTCATACTGTGACTTAGTGACAAAAAACAGTCCTTTAGAATTACAACAAGCAAATCAAAACCTAGGACATTAATTCACTACTTATGTCGTAGAATTTCATTGAAATGTGTGTGTGTTCCGATTTTGGTGTGTCCAGTGCATGCTTTAAAAATCTATGAATGAAACGATACCTACTCTTATTTGGGCAATTCCACGGTCCGCTTCGTTCCCACGCTTGAAATTCTCAGTAGTTACAAAATGAAAGCAATAGAAAAGTTACTTATCTATACTTAAGGGATCAATACGTCTGATGCACCATTTTCTATGAATATTTTTTCGTAACAACTGAGCATTTCGAGCGTGGGAACGGAGTTTTCGTGGAATGGCCCATTTGTGTTTTAGATGATTGATTTTAGGCAATTTCGCGAGTTGTAGACAGAACGAGGAGATCTAGGTCAGTCCATAAAATCACAAACATGCAACCAACTCATTCTATAAACCGTGACGCCTGTGTAAGGAATGATAATACTGTCTTAACGGTAGGAAATCGAGAAATCGTATGTTCGGCAGAAAATAAGATATATATATATATATATATATATATAGCAATTATGAGCACTTTCTTCATAGAACAAAATACTTCCACTCTTGAACGACTCAGCAGAAATTTTCGTTCTCGGCGCAACAGCCACTTGTGGGCCTCGGCCTGCTTGAGGATTCTGCTACAACGTTGCCTGTTTTTTGCCTTGTCTGACATGTAAATTTAATTCCCTTGATTGAAAGTCAAGGTCTTACACCAGAAAATACCGGAAAATGTCTGTTACCACACTACTATGTGTATGAATAAAATGTTATGAGTTAAATCGTAACGATAGTCGAAATATCGTAGCGATAGTCGAAGTATCGTGGCGCTAGTCGAAGTATTGTGGCGATAGTCGAAGAATTGTGGCGATAGTCAAGGTATTGTAACGATGGTCAAAGTATCGTGGCGATAGTCTAACTGTCGTGGCGATAGTCTAACTGTCGAGGCGATTAAAGTCTCATAACTATCGTGCGATAGTTTAACTAAGCTTACGATAGTGCGATAGTTTGACCATCGTAACTATCGTGCGACAGTTGAACTAACTAACGTACGATAGTTGAAATATCGTAAATATCTAGCGATGGTTGAACTATCATGGCGGTAGTTGAACTATAGTGGCGGTAGTTGAACTGTACTCGCGACAATGGCAGTTAGCTAAACTATTCTGTCGATAGTAAGCAGAACTATCGTGGCGATTGCTGAATTATAATGGAGATAGTTTGACTTTTGTGACTGTAGTTGAACTCTCGTAGCTCAATAGTTGAACTGCCGAACTTTCGATGCAATAGTGTGATTTAGTTATTCAATTAAAAAACATTTACCAGTGCTAGTGTAAAGTTAGCGTAAGAGCGAAGCGAGGGCCGTAGTCTCACCTGTTAAATTTTTTTTTCACGAATAGAATTTTATAGCTCAATCACTAAAGTTTTACGAGTGTGATGTTTGTGGTCCGAGCGAAACGAGGGCCGTAACCGCACGAATGAAATTATTTGTTCACAAAATTTTTACGAGTGTGAAGCATGCGGGCCAAGTGAAGCGAAGGCCGTAATCGTACGAGGTAAATAATTTGTTCACAAAAATTGTACGAATGTGAAGTCTTTGGGCCGAGCGAAGCGAGGGCTGTTATCTTACAAGCAAAACTAATTTTTCGAAAATGGAATTTAGTTGATCACCAATGCGAATGTAAAGTTTGCGGGAAGAGCGAAGTGAGGGCCGTAGTCGCAGGAGTTAACCCACCTGTTCACAAATAGAATTAGTTCAATTACAGAGCTTTTACGAGTGTGGTTTGAGAGCCGAATAAAGCGAGGGTCGTAATCACACGAGTTAAATTATTTGTTTACAAAACTTTTACAAGTATGAAGTTTGCGTGCCGAGTGACGCGATGGCGTTTAAAATTATTGTTTGCGAATTGCTGATTTTAGTTGAATTTAGTTGATTAATTGAAAAACCTGTACCAATGTGAAGTCTGCAGGAAGAGAGAAGACAACTATCAGATTTGATGGACAACTATCAAGGTGGATTTTTAATAATCAATATGACTATCAATTTATCTATTTTTCGCCTAATTTGGAAAATCCTTCCGAAGTAACGTTGCAAAAAAATAATTTTTGACGACTTCTCTATGGACCCTACACCCCGACCTACTTGAACGCAGTTTTTCGATTATCTTTTAGTGAAACAACCTTAAAAATGTCAGCCTAATTTTTTGTTTGTAATCTGACAAGCATCTTGTTGTAAAAATAATATTATGTGAAGGGATCCGTCCCACCCAAAAGATGGGACCTAGTGTAGTTTAGGTCGGATTTGTGAGGAGACTATTTCCTATTTTTGTTTTACATAAAAATTTACAGTAAATTGGCGCTTGACCAGTGGCTCTTGAAATCTTACTCCGTCTTAACACCTGTTACCTAAAATCTGTGTCATAAATCGTTTTTAATATTTTTTTAAGAAATCTGTGGAATCTGGTGAAAATATTTGAAATTTATAAATGATCAAAAGAGCACACCGTTTATGATTCACATAAATTCTTTTTGGAAATGCATAGAAGAGATTTTCAAAAAAAAAAACTTTTACATGATGTTAGTTTAATACACGCGCGGTGTTTTTACGTAATGTGTTGCTCGATGCCATTTTATCACAAATGAAATTTTGATAAAGATTTGTTTTTAATTTTAATTGTTGTTATAACGTCGCGGGGGGCAAAATCCAAAAAAATATCCGTCCAGTGGATAATAGTATTACCTATGCGTTAAAACGCGTCGTCAGCTGGTTCCATTTCTACTAGCATTTTTAGACCCGAACGAAGTACGAAGGTCTGATGCGTTTACTACCACGTTTGTTACATTACGAATTCGAACCCGGGAGTAAGGGGGAAACTTTTTTGTTGCCTCCACATGACAAATCGGCGAAAAAAAAAGTCCGTCTGTCTGTCGGTCTGTCTGTCCGTCAACACGATAACTTGAGTAAATCTTGACCGATTTTCAAAACCTTTTTTTTTCTGAAATGTAGTCGAAAAACTGAGGTCAAATTCGAAGATGAGCATAATCGGTCGCATAGTTCCGGAGATATGGTCGAAAAGGTGTCCAAAAATGTGGTTTTTCGAAGGTCGGTGAAAGTTTTTCACGCATATCTCAGCAAGTACAGCACATAAATTGTTCAAATTAGCGTCAAATGAAAGAATTAAATGTCACAAAACTGGAAAAAAAATATTTGTGGAAATCGGTTGAGTGGTTTGGGCACTGGAACCCACGGAATGGAGAAAATTTTATTTCTCAGCCATATACAATGCGAGATGGGTTTTCATCAACCTCTGGTTTATTATGATTATGAAACATGGAGACTTACTCCCGAAGACAAAGTTGTAGAGAATTAAATTTTAGCGAACACGTGTTTCAGGGTTTTGCAGAAAAATGTCCCGATCCCCAGATTCAGCCACTTCTAGAATTGGGAGGGTCCAGTCAGTCAGTCAGTCCAATCGGACTAAATCTGCCTTCCCCACAACTCTAAGAAAAATCGGTCGAAAATTTTACCTTGCTCTCATAAGGCATTTTTTCGCCTAAGATTTTCTAAAATTTTGAAAATTTAGGTTGTCCGATCGGGATGAAAATTTTAGGGGGGGTTTATCACACCAAAATATGAGCCGAAAATGATTTTCAGTCCAATCGGACTAAATCTGACTCATATCTCAAGAACTATGACAGATAGAAGCTTTCAATGGCAAAGTTGTAGAGAATTAAATTTTAAACGTGCTTCGGGAGGGCTATCAACATTACCTTGGATAATTTTTATGAGTCATTCAAACTTTTATAGTTCTAAAGGAATTTGAATCTGACAAACATTATATCAAGAGAACTTGACTATGCATTCTGGTGCGCATTATATTTATGACACATAGTAAGACTTTAGTACGTCGAGGCTTTTCGCACGTGAAGGCTTTACGTACGGATCGGCTTTGCTTATGTTTTTTACTGAAGGTAGTACCCTCTCGCATATGCTCTGCTGTACTGTAGTATCCCTACTTTCGATTCACTATTCGACAGAAAGTATTGCAAAGTTTTATAAAATCTCATTATCTTAATTCATTTCATAATTTTAAATAAATTTTTTCGCATCAATTTACCCATATCATAATCATCTCATTACATCTAATAACGCTATATCATTTCACTTATAAAATATCAATAGAATTAAGTGCAAAATGTGGTCAGATCTCGAAAGGCTAGGCTCGGTCAAATGTGTACATTTGTTCATTTTATACCAAGAAGATTAGCCAATTATGGAAGAGAGGCTATTTAAATATAGATGTTCGACAACCGTTAGAAATAAATAAATAATAAGAAAAACTAAATAAATATTCATTTTATGGAAAGACTAGATATTCTTGTCAAATTGTTGATATGCAGAGTAGTGTGTGAATGAGAGAAAAGTATAAATATAGCGAACGAGGCAAGATATCAAGTGACTTATTTTTCGTTAGTTTCTTTATTAATATAATATAATCTTATAAATCGTTTGCTCGTTGATTGAATATAGGACATTGGAAAACATTTGATTCTTCTGTTGTTAAGTAAAGTTAGCTTCACGATAAATGCATTTCTGCAATTTTTAAATTGTTTTACTCAATAAATGTGCTGATAGGTTATTCGAAACAGGAAACTTTTCATGTTAGTGAGAAGATTTTATATAACCAGCTTTTTACGGTCGTGTCAATTTAGAAACATCAGTTTCCATTTAATACGAAAATATCTGGTCCTAACAAACAGCCAATGAAATGTTTAGGCATGCATTTAAACTTTAAACTAATCGCTGGAAAAAGAGAAATGAGAAAGGAAAAAAAAAGAGAAATGATAGCACATATAGTTATTTGAATCACAAGGGACGAAAGTGAAAAATTCAACCGTGTGCGAAATTTGCAGCCCGCGCCAAAGGCAAGGGCGGCAATCGCACAGGTTGAAATTTTTTACGTCGTCACATGTGATTCACACAACTTTTCATTACAACGAATACGAATCTTGTAATTTTCGAATCCCAAATAGACGCGAAAATTAAAAAATGCAACTCGAAACGAAGGCTTACTCATTAATCAATTCAACTAAGGTCAATAATTTATTCATTGGAATTGTTATGATTTAAATATCACTGCAGTAATAGCAGCAACAGCATGTAGAAATTAAAAATATGATGTTTTTCATGCCGGGCGCCTAAATTACAAGAAAAATTCTGTAATTTATGCCCAATTCATGAAAAGTTGTATGTGCATTGTGCACCTGCTTAGTTCGCGAATTTGCCTAAAATCAATCGTCCATAGCATGTACACAAATAACCATTGTGATTCTCATGCGAAATGATCCACATCCAAAACTCATGATACACATCCAAAACTAAGTGATTCACATAACAAGAACTACGAGAATATTGCAGTTTTTCCTTACAAAACTAGAAAGACAGAATTTAAAAAAAAAATAACATTTCCTTCTTCAACAATATCATGTTTAATTCCGCATAAAAAATCTTGGTAGCACCGGCGCACAGATTTGTTACACTTTGATCGAAGTAAACTCAATGAAGTGTCGAAGTTTTTTTGTTGTGTCAGTTATTTTCGCACCTCTGTTTAGAGGACCGAAAAAACTTTCGTCCCTCTGTTTATTTTCGCACCTGCATTTTTTAATTTTCGCGTCTCATTTGGGAAGAGAAATATACAAGTTTCGTATTCGATGTTTTGATCGCAGGAAAACAAAAAAATGATCGCGGAAAATAGAAAAACGACTGTAATTATGATGAAATAATGTGATGCTAAAATAATAGGTGATCACCGTAAAAAAAGAATTGAATGTCAGAAAATACAAAGATCGCGAAAAATGATCATTTGATAGCGAGAAAATAGCAACTGATCACAGGAAAATGAATCTTTAAAATCCATATATTATAAAAGAACATAAAACATTTCTAATATTTAAATACGTTCGAGTCTTTTGCAACATCTTTTCTGTTTACCACATCTATTCTGATACTTACGGGTCCCTTGCATATGTTTTATTATTCTATAAACATTATTCAACTCTTGGACTTAGATGCTTAAGCCAATGTGACGCTTAGAGTTCACAACGTGTGTTCAATTGGTGCATTCTGACGATTCTGACTTCTTCCAAGAATTGTGCACAAATTGTACACACCGAGGGGTGACGCACTTCTGCGGTTTATGGAATAAATGGAATAAGTGGGAATAAATGGAATAAATGGGAATAAATGGGAATAAATGGAATAAATATTGGAATAAATGGAATAAATGATAATTTTTTCAAATTCGTCAAAACTTCAAATAGACTTGATTTTAATGGCAACGCACACAACAAACCATACTAATGTGTCAAAAATAAAAAAACCTTTTGAAAACTTAAAAGAATTTTTGTTGAAAAATGGAATAAATGGAATAAATAAATTTATTCCATTTATTCCCAAAAAAAAATTTAATCTCAAGACGGTTTAAATGCTTTATAATTTGTGCAAACCTTTATTTGAACTTATTTGTCTAACTTGTGATGTGTTTGGTTCAGATATTTCGCAAAAACAACAAAAAAATTTTTGGGAATAAATGGAACAAATGAAGTGCGCCACCCCTCGGTACACACATATACGCAGTTGTGCACAAATTGTACACACATATATGCATACGCAGTTACACACTTTTTGTGCATTTTATGTGTTCACAAAATTTTGTACTTGTTGTGTACTCTAAGGGTACGCATTGGCCATCAGCGCAAATGGGCAGTTTTGTAAAAAAAGCCGGACTTCTATTCCCGCCATTAATGGAAACACATCAACCAACAAAACGAATTCCACCTACATCTCACAGCTCAAAACAAATAATAAATCTTGTTTATTGTTTGAGCTGAGAATTTAGAATTATGAACTTTTTATTGTGAGTTACCGCGGACGGTAAAAAAAAATGAAACAAAAGAATTTTAATGAGTCAAAAACCCAACGCTGTTGATTATATGAACAGCATTTTTGGTAGATTTTTCTTTCAAATTAATTGAGTTGATTCACCAGATCTAAATTGTTCTTTTTTTCTTAAAATGAATTAAAATTGTTTTTAAAATGGAATACAAAACGGAGAGAATTATGCAATTAATTTTTGTTGGTTTTTAGGTCGGTCAATAAGTTCGTCTGAGTGTAGAAGTACACCTGCACGCTTGTGTAAGACACGATACAATACAACAG
>CM055404.1:150607699-150664711 GCA_029228625.1 Pseudolycoriella hygida | reverse complement strand
CAGCACTAAAAATTTCTGCTGAATTTGTGTTGGCGATTTACACCAACCCCAAGATTTTGCGACATGTGGGCGCAGAGCACAAATTGAAAAACTGACCGAAATTTTCATTTTCATTTCAACAAATTTTTAGGCACAAATTCTGGGGAACTGTGACGACAAGCACCTGAGAAATCTGAAAGCGTAGAAAAATCATTATGTTGGGAGGGTCCGGCATTTGTTGCACATTTTCGTAATCAAATGTGAAAATATTTCAGAAGAATTTTTTGAACCGTCACCGCTGTCAAACCCAAGTACGGCGGCTACTACTTCCGTGGGCGAAAATGATCTCCTCAACTTACTCCACAACATATCAAAAGTTTTTCTTGAGGCTCCGCCGCCTCCTAAACGAAGCACCACAACGCCCTCTACAACATATTAAAAGTTTTTTTCTAAGCCCCGCCTATTTTCCGCCATTTTTGTGGTCACCCTGATACACTACACACCCAACAGCTTTCCCTTTGACACTAAACCTTTTTGTCTCATACAAAACGTGCTACCATACTCATTACACACACAAACAGATACATATGGGCTTGTTCTTCAATAAAGTGCCAATGAATATCGATGGCAACGCTTACAACCAGGCCCCTGAATCTGGTCTGCGGACTGCCAAAAATCTCGCCTTGTCTTCATCGGACTCGAATTTTAAATCAGGCCAACTATTGCAATTTTGCTCCATTTACGTTGGAGTATGCTGGATGCAACCTGAAAATCCACAATTTCTTCAACTTGCAACGTAGATTGTTGCAAAATGACACTAAAAAGTTGAAAGCATGCGTTAATTGATGACTGATGGAACTCGTCGGACTCCAATACCTCCAGAATGCATCGGCACCATGTGTCTTTGTTCAGCGAACCGCTCCGTCAGGGATTCTAAGGTTGACTTAATTTCGCTGTCAAACACCTGGATGAGGTCACTGTGTTGTTCCACGTCGGTGTCGTTCTCAATAGAAAAACAAATTTTTGTATAGCGAAGCAGTTCCTTAGCATGTAGAACGCGATGTGGTGATGGTTCTCAAGCTCCTGCAGTCTTCTAAACCCTAAAATCACAAAAGGGTGAATTCGTTGACCACACAAAATCCGGGCGACAGTTTATCGAATTTCTATGTTTCGGTCAATGTCAGAACAAAAAACAACTCACATTTGTTTGGACTAACTAACTAAGTAACTAAACTAACTAGCGTGTAGGAAGTTTTCATTAACTTTGTTGGATTCTATGAAATGCACTTTTGTATTGAAAATGATCATTTTCTAAGTGTCAGATCTCCGGATCCACTGAACCCATTTTAATGAGTGAAAAGACACTTCACCTTAGAATTTTCCATAGAGTTCCTTTGTGGACTTGCGTCACGGAGGCATCGGTACCGCGCGCCTATGATTGAGGTGAACATTTTTGTCTTTTTGTGGGTCACTTTTGGGTTTTTTTTACACCGTTGGTTTGACGGATTTTTCAATATTGCTCTTTCAGCAATTACCAATACAATTTAATGTCGATGTAATTTTATAAGGCAATATTTATTAAGATTTAGTTCGAGTCTTTTTGTAACGTCTTTTCTCTTTACCACATCTGATCTGGTGCGTACGGGCCCAAATTCCATCACTTACCTTTCAGTGGAAAAAATTTGAAAATCGATTGATGTCGAACAAACTTGTGTGATAAATATTAAAAATTCAAAGAACAGCAAAGTTACTTCGTCGTAGGCTCTGGCATCTTTTACTTTGAGAAAATTTGTTTCGCATCGGAGCTTAAAGCGTGTTATCATTATTTTCAAATGAACTCTCCTACCTAAATATTTATGTTCAAATTTCAAGGCTGGCAATTTACTAAAGCAATGTCAAATATTTCGGAATCTAAAGAATGTTTTAAGGATTCAGTTCACAGAATATGGTAGAAATAGTACAAATCCACATATCAGACATGTTCTGCACTGAATGGCATGAAGTTATCACGATATCATGGCCCGACATTAGTAACAGGCCGTGAGGCTAGCTTGAGCTAGTTTGTAAAATTTTGGTTGTTTGACATTGTGTTAACATTTAACTTGTTCATTCAACTCCACCTTGTAACGTATTGCATTTTTGAATAAATTTGAATTTTAATGCAAAAACATATAGCTCAACAGGGGCTTTGCGCAAGCGACGTACACAATTTTTCAATATTTTCGACCCCCCGCCCCCGTACAACTTGGGTAACACCCCTTCCAAATTTGCAGACCACGTGGTTTATAAAAAAAAACGTTTATTAGTTGGTTCATATGTCGGTCATATGTTTTTCTATAGAAGGGCAATTCCACGGTCCACGGAATATTTTTTCGTAACAACTGAGCATTTCGAGCGTGGGAACGGAGTTTTCGTGGAATGGCCCAGAAACTTCGGGGATAATTTTCTGAGTTAAACTAAATTTTTTGATTTCGGAAATTGACTCCTCAGCATCATCCACTCGTCTGTATCTCTTTCTCTACCTCATCTCGAGAAATAATCGCCAACAATTCGTTTGCTCGGCTAACGGCGATTTGCTTCGGACGTATTTTTGGAAGCGATGCTATTTTTCCACAGATGCCCTTTGAGCATGACTATGCTCGCAAAGTATTTTTTACAACTCGAACGAGTTTTAGATTCGATAATTTTCGCTACTGTGGGACAACAATTTTCAAATCTTCTGGTATTACATCGTCTAAAGAAAGTCACATGAAAGAGAAGTAATAAGTAATTGTGTTATTCATAACGTTTTTTCACAAGCAGAGAAATGATAAGAAATCATTTCATTCTTTTGATCTTTTTTCGCGAATGAGAAGGTTTTCATCACGACCTTGCCTCTGAGATCAAATTAGGTATAAAACCTTGAAATATATCAGAAAAATCAACGTTCTTGTTGATAACTTGAGTTACTTCGTTCAAAAGTTTGTGTAAACTAAGTCCACAAACTAAGTTTACGTCAACTTTTCGTTCAGGCCCTCATTGCCTCCTCGTCCTCCTATTGAACCATTGCAAGATGAATTGCCATAGATATGCATTTATCTGTTCATAAAGCGAGTTTTGAACATTCTTTCCAGACAATCGAGCACAAGTTTAGTATCAGTCTTGAAAAGAGTTGGATGAACGCGAGCGCAAGCGCTAAAAACGAGCGGCGCTCATACTTCCGCTCGCAAATTTTAAAAATGAGCGGCGCCCACGCCAGCCTTGTAAAATCATTACAAAATCTTTGGGGATTCACCCGTGTCGTAGACACTTTAGGGTAGCAGCATATTCTCACAATGATGTATCCTTACCTAAAAAGACGTTATTTGAAATAACAATGGGGGGGGGGGGCACTTGAGTTATGAGGCAAAAACACCCTCTGAACTGTTATAAACTGTTCGAAAAAAATCAACACTCAAATTTTTCGAACAGTTCAATAGTAAATATTTTCTAGATACGGCACTGCAACGTGACAAAGATTTAAAAAATATTCTTCAATTTGTGAGTCCTTTAAAATGAAACAAGTGTATAATGAAGACTCACAGGAAAGTCAGGTCAGGTTGCTTGAAATAATTTATATGAAAAGATTCTTGATGTCCAGATGGAAACAATTTCGTTTCTGCGCATTAATTTTATTTATTAAATACACAGCAGATCACCAATTTGAACTGAAAAATGAAGTGACGGAGAGCATTGAAATTATTTGATGTTTAGCCCGATGATCGATTACATGATGATGACGAACACCAGAGGGTAAACGACTCTTACAAATCTTGTCACAATTTGAAAAAAAGATGTTAAATTTAATGGAACTCACCAAAAAATCAGCGAAAATCTTTTTAAGATTTCTTGTCGCACAATTTTAAGGATTCGCTTTACCTCTCGCGAAAGTCACACCGTAAGTTAGTAGTTACAACTGTACATACAAAGTGTAATTTTTAAAAATGTAAAAAATGTAGAAACGCTTCAATTTAAAAACTATGAAAGTCAGATTTTTCAGTGAATGAATTTAAAAAAGTATTTTCAACACAAAATCAATCAAACTTGGTACTAAGCCAAGTGTTTTCTTCTGACTCTCTTCGGTATCATCCTGGGTTGGCTGAGTTTGGCTTTGTTTTCGTTGGAAACCATTAGTGCGTTTAGACCCATCGGTAGAGATCTCAACTCCTTCATTATTATCCAAAAAATTAAAAAATTCGTTAATTTGAATTTAATTTTGTAATTCAGATTCTAAATTTGTCTGTTATACCCACCGGATTCTTGCGCCCCGTCGATGGTAAGGCCAGGCGATGGTTGATTTTCAGTTTCAGACTCATTGATTCCTTGAGCTTTTTGTGGAAGGTTTTAAAGCTTAGTAGCTCGAAAAAATCTTACAAACTAGTGTGACTCATAGGCTCGTGTTTGGAAATTATTGGACTATGAAGGATGAAAAACGTCAGGCCAGAATAAATTGTAAAGTTGTAGAAGAAGAAAGTCGTAGAGGAAAATAAATTATTCACACAGAAATAAAATAAATCAAATGAAATAAGGAAACTTCCATTACCGTACAAAAGAATTCTTTGGGTTTCTATTGAGTGATAATCGAAGTTTCGCTGTGTATGAATCTCAGAAAAGAGTTGTCGAAGATTTCCTGAAGATTAATTTGAATAATGAAAAGGGGGATTGCTTCGGCTATTCGTCTATTCAATGTCTGAAACTAGTTCATACTAAGGCTCTCAGAAAATCATTTTGAAATTCTTGGAAGATTTTCTTTTTGTCAACGAGATTTACAACTGAACCAAGACACAATCGGCTTTCTTTGACTCAGTATTTCCGGCGTCCGTCCCTTCTCTAGTCTTTCTTTTTGCTTTCAATTGTAAAGTTCTTGTTTGCAGATTTGGAATTAATTTTCTTAGGAACCTACCATCTTCCTGTGTCCCATTGACAGTCAGTTTAGAGGTTTGCTCTGAATCGGCATCATTCGTGGTAATGCCAGAATTCCTATTTTCATCCCTGTAAGCTGTTACATATCCAACGACCACCACTAAGGCAATAAATAGGACATACAAGATTCTCTAAAATTTGTTTTTATTAGATATTTCATGTTTTTTTCCAATTCGCCAGCTTACCATTTCTGACGTCTGTTCAAAATCGGTTACAATTGTTGAATGCATGGAACAGAACCTAAGCTTTAGAGCTACAATTTTTTAAATGTTAACTTTAGACCCGTACGAAGAACGGATTGTTTCGTCTAAGGAGCTGGTTAGATTTTCGTTTTGGGGTCTAAATAAGAGAAATCTGCAATAAAAGTAACATTGGGCTGATTTTCAAAATTTTTTCTTCCCTTCCCTTTTCCCTGAAAGGTAATCGAAAAATCTTTTATGGAATTGAATCTGAATAATCTCGGCATTGTCAGGCTAAGGGCCGCCGAGCTAGGTGGTTTTAGATATTTTTTACATAACTTCAGTAAGGCTTTTTTTCAAATTTTTTTTAGTTGAAAGGTCTAGGAACCCAATAATTAATAGAAGAAAAATTTTTGAGTAGTCTAAGTAGAGATGAGCGGGTTGCCCGAAACTTCGAAAAACCCGACCCGAACCCGAATTGTTTTTTTCGGGTTTCGAAAATTTTAATCGGATCGGGTTCGGTCCGGGCCGGGTTAGGAAACAGTTCGGGTTTCGGGTTTTCGAAAAATTTTATCGGGTCGGGTACGGTCCGGGTCGGGTTGTTGTATCATTTTATTCGGGTCCCGATCCTTTATTGACTTTTTATATTTTACAAAACTCGTCTAAATTTTATCATCTTGCATTACACGAATTTTGTTT
Organism: Pseudolycoriella hygida; assembly: GCA_029228625.1. Classification (NCBI taxonomy): domain Eukaryota; kingdom Metazoa; phylum Arthropoda; class Insecta; order Diptera; family Sciaridae; genus Pseudolycoriella; species Pseudolycoriella hygida. Next base: position 150,658,913 of record CM055404.1, on the reverse strand, counting down.
AAGTCTAAGGTCCGTGAAGAATGCAGACGTCGGGCCTTGACATAATTTTTTTTTCGAAGTAATTTGGGTTGTGAGTTTCGAAAAACTTGAGTGTCTGGTTCGGTCCGCGTCGGGTTTCGAAACAGTTCGGTTTTCGGGTTTCGAAAATTTTAGTCGGGTCGGGTTCGGTCCGGGTCGCGCTTAGAAACATTTCGGGTTTGGAAAAATTTTATCGGGTCGGGTTCGGCCCGGGTCGGATTTCGAAAAATGGTCGACCCGCTCATCTCTAAGTCTAAGCCAGTGCCCTAAAACTGAGTCTCTACGTGTTTTTTCTACATAAATCAAGTAAATTTGACCCGATCTTCAAAAACGTTTTGTTTTCCTGAAAGATAATCAAAAAAAAATGATTATGGGCAAAACCAGGAACTTTGAACTTTGCAGTCGAAAAAGTTGCCTTTTATAAGGATTTTGGACTGGGAGCCCAATAATTTCAAAGAAGGGGCCCCAATTTCTATGAAGAAGCCACAGTTTTTCATGCTTTTTTCGTAGCTACTACCTGAGGCAGTAGACAGGCGGATATGAAGAAAAATAGTTTGAGGCGATCATTTTTGCCCATGGAACTTGACCCTAACAATCAATTATTTTTTTTAAGATGCGGTAAAGAAAATTCGACTCGAGACTTTAAATTACCAACGGATTTGAAATGTCGCAGTAATGACACACAATTTTTGAAGAAGGGACTATGTGCCATGGATTTCACTGAGGCACACTTATTAAAGGTGGGGTGCACTGACATGGGCTTAGGTTGCACTTTTCCTTCGAGCATCGAGCTTGTATGTATCAAAGGAGGCCTTGGTGGTGGTTTTTTGAGGGTTTTGACTTAATATCTCTGCGAAATTACATCGGAAAGGTCTTAAGTGAAAGATATGGACATCAGAAAATAGCGAAAATTAAATTAGTGAAAATCGTTTGAGTGGTTCGTGCTGTAGGGTTATAAGTGTGGGCAGTGGTTTTTCGTGAATATTCCTTTCAGGCAGTCTAGTATGGGTCCAAGGCCAAAGTAGATTCTGGTCCAAAAAAATGTAGTGTGGTGTTAAGTTGTGGAGTAAATTGAGGAGAACTTTTTTTCCATTGAATTATGGGTCCAAGACCTGTCTTTAGAGCTCAGGGTCTGTTCCAAGGTTCTTTTGTTAAAAATTTTTCTTTTTGAAAATTATTGGGTTCGGAAGGGTGTTTTACACAGTTGCTTTGGACGGGTTTGCCAATATTCTCCATTCGGCAATTGCCAATATAATAATTTAATGTCGAAACACATCATATCTGATGCGTACGGGTGGTACGGGTCCTCTGCTTATGTTTTTATTTTATAGTGAGTTGTTGACGCAAGTTAGGTGGAATTTGATATTTTAACAGTTGGCTACTTCTTCGTAATATTTGCTTAAATTCCAAATAATCGCTATTCAAGAACAATGATTTCGCATTTATTAAAGAGTTTGAAAAAAAGAAATATCTTGTAGTTGACATTAGGCTGGCTCTAAAAGTATATTTCGATAAAAAAAAACATTTGTACATACAACGCGTTCGATATGGCGACAGTGCTGTACGCTTGAAGAAGACATAAGCTACGCAGACCCACACGATTTCTTAGAAAAACTAAGATTATGCCATTGTTAAATAGCAAAAAATTGCCCGAAAGCGGACACTACTAAAAATTCCTCCGAAATGTTTGGAAATCATACATTAATTACGTCTTTTTCGAGCAGAAAAGGAAGTCCAAAAACCGGACGATATTTGACGGAGAAAGGGGAAGGGTCAAACGTTATTGGACGTCCGGTATAAAATTCACGAGTGTGAAAAAACTCGTTAAAAGTTAGATGATAATGGTGATAAGAAAGATAATGATGCGGTGAACATACCAATTCGGATGGTGAATATGCTCACAGTGGTGACCATGAATTGAAAACTTTTGGCGAGTTCCAGGTTGTGAAGATAGCCAAACGCAATTTCCAAACATTTCCCAAAAAATGTACAAACATTTTGCTAACTTCACAGCAAGTATAGCACGAAAATTGTTCATTTTGGTGTGAAATGAAAACATTTGATCGCACAAAACTGGGAATTTTTTTTTGTGGAAATTGGGTCAGTTGTCTGGGGATGACCAATATCTCTAGAACTATGGAAGTTATAAAGTTTCTTCCAAAGGCAAAGTTGTCGAGGATACAATTTTAGAAAACACGTGTTTCAGTGTTTTAGGAAAAAATGGTTATGACAACTTCTAGAATTGTGAGGTATGACACATATCTATAAAATTATGGCAGTTTGAAGTTGGCTTCATAAGGCAAAGTTGGTGAGAATTACATTTTAGAGAAAATAGTTTTAGGATTTCTTGAAGAAGCTACGTTGGTTCTCTTTTTGATATGGTGCTATAGAGCACAAAACATTGGGTTGTTTGCCCATTTCTATATTTATTCTGTTTTATACATCTATTCTACTGTTTGCTGCATCTATTCTGATATGTATGAGTCTTTGGTTATGTTTTTCTTTATTTTCACGGTATGCGGCGCCTTTTTTGCCTTTTTTTGGTTTACAGCAAATTTTCAACAGCATTTTCATTAACAATTTACAACAAATTTAATTTCAGTCCAAAACATAAGCAAAGACCGGTACGTATCAGAATTAGATGTTGCAAAAAGACTCGAACGTATCTAAATATAGAAATGAGCAAACAATCCAATGTTTTATGTTCTTCTATAACTATAAGAATTTCGAAGATTCATAGAAATTGCACAAGGTAATGTCAAAGGCCCTACCGAAGTACGTCTGAGCCTATTGATTTTGATAGCCGAAATGTTCTCCTCTGCACCATATAATAAAGAGGACCAACGTAGTTTCTCCAAGAAATCGTAAAACTATTTTCTCTAAAATGTAATTCTCACCAACTTTGGCTTTAGAAGCAAATTTTCAACTGCCATAGAGATATGAGTTATACCTCCAAATTCTAGCAGTGACTAAATCTCGGAATTAAGTAATTTTTCTCTAAAACCCTGAAACGCGTGTTCTCTAAAATGTCATTCTCTATAACTTTGCCTTTACAATCAACTTTCTAACTGCCATATTGTTTTACATTTCCTCCAAATTCTAGAAGTGGTCATATCCCAGGGATGTGTCATTTTTCCCTAAAACTCTGAAACATGTGTTCTCTAAAATTGCATTCTCTACTTTCTCTACTTTGCCTTCGGAAGAAGCTTTCTAACTTTCATAGCTCTAGAGATATGGGTCATCCCGTCAACATCTAGAAGTGATCATATTCCATGATTGAGCCATTTCCCCCTAACACCCTGAAATAGAGATGAGCGGCTCGACCATTTTTCGAAACCCGACCCGGACCTAGCCCGACCCAATAAAATTTTTCGAAACCCGAAACCGAACTGTTTCCAAACCCGGCCCGGACCGAACCCGACCCGATTAAAATTTTCGAAACCCGAAACCCATGAACCCGAAAAAAACAATTCGAGTTCGGGTCGGGTTTTTCGAAGTTTCGGGCAACCCGCTCATTTCTACCCTGAAAGACGTGTTCTCTAAAATGTTATTCTCAAATTTAGAACGATCACTGACTGCTGTTAGGAGCACTAAATGAAAACAGAGACGTGGTGGACCTGATGATAAATTGAAAAACGTGGGTGCTATGAAGCGTTAAATCTTTACAATTTCACCAATACTGGTCACTTCTACCAACAAAACTGATAGTCCATCTCTTATATGTTCGCTGATGCTTCTAAAACCATTGACCACATTGGCAACTACTGATGCATATCCGTTGGGTACCCTGATACACAATACAACCCAACCCAAAACCCAACAACTTTTCCTGTGACACCAAAAATAAGTCACAAAAGAATTTCATCCAAAAACATTTTTCAAAGAAAATCAATCACCTTATTGCTGAATCACCCCATTGCGCTGCCTCAAATTCTCCATAGAAGTTTCTGATGTAACAGAAAGTTGCATAAATTTTATACTTCGTGAAAAGTACACACGTGCGAATGGTTATATACTTCTGTACGAAAGGTGATGTTGTTCTTATGGGAAAATACTCCTTACTATAGCTACTTTTGAGAGGAGTGCTTCATTGTGCTCGCAGTACTTAACAAAGGAAATGTATTTCGTCGTTCTCTGTCTCTAGGTTTCACTCTTCGAATTTAGGTTTCAATTGCTTTTTGGGTTATAAAAGGCAATGCAAAACGGCGTTTTACTTTAGTTCCTCGGAAGTCTTTAACCGGCCGGACGTGTGTGTGTCTTGATGCGGTTGGTGATCTGTGGCCGGCAGGCGCATAGACACATAAAAAATCAATTCTTCTGTTACTCTTCCTAAATAGGACGTCCGCTTCCCTTAATTATGAAATTACGTGGAGAGATCTACGGGATACCATGCCAAAAGTCGATTCACTTAAAATTTGATCTGAAGCCGATAAATTTGTCGTCTTGTGTGCTGACTTACACTAAATTCTAAGCTCAGACGAAAAAGTTTAACGTTCTAGCTCTTACCTCCCCTCCTGACGGTTTTTTCTGATCTCTATCTGCTTTATGAATGGTTAGTTTAATAAGAGAGAATGCTGATAAAAGATTGCAACAAGTCTGTTGCAGCGTTTCGTAAGGTTTTGAACACACTTGATGATATTTAAAAATCAAAAGTTCACATACACTGTCCCCTATCACTTACGAAACTTTAGGTTCTGCATAGAGTCCACACATACGAGTCTTATCTTATCTGGCAATTTATCGGTCTGTATTTTGTTTTTAAATTTTGTTGAATTTGTTCTTGATTGATATATAATTGACTTCTATTGAAATATATCTCAGTGCTGAGTGAGATACCGCGTATTCCAAGCCGGTGAAATTTCTACGTTCGTTGGTTTTGCAAATCCTATTTAATATTTTGAATACGTGGAAAGGTGTATGGACGAAAAACAAACTTTTTTGGGATTATTGTGGCTTTATTTCGGAGTGAATCCTCATTTACGACCTTGGATTTTCTGATTTTGTGATACAGTTAATGTAAGAATTTCCTTACTATAAGAAACATGATGTATTGTATACGTTGTTGAGCTACACGCATTGATAAGCCACTTAAAAGTTCGAAAACCGACATCTGTATCAGCTTAAGATGTTGGTTTACAAAAAGTAAAAGCTGTAAATATTTATGGAGGAAGTTGTCTCATTTATTACACTTTGTAATGGAAGTAATGTGACTCATTTTTCATCCAAAAACCAAAGACTTTGTCGTAGAATTCTTGCGCGTGTTTCGAATGAGTAATAATAAAGAACGAGTAGAAATAGCAACGAGAATCCTGAAGTGCTTTGCTGTCACATTGTCGGACTGTCTAGACAATCGAAATAGCAATAAACGCAACTGATTAGACTATTGGCAATCGATTGATGAAAGGTTCTAATAAGTGAAGGCTGCCACCTGAAGACACATATTACGTCTGCATTACACCGCAAAAATGTCTTTATCTAACTTTTTTCGCGAAATTGAAAGATTTATGATCCTACTGATATTCAATGAACATTTTTATAACTTTTGTGAATTATCTCAACTCGTACTTTATTTGGAACTATATGGAGGTCATGCTAAATGTCTTATTTATTAAGTCGAGGCGATTCCAAAGGAACTCGTTTCGCTAATTTCGTTCTGAAAGCCTGGATTATAATCACAGCGTAGGTGGTATACATTCCAAATTTAAAAAATAATTTCTCGATAGATTGTCACGAATTTACTCAAAATTGTCGCGGTCATGCGTTTCATACGTTGTTATAGAGTAGCGGTTAATTTCTTCCTTCGCATATTTAGTCGATATACAATTTCTAGTAGCTTTTACGCCGAGACTCCCCGTATCTTGCGTCTGCTCTCACCAATGCTCAGAATCAATTCTTTCAGTGAATTAGCGTTACATGTTGGTATAATGTACAAGGTGGACCCTTGCGCCGGTCAAAAATTCTCGGAAGCAGTTTTTTTCAGAAAATCGGCAGAAAAGCAGCAATTTGTAGCGGATGCCTTTGGCGGAAAATATTTGTTAGGCCTTTGGTTTCGATGCCAACGAAATCTGTTAAAACATTTTAGTGCCCTCTATTGACGTCGTTCAGATGATACAGTATTCGTACAATAGAGCGTGGTCGTTTTACCTCATTCATTTTTGGTGGACAGATTACGCTGAAAAAATAACGTCTGAAATAGTGAAACAGTCAAAAATTCGTTTTCTATATTTTTCAACTTCATGCGAGATGACCGAAAATTTTTTGAAAATTTTAGCGCTCGAAGAAATGTACCAGAAAATGTACTAAATTTTACCAACATAATAAAAATGAAAAATTACAGAAATTCAAAGGAAGGAAAAAAAATGAAAATGAGATGCTCAAATTTCCCTTTTTTTACTATGGAGGTGATTTGCTCTTTTCGAATCTTTTCGGCTGGATTATCCTCATTATTTATCCATGAAATTCCGAAGTTGATCGGAGACTAGTGAGAGCCTCATTTATTATTGTACTATGTGCCCCTTCGAGACATCATGAGAGACTCATTTTATTCTCCGCTATGAATTTTCAATCGAATGATTCTGACCTTCTTCTGAGGGTCTCAAAAACTCTTTCAGATATTGTTCAATTGAATGATTTCTCGAGACCTCGTAAGTGTACTGCCATATATTCTATTGTGCGTGCGAGGGTGAGCGTGGTGTCAAAAAACAAGTTATTTTAGCGTGAATGCTATTGAAAACCCCATCCGAGGCAACGGAGTAAAAAACTCTCCCAGCCCATCACTAATTTTCGCGGCCTGGGACAGCAACTTATGAGAGGTATCGGGGTATTGGACCCATACCCCACGGAAAAAAATCTTCCGCTCAAGAACATCAATTCTACAAATTCAGGCCTACCACGAATACTGGGTGGGGTGGAGGTCTCAGAAATTACTTCAGGCGGCTACTTTACCATTTTTCTCTAATACGGTATTTTGTTCTTGTGGCCTCTATATTTTCTACTTGTTGCAGATATATTTGCCGTGTCGTATTTCCCTTTTGGCGTGCGTTTCTTTCGAACATAATGTAATGAGATAACAAACCTTAGAAAGCGCTTGTTACACAGTCGATATTTTTATAACAAGAAAAGTTTCGCTAAGTGAAACTCTGTTATTTTAGATCTTTACTAGTACGAATACATCTGCAATTTTTACCTACAGTGCAAGTGACGTCTTTTGTAACTGTTGAAGATAATATCGTACAGTTAGTATCATTGAACCATAACAAACTTATCTACGAACATGTTTCACGAGAAATCCACACATTTGTTAAGTTTGATTTCAATTCATTTTCAGTTTCAGTCTCTTCAAGTTCGACACAGAATTCGTTCAGGTTTATCAGTGAGTTAAATGTTTTTTCATTTGCGGTATTTCTGCTTGACTTGGCTGCACATGCACTGCATCCTGGCAATCCATTCACGGACCTTTGTGTACAAAAGAAGTAAATTAATCAGTTTGCTTTGCTTCTATTTTTACTCGCGCGAAGTCTGTACAAGGCAAATATAGAGACAGAAGATGTTTACACACGAAAATGCAGATTTAATGGCAGAACTAAGGTGGTCTGGTTACGAGCTGTAGGCGATGGAGTTAAGATTCAGCTGAAGCTTAAAGCGTTATTTATATTGGACGCGACGTGATTAAAATCGTGTCATACAAAACCACATATTTTGTGCTGTTGACAACCATTTGCTATGTCCAGTGTTAATCAAATGTTGTTTTGGATTTTTTCAATAAAATATGTGAAGAAAACCGCGCGCGATGAAAAATATCTGCTCGATCGTACGGGATTTTATGAACTCTGTCAACCGTCTATACAAAATGTAGCTCACGCGATTTATTATATATGAACACCCGTCTCCTCACCGAAACCACAGGTGTAATTGGGATCGTTTGAGAGCCCCATTTTAGTCCACAACGCTCGGTGATTGCACCCAGTACCCGCTTGATGCGAGGCCTACTCATGCCCCTTTCCATCGGGTACCAGGAAATGCTTCGTATTCTTTCCTCTTTCTATGTGCTCCAATGGTTTACGATTTCCGACCGCACCCAGTCCTTCATCACTTTCAGGCATGCTGAGTGTGGGATGTCTGTAATATATTCTTCCCTTGCCAGCCTATCCGCCCTCTCATTTCCTTCTCAGTTTCATCCGTTTCAGGGTTCAGGTTCAGTAGAAATAGTAACCAAAAACGCACGAATCTGATGCCTTTCAGAACATTTCGTACTTTAGTTGAAATACTTTTTGTTATCAAAGTGCACAGCATCCGTTGTATACGCCATAGTGACAAGCGCATCTGACGAAACCGTTTCCTCTATGATTAACATATTACTTAAAATAAACGACAATGACGTCAATCGTTAAAAATATTGTGCTATTTCCATATTATCTTAATCAGATCCAGTTGCTTGTTCTTGACGTAGAACCAAGTGTTGATAAGACGTTTGATGTTACGTTTTTTAACGTATTTGCTCTGATAAAGCAAGAAGAAAGTGTGTGATTGTATGGACCTGTTAATTACCATGACTTTTTTTAGATTTTTCGTATTTGTTTGCATTAGCTTTGAATCCCATGTTTTAAACAGTTGCTTTAATAAATGTCACGTAAACGTTAACATTTAGTGAATTATATGGAAATGGTAAGGGGCTGTTTACATATTACGTCACACTCGAAGGGGGAGTACAGTACAGCAAAATGTGACGGCTCTAACAAAGTTGGGTCAAATTTTTGTGTGACGGAGGAGGAGATGTTCGAAAATTCCGCAAGATAGCGTGACGTAATATGTGTACAGCACCTAAATGAACATGTAGTTTGCAACAATTACGTCCTCCGTCTAACTTACGGTTTTGCGAATCGCATCGCAGAAATAAAGATGCACTTAGCATCTCCTTTTTAACACTTTTATTTCGGCAAACCGCAACAGCTAAGTTATAAATACCGCCCTAGACACATGCGACATGACGATTCTTAGGGTCATAGCGAAGGTCAATCGAGGTGTATGTCGTTGGCATCACCCACATTGGTGCTGGTTGCCTAAAAATGGCGATCCGCAGAGTTTAATATGTGCTACCGAATGGTACCACTATCAAATTTTGTGCTGCCCATACGAACCCATACCATTAGTCAGCACAAAAATATCACTAAATTCTAGGCTATCATTGGATGCTCTATAAGTTGAATTTTCGCGTAGGTCTCCATACATAAATGACCCTTTCAATATTTTTGTACTCGCTCGCACACCAGCACAAAAATTGAGGCCAGCGCATACATATCACAAAATTCGAGACAATCACTCGCCTATACAAATCTTATATACAATGAGGTTCTCATAAAGAAGTTACCTATACATATACATATGACACAGTGGCAATGTTTCGCAATATTGTGCTCGGCTCCCTGAGCAGCACAAAGATTTATACCAGTCTCATTCGATAGCACGTAACTAACTCTGCCGATCCCCATTTTTAGGCAACCAGCAGGTTTCAGGTGTAGGATCTAAGTGAAGACCAAGGAGAAGGTTAATTTTTCATTTAATCAGATTTACGAACACTAGGTGAACAAACCACACTCTCATCCATCACTAAAGTACTGCACCGAAAAGACCTCACATCGTAAAGCATTAGACGACGGTACTATACGATGGTCTGCAAAGTGTGATGGTGATGATCATAATGTAGACTTAGACATTACCTCCAATAATGTAAAAAAAAACTAAAAACTTTTCAGAGAAAAGTCCATCAACTCCACTTAAACAAAGATGTTGGGCTGCATGAAACCTCGAAATGAAGAAAGCATTAGATCTAAGCAACTGGACAAAGAACTACAAATCGTGCATCGTCAATTTGAGAAAGCAATCAAAATCCTATTATTAGGCACAGCAGAATCTGGCAAAACCACTATACTTCAACAGGTAATTTTCCATAAATTATTATTTCCATTATAATGTACATTGCCGAGTACATTGCTGGTTATGAACAGTTGTTTTGTATTCTGATAAAAATATTCGTTGTATTTGACATAGTTTCGAGGGGGAAACCACTGCCAGACATTTTATACTTAAAATTTCATTCGGATGCATATACCGATACCTAGAATCTTTTACGGTGCGGTGGTCTGCACCGCTCTTCGTTTAGTCCTTTTTTTGGTAAATCATCCAATTTTCATTGCATTTTCAGTTACGTAGTGTTTAACTGTGTTAACTGATCGGGCTCGGCCCGATCGCGCGCTATGGCCAGTGCGGGCCTGAGGGGCCTGAGGGGCCTGAGTATATGAAACTGAGCGACTGTTCTTCTGCAATTCAGAGATATGAATTCGCCTTTTTCGTACGTATTGGGACGACTTAGTTTCCCGTACCTCCTGTATCTTTGTGGTTTCTTAATAGACAAATACTGTTTTTGTAAACTTTCATAAAAATATTCTAACTAAAACTTTATCATTAAACAGATGAAAATCTTGCACATCAACGGTTTCACCGAAGAGTGAGTTAGCAACATTGTCGGAAAGTAAGCCTTTTCTAACTACAAATCAACTTACAGAGATAAAATTGCGAAAATCAAAGAAATCCGGCAGAATATTCAAGAATCCATATACGAGCTCGTCGTACAAATGCATAAGCTTCGAATCCCTTTTGATAGTCCGCAGAATCACAAAAGTGGAGAATGGATACTCGATGCTGGGAAAAAACCTCAACAGTTTGATGACGTAAGCTAAAGTTAACTAGTGAAACATACCAACAGTTTGATGACGTAAGCTAAAGTTAACGAGTGAAACAAACCAAATCGACACCCTCCAGTAACTCATGCTTGACATACCATTAGGTCGATGAGTACTGAGATCTGCGTTAAAAGTTAAGTTTTCGTTACGAGCTATGAGTTATAATTTATAAGTTACAAGCTAGATGTTTATAGCCCAGATCAGTATTGTAACTGACACAGATCAATACCAATCAGTCTTAAAACTCATTCGAATCAGTACTGATCAGTTTCGAAACTGATTCGAATCAGTACTGATCAGTTTCGAAACTGATTCGAATCAGTACTGATCAGTTTCGAAACTGATACGGATCATTACTGATCAGTTTCGAAACTGATCCGGATCAATACTGATTAGTTTCAAAACTGATTTGTATACGTAATGATCAGTTTTAAAACTGATCGGAAAAGTAATAATCAGTTTTAAAACTGATACGGATCAGTTCCAAATCAGTTTTGAAACTGATCAGTTATGATGCGGATCAGTTTTGGAACTGATCAGTACTGGTATGGATCAGTAACAATACTGATCTGGGGTATGAACTTATAATGTTAACTTATAACGGAAACTTGTAACTTATAACGTAAATATATAACTCAAAACAAATAGCTACATGTATATGTTATAAATTTGGCTATAAGTGGCTTTGCCCGAACCCTCTGATGTCGACATACCTTAAAAGTGCCGTAATTTTTTTTTAAATTGAAAATGTAATTTCACATTTTCCGTAAATAACATTTGGAAGCACCAACAGAAGAAAAAAAAATTGCCTCCTTTGCCCGTGACGCGGGTGCACATACGATCAAAAAATTCATAATCAGCGAAGATTTTCAACGAATTTCGCCGAAAAAAATCAAACTAGCGCCAAAATTAATCAAAACATTCGCAGAAATCTTTTCTTTATGCCTGCAGATGACATTTGTAGATTGTTCTGTTTCTATTTAGCGAATTATACTGAAGTCAAAATGAGCCATATAGATATCAAATCTTATCTATTAACTGAACGTCTCGCTATTGGCAACATAAGAAGTTAAAATTCAACGGGATTATGATTTTAGGAATACACAGACAATGTTGTTGCCTTGTGGAATGATACCGGCATCCGAGAATGTTACAGAAGATCTAACGAATTCCAATTGATCGACAGCGCCAAGTAGTAAGTTAATACAAAAACGCCTCCGTACTGAATTTGAATTTGAACCATAATTTAGTTTCCTCGACAAAGTAGAATTGATAGCACATTCTGAGTATATACCTTCAGTAGATGATATACTGCACAGTAGAAAAATGACAACCGGAATCAATCAAATTACCTTTTCGGTAAAAATACCGAAAAGTATGGGTGGAGGATCACAGGAATTTCGAATGTTCGATGTGGTAAGTCTAATAAAATGTTTGAAGTTCTTCTAATAACTTCAGAAAGATAACATTAGATGGCGTTGCACCTTCGTGTATAACGCCATCTGTAATGACCACTCTATTTAACTTACATGTTATTTGACAAAGGGCGGCCAACGGGATCAAAGAAACAAATGGTTACAAGTGTTCGAAGGAATTCAGGCAGTTTTGTTTCTCATATCGTGCAGTGATTTCGATCAAACACTCCGAGAAGATCCAACACAAAATCGCTTAACGGAAGCATTGGAATTGTTTAGCGGTGTATGGCATAATCGCTTTCTTTCGTCGTCAGGAATTATAGTGTTCCTCAACAAGCAGGACATTATGGAGACGAAAATACGGAACGGGAAGAGAATGGAAGATTATTATCCGGACTTTAAAGATTTCAAAATATCAGCTAGTGAAGGCAATGTTTTTGATGAATGCGATCGATTAAGATTGTTCATCAAACAGAAGTTGATAGTAAGTTTAAAAATGCCAAGCGGAAAGAGTGAGGTATTTAACTTTTAACGCATAATTGCAGAATGTTACTAAACAACCTGCTAGGCGACTGTCTCGAGCTCATACGCAACGAGAATGTTTCTACCACTTCACTGTTGCAACAGACACAAATAACATTCGAAAAGTATTTCACGATGTCCATAATATGATTTTAACTGATAATTTAACGTCTGTGGGTCTGATTTGATGTCGTAATTTATACATAGGCTGTCACTCGTTTAATAAATTATTTTTTTTGTAATAAAGTTTGTAAAAGTTATTTTAATTTCTACGGTCCACTTGTTTCATTCAACTCTGACTTCAATTTCCTCTGTAACCGCGCAGGACCAGAATTTCATATGTGTAGCAGAAAAAGACTACGTTTGGAGCTTTTCTCGACCACAAATTCCCTTATGCGTCTAATGCACAGCTAGTCTTAGGGGCTATTCACAAAATACGTTAGAAAAGCAATTTTTCGATCCCCCGTACGTGCGTACTTTGTGAATCGCCCCTTAGGCCCTTTTTAGGTAGTCCAGTTCAGAATTCACAAAAATGCCTTTCTCTTCTTGAGATTTGAGCGCACGGAGCTTCTCAGTATGGACTGGAGTCGTGGATGTAGTGTAGACTCTGAAGAGACCAGGGCTACGTATCATCTGTGGGCTTCCCAGTTGGTGGATATTAATGAGCTGAAATATTTGATATCCACAAAAAGTATGCGCGCTACTAATGGAGGAGGAAGGGCTCCACAAAAGCCGCCATACAACCTAATGTATGAAAATAGGCGTGCGAGGGGGAGAGAGTGGCAGTTTTTGGCTCGCATACTTTGTGAATGGCTCCTAATTGTAAGTTAACTAGATCTGTCTCCCTCATTGTATGTTCAGATAATTTTTGTAATGACATCAAGGTGTTTTAAATAAAAAATGACCAGCAGACTTAATCTCACGTAGTCATCAGAACAATTTGTAATTTCCAATACGCAATATTTTCTAATTTGAGCGTCGATCTTGCCGATAAAGGAAACGAAAACTGACGATAAAATAAATTGCCTGCTTAAAATACCTTCGAACTAAATGAGTTCTTTGTACACATACGTTTTTTCATCAACATAAATACTTAACAAAAATGCAGCAATTGACACTATTGCAAAGAATATATGCAGGGGACCCGTACGCATCAGAATAGATGTGGTAAACAAAACAGATGTTGCGAAGAGATTTTTGAACTAAATCTTAATAATAGGGTGAGTGCACCGGTTGCGAGCCCCGTGCCAGTTACGGTTCTTTTTTGATAACAAAGGAAAAGACAATAAGGGCTTGTAACTAAAGAAATTTCGTATCCGGTGTTTTCACTAAGACAGCCCTTGTCTCGACAATGCCCAGATTCAATCAATCAGGGGAAAAAAATATTTGAAAATCAGCCAAGTTTTACTGGAGTTATTGTGTTAACTGATGGACACATTTTTTGTATATTCATCTTATTTATGCCGTACAACGAAAAACCAACCAACTCCCAGGTACCGATGCAACTAGTTACAAACGTTTCGAAGCACTGCGTTCTTCGTACGTGTCTAAAAAGTAATGTCTGCCAATCATGTTGTTGACAAGACAAGCAAATTAAATATTCAGATCTGGACGGAAAGATGTTGAATGCAAAAAATGAACAAATTCAACAAATATAAAAAGCCGCTGAGCAGATAACCGCATTACACTTTAAGTTTTGCAGTGAAACTGTGCTGCAATCAAAAACTTATACTGATAATGAAGGCAACACTTTTCCTTATTCTTCTAGCAACTCTGGTTGCCATTGCTGTTCTTCCTACAGGTAAGGATTAGCGGCACGTAAAATGTTTTTGAAAATTATTTTGTTATATTAACACAATATTGCCGTCGTAAAACTAGAAACAACTGCAGGTTGTACATCATCTGAAGCGTTTAGCTGTGGTTTCAAATGCGGTAAATTCCCGTTGAACTTAAAACTAACAAAATGTAAATTTTTTTGCTCCTCATTGTTGTTACAGGTCTTCAAGGTTGCAAATCGAGCAAATGTAATTCAGCTACTGATTGCTCTTGTAGCGGTTGCCCTTAACTTGGAAAGAGTTCGAACCAACAGAGGAACATCGGCTTTTAATGTTTTGTCAAATGCAATCGTTTCATTAAAATTGAATGAATTAGAGTAATGAATTTGTAGTGAAATATTTATTGTTTTGAGTTCTCAATTATTTTCCACAGTTCCATTCTAAAAGAATAACATAGAAAAACTCATAAGGGAACTTCTCACTTATCAATTTTCCTGTCGAGAATGGAAAATTAGGAATTTCTTTCACAAAAGTGTTGAGAAAGTAGCGATTGAGTTGTTCACGCAATGTGCGTCAATGTGAGAGCAACTTTTCTTAAAGCACCAAGTGTCTTGTCTTTGTCTTGCAGGAATCTTCAAACTAGTAAGACTCACGAAAACTGTCAAATTTTCAAAAAACTGCTTTGGGCAAGCAATAGCCGGACTTTTTGAAATTTTTCTTTTGACCTAAAATGATCGAATACGTCGATGAAATAGATCCTGAGTTGAAAAAAACCATTTTGCATTTGACGACCCAAGTAAAAATCGATATATTCCGGAATTAGGGCATTCTTCCCTAAAACGCTGAAATATAATTTTCTATAACTTTTCTTTGGAAGCAGCTTTCTAACTGCCTTGGTTGTAGAGGTATGAGTCATCCTTTCTGATTCTAGAAGTTGCTAAATCCCAAGGATTGTGACATTTTTCGGGAAAACCCTGAGGCAAGTATTCGGTAAAATTTTTGTAAACGTAATTTTGTTTTGAAAATAGCGCTGTAGTTTTTCAGGAAATTAAAACTTTGAACACAAGGTTGTATTCAAACAAACTTCTGCGTATTATCAGCGATAGCGTTACCTCAAGCGATATCATTAATTTTTGAAGCAGACTCACGGACTGCGTCACACTGTCACACTCTACCTTTTGAGAGGTCTTCGTTGTGATATCAGTCGTTTTGGAAGTTTTCAGTTGTTGAAAAAATTTCTACTTTTTGAAAAAATTTTTCTCCGAAAGAAAATTTTCTCAAAAAAATTTTTTTTTCTTAGAAAAAAATTTCTGCGAAAAAAAATTGTCTTCGAAAAAATTTTCTCAGAAAAAAAAATTCTCTAAAAAAAAAGTTTTTCTACGAAAAAATTTGTCTCCGAAAAAAATTTTCTCCACAAAAATTATTCTACAAAAAAATTTTTCCTTCAAAAAAATTTTCTACAAAAAAAATTTTCTCCGAAAAAAAATGTTCTCCAACACCTTCGGCTACCATCGGAACACTTCGTGTTACCTTCGAAATACTTTGTGTCACCTTCGGCTACCTTCGGAACACTCCGTGTGACCTTCGGCTGCCTACGGAACACTTCGTGTCACCTTCGGCTGTCTTCGGAACACTTCGTGTCACCAATCCTTCTCAGTGACTTATATAACTTTCCTGAAGAAACCAACTATCTAGGTATTCTTATTCAGAATTTAGCAAAAAGTCCAAGATGGTGTCACTTTGACAGTTTGCAGCCATTTTCTTAAGATACAAAAAAATTCTTCTGACCAAACTCTATAACTTTCTAGAAGTGAGCTATAATTCGAAAACCGTAAAACCATAAAAGAAAATCCAAGATGGCGCTGCTATGACAGCTGGCAGCCATTTGCTTGTGATCCCAAAACTATCCCTCTAAGTAGTGTCATTCCGGAGCTAAAATTCAAAAACCGTAAAAGCATAAACGAAAATCCAAGATGGAGCTGCTATGACAATTGGCAGCCATTTTCTTATGATTCCAAAAAATTCTCCTGATGAGACTCTATAATTTTCTAGAAGAAACCATCTCTTTAGGTAGTGTCATTCCGGAGCTAAAATTCGAAAACCGTAAAAGCATAAACGAAAATCCAAGATGGCGCCGCTATGACAGCTGGCAGCGATTTTCTTAAGATACAAAAAAATCCTCCTGACAAAACTCTATAACTGTCTAGAAGAAACCAACTCTGCAAGTGTTATCATTCCGTAGCTAAAATTGGAAAACCCAAAGAAGCCTTATTTATACCTAACAAAAATCCAAGATGGCGTCACTTTAGCAAATTTCTGAAAATCCAAAAATATTCTCCTGACCAAACTCTATAACTTTCCCGAAAAAAATAACTCTCTAGCTATTGTTAATCCAGAGCTAAAATTCGAAAACTCCCAGCATTACCTAAAAAACCCTCAAAATTGACCACTTTTCCACATGCCACGGCTTTTCCAGAATTTTCCCGGAAAAGCGGCGGATGAATGCGCTACAAAAATTTGACTTTTGTTTCTTATGGCGTAGATTGTTTAGGGTAAATTTAAATTTTTCGTGTAAAAACTGAAAGTGTTGAAAAATTTTTCGTCGTTGGGTCCGACATTTTTGTGACGCAATTTTTTTAACGCAACGTAATTTTGTTTTAAAAAAAAGCGCTGTAATTTTTTCAGGAAATCAAAACTTCGAACACAAGGTTCCATTCAAACAAACTTCTGCGTATTATCAGCGATAGCGTCACCTCACGCGATATCATTAATTTTGGAAGCAGACTTATGGACTGCGTCACACTCTACCTTTAAAGAGGTTTTTGTTGTGATTATTATTATAGGTAAGGTGTACATCCGCTGTTTGTAGTTCCTTGCGAAATTAGTTCTAAGTTGCTCAGAAACAGTCCTGCAAAAAACGCAGAAGACCGTGTCTAAAATTATGTTGCTTTCCCGGTATTTTATTTACTTTCGGCCCTTGTTCTTATTTTTGCCCTTAGACGTCCCACACTTTTCAATAAAGATCTGCATTGAAAATCACCGGGAAAAAAGTGTTGAAAGACAAAGACGATGTTATCAATTTAGGAATTAGAAGCACATTCTTGTCGAATTTTCACTCGAATGTCAATTACATAAAGAGAGCACAGTCCCCAGCACACGAACAAACATAAGGGACAACTTACTACAATCGATTTGCGGATAAGTTCGAAAGCACCTCCTCAAAAGTGAAATACGACGTTGTATTGTTTGATTGTATAAAAAGCACCTCAACAACTCAACTAAAGAAAAATAAGTACAAAATGGTTGGCATCTCCACTTAAATACCTAGAAAGCTTTTTATATTTCTGTGGAAATACATAAATGGGAGTGATGACTTTTTTTATAAATAATGTGTCGGACGATAATGATATCATTAACTTGAAACACGAAGCCGCGGCATAAGAAATTAAAACGTGAACAATATTTTCGTTTGTTTCTAATTATTCAAGTAAATTGTGAATCTTTATAAAAACAACACAGAAAGACTACTTGTTATAAAATCATTTATTCTTTTAATTGAATTTTTCGGTAAACAATTTTGATGGTTAAGCATTTTATCAGCAATAAAAATCTGATTGAATGCATCACATGTTTCCCAGCCGCTAACTAATACCAATATGGAAATTATGGTTGGCGCATATCAATTCAATACAGTCACACGACAAAAAAACTATATACTCGCTTATATAATACCTTTATACCATATTCATCCGATGCTCACTCGATGGAAAGCCACTGCATTAGGGGATAAGTTTTGGAGAATGTGCAATGGTTGAGTTTTAGAAAATATGAACACGATGAAGCGGTCGCTGCTCATAAAAAAATGTGGTCTTTAATGGGTTTTAATTGTGGCTCTGATGCGCTTTAATTGTGGCTTGTTCCAGACAACGTTTTCTCCACTTCAACATCAAAATAAATTAAACATCCAAAATAATTGATTTCTTTTTTTCAGCTTTTGGACTTGTTTTTCACCTAGGTGACCTAGATCCAATGTTTTCGAAAAATATTAACGTTGATCTAGCCAGAGTTCGGATTTTTTTGATTGATTTTCGAAAAATCATGATTTTAATAAAAAATGATGCTCATAAAACAACGAGCATCACAAAATTTCGAAAAAAATTATTTTTTCTTTTATTGGTTAAATTTTTGTTTCAGGTGAAACTGAATGGATTGTACTGACTTTCGACGAAAATCATTTTTTTCGAAAATCATGATTTTTCACTCATTGATGCTCAAAAATCGTGAGCATTACGCTTTTTTTGTTGATGCTCAAATTGATTTTGATTTTCAAAAAATGATTTGATTTTGATTTCCGAACCCTGGATCTAGCATTGATTATCTACCAAATAGAAACACCGAAAAAAGGAAGTCAATCTGAAAAGAATTCCTTCACTTCAGATAATGACTACTGTGATGTTTGCCTTGGTGTCGGCTGTTCAAAATATGATACAAATGTTCGGAAACAATGCTGAAACGTTTGAACACTAGTGCAAAAATGTTTAACATTTCAACATTGTTATAAGTTTTCGTTCAAGAATTGAATCAAATGTCGTCAATTGACCACAACAGAAATAAGAACTTTATCCTTCTGCTGTTTTTAATTTCGCGAATACCTGCTCGAAAGAACAAATTTCTTTTTCAAATAGCGATCAATGTAATCTGTCGAATTTCGGTATCAAAACTCGCGGATAATCTTCTGCCGTCATAACAAAAAAAACTTAAGGAAAATCAGCAAAGATTTTCAACGAAATTCGCCGAAAAAAAATCGAATAAGCGAATCGGCGATTGATTTGCTTCATTTTGTCGCTAATTTGACTTTTTTCGGCGAAATTCGTTGAAAATCTTCGCTGAATTTCTCTAAGATTTTAGACCTATACGAAGAAAAGTGGTTTATTGCGTTTATCACGACGTTTATAACCAGTCGATTTCAAAGAGGGGGAGAGGGGGAGGGGAATCCTCGGGGGAATCTCCACAAAAAATTCCCTCTGTCGATTTTAAAAAACTTTTCTTTCTCTGAAATGTACACGAAAAATATTTTATAGGATTGAATCTGAACACATTGTCGAGCCAAGGCCCAGTGGATGTATGCCTTTTGAACATAACTCTAGTACAGCTCCTCCGATTTTCGAAAGAAAATCGAAAAGTTCAGGAATACCCAACAATTTTTCGAACCAATTTTTTTTATTTTTAGGCAATGGGCTCAGATAGACCCTTAAACTGAGTCTCTACTAGAGTCCAACGAGTTTTTTCTACATAAATCGTGTAAATCCTATCTGACTTTCGTAAATCTTTTTTTCAGAAATGTTCAAAAACGAGGTTTTTTGAAGGTTGGTAAAACTTTTTGACCTATATCTCTGCTCTTCAAGGTTTTCAATGAAAGATATGGACTTCCAGAAATCACAAAAAAATAGTGAAAACTGCTTGACTGAGGGTCCTTAGTGTGGGCTAAACTCAGGCTACGCAACCCTAGACGACATTTAGTTAGTTTGTCGTGAATAATAATGAGGTTTTTTGTGTAGTGTTGTCTTGGACTAAATTGAGGGGAACTTTTTTATCCATGGAGGAAAGGGCCCGAGACCTCTCTTTAGGGCTATGGGTCGGTTTTAAGATGGCCCAAGACCAAAAAAACTTGTAGTTTTTTTTTAATTTTTTAATTAATGTTTTTTGAAAGAAAATTCTTTTTTAAAACTTTTTATAAATTTTTATTCGATTTTTTTTTTACTTTTTTAAAAATTTCGTTGAAATTTTTGGAGGTTCAGAAGAGTATTTTACGCAGACGCTTCAGACGAGTTTTTCAATATTCGACATTTTTCAATCCAAATTAACATATCGGCTTAATTTCATATACTCAAGAGTCAAGGCAATATTTATTTAGGTTAAGTCCAAGTCTTTTCGCAACATCAGTTGTGTTTGCCACATCTATTTTGATGCGTAAGGGTCTCTTAAAAGTAACTCCACAGCCTACTATGACTGTCTCTTTTACACGTACCCTCGATGAACGAGACTACCGTAGTAGGCTGTGGAGTTACTTTTGAAAGACCGAGTATAGTCACGTATATCACTAAGAAACTCTTCAATTAATGCGTGCTACCTGTTTTAACTTGTAATAGAAATATATATAAATAAAATAAAATAAATAAATGAGTTTTTCAAAAAATAACTTGCAATTGGACATTCAACACTCATTTTATTCGGATTCTACATGTTTTTCTAGCAAAAACGTGATCATTTATTTTACTCTACGAAACTTACTTTGTTTTAAATAATTTTTTTAAGATTGCAAAATACATTAAAAATTTTCGTGCTCTCAATTTGTACCTTGCTTTCTTTCGTTATTTTGTCAACGCTGGTAACACCACGTTTCAAAAATTTCCTTTGTTTACATGTTGAATTTGGTACTTATTTTTATCTGTATAAGCGCAAGTTTGTATGAAGTCAACGCGGTCAACGCACGGTTGTAAAGTTTATGCTAAAACAGCATTCGAAAAATGCGTGGTCGAGGTCGAGGTCGTAACCGCGGAAGTGAACCTCATCTAGGAACAACTCGCAGAAGAGGACGACCTACGAATGCGAATATTGGCGTAAATAAAGATGCACGACCTACGGTCGAGTTTATTCAAGCGACATCGTCGAATCTTCCTTCGATGTCTTTTTTGAGAAAGTAGCAGAATAATTTAACTCATTACGGAGCCCAGAGCTCAGACAAGCGAAGGACAATATGTTAGTTTGAATGCTTTTCTATGGGTTTTTGTTTCTTCACAAGTTTCAATTTTTTTAACCGTTAGGTCAGCCTGCGCTTCTATCCACGACTTTCGAACTCCAATGTTGAAAGGGGCATACACTTACGGAAATATATTTTTGCATCAAATAGAATTTTGGATGAATATGAAATGGGAATAAATGGAATAAATGATAATTTTTTCAAATTCGTCAAAACCTCAAATAGACTTGATTTTGATGGCAACGCACACAACAAACCATACTAATGTGTCAAAAAGTGAAAAAACCTTCTTTTGAAAACCCTAAAGAATTTTTGTTGAAAAATGGAATAAATGGAATAAATAAATTTATTCCATTTATTCCCAAAAAAATAAAATTTAATCTCAAGATGGTTTAAATGCTTTATAATTTGTGCAAACCTTTTTTTGAACTTACTTGTCTAACTTGTGATGTGTTTGGTTCAGATATTTCTCAAAAAGAACAAAAAAAAAATTTGGGAATAAATGGAATAAATGGAATAAAAGAATAAATGGAATAAATGAAGTGCGCCATCCCTCGTTTTATTTCCGTAAGTGTAGAAGTATCGTTTGTCCGGATTCGTGTCGCTGAAGTTCGGGCAACTTAGAAAAAAAAAACACTTCACTTTCATTGTATTTTCTTTTTCTGGAGCTAAAATAACCAAAATATTGAAATGCACCTGTCAAAATATCAAATGTCAACACATCTCCTTCTCAGTTTCAACATAAACCAGTGGCATCAATATTTGAGGTCATAGTTGATATTTAATCATTAAATTGAAGCTAGAAGTTAATATTTGGACTAATAATGCATAGGAACACAATTTTCGGTAAATATTTACATGAAACCGCTAATGAAAAACATAATTGGTTGCGTATTCATAGTGATAAGTTGTATGTACAATAAAGTTACGTATGAACGTCACTGCAACATTTCCCATATATTTTAACTGGTGTTGCCAACGCAAAAAAACGTCCACCTTTTGTTAATTAAATGTCCTTCTTTTGCTAATAATAAGACTTTAACTAGCTCTGTAAAAAACCAAAGATTTTGTGGCTCCGATAAAACACATTTTTAATGTTTAGAAACACGTAGAATCCAAATAAAATGAGTGTTGAATGTCCAATTGCGAAAACTTGATGGCAACATTGCAATATACCTTATGAGTTTTCCGATGAAATACTCGGACATACCTTATCCAACACCTGACTTCGAGTTCAAAATGTAATGCTCTTGCTTCGAATAAACGACTGCTTTGATTTTTTTCTTCTCTCAGCAGCGCACAAGTATGTGAGCATGAGCATCGAGAGTACATATGCCAACGATATTCATAATTATATTGATGTTAGTGAATTTTGAGCACACATTGGTTGTCAGCTCACTTGCAATACATGGGTTATACGAATGTAGAAAAGCTAAGAAAAAAAATAAATATATTTAACATTTTTCGCGAGAGCCTTACCCGTTTAGTTTCATAAAGTTTCTATTCAGACTACGTCCATTCATGAAGACTTTCGGTTTACGGTGAAATTAACTCTGGGTCGCTACACCGGTGCTAACATTTGGCACACATTTTCCTCTTATATAGAAGTGGATTATTATTCCAGTTTTATAAATAATAATTTTTTTATTAATTCTCATATATTGGAGTGCGGTGACATAATTCAGTTTTTGTCACATACAAATCTATATGTCAATTATTGTTCCTAAATCGCGTGGTGTTAGTATATAGCGAAAAAAAATTTCTTTCGAAAGGAAAAAAAAGATCGTACGACAATTTGCGGTGGTGTTGATAACATCAAATTTTTAATTTGAATTTAATCGAAATTGTGTATTTAACGTCGGTGTAAAAAATGAATGTGGAAGTTACGCCAAACTATTCGTACGTCTTCGATTTTGAAAATGAATTCATACATCAGGAGACTCGCATGTGGATGGTGAAGAATTGGACATGGGTCTTCTACTACTGCGGTGCCTATATGCTTATCATATTCGGCGGACAATACTACATGGCCAGTCGACCCAGGTAAATTAAACATTTTTTTTAGAATTAAAATTTTAAAATTAAAAGCCGACCTTGTTGTCGTCGTTCATGATAACAATAATCGTTTGACATTTCCAAAAAATCAGTGCTTTATATGTTTCTCCTTAATCGTTTCAATTAATTTTGAATAAGACAAAAAGAAAAAGGAAAGACGAGTCCATAAGCATAACACCCACAACCTCTTAGTTGAGAAGCGTGTGCCGTTTTTTTCTGTCCAAATCAGATTTATCTTCTCTATCGCCTATTTGGTTATTTAACATTGAGCAGTGCTTTTTCTCTTTCCTTACGAAATTTTTTTCACTGTACGTTATTTTCTCACATATCAGAACCGTATTGCGATAATCAGTACTACTGACAGTCAAAAGTCCAGTTATAAATGTATCGATTTTTGATAAATCTCTCTGATACGCTAATAATTCCTAAATTGTTTTAACTAAGAAGTGAATGTCGAAAGTTAAGAAAAAAGAAAAGGATGGGGAATACCCAGTTAACAATTAACCCCATGGAATGTACATAAAATGTGCTTTCGTACATGTTATATACATAAAAAAAATAAACATGTATCTGAAGAAGTGGTTGATAGCTAAATGAACAAGTTATAGCCGAGTGGTAAACTGCAATGGTAAATGGTGGGACAGTGTTACATGTGAATGGGTCAGTTATGACTTATTTACACGCCAATGGCCATAAATGACCCAAAATTGTAAATTTGTGGGACATGGTTTGCCATTGTCGTTTACCCCTCGGTTATAGCACTATAACTAGAGTGTCAAATCTCAGTAGCATCAGTTTCAGATAATTTTATTAATTATGAGAGATACTTTGAGACATTTGACGACTTTTCGGGAATTGAAAATGTTCTTCGTTCATCATTTTTGCTGGATGTTCTCGTTAAAATTATTGCAGGGCATTGCAAACCGTAAGAATCACTTTCATTGGCAAATTATGATTTATCACTGCTTAGGACAAAGTCACATTTCTTTTTGGAGGCCTCTCCTTAACCTTTGGAATCTAGTCACTCGACATCGACATATCCACATGTTAATCTTTCACATAATTTTAACTTTAAGCTTCTGAAATCTATACCAGTGGAACAACATTCACTTTTATCGGGTTAATCTTTGAAAACACATAGGAGATATAACCGGAACGATGCCTCCTTTTTCTCACAGGATATCCTAAAATCTCAAGTAATTCCGAAATAACTCTACATTATAACAACAGGACTATAATTGCGTTAGCTGGAGTGATTAATCAAGTGAGTTATTCCTGTGTTATACGCGCCGATTATAGTCGAGTCTACCATAATAGCGACGATTATGGTTGAGTCTACCCACTGCACTGTGTCAATGTATGCAACTCGACTATAATCGGCATATTATAGTCCTTTTTTTAGTGGCTATAATCGTTTTATCATAAGCATCAGAATCACGAGACATAGTGCCAACAACAAACTCTTGTGTCCTAATGCATTCCTTGCTTCAGTATGTTTCTGATACTGTCAGTGAACTCGAGTACCTAGCAAATTACCATCGATATTCGCCTTAGAGCTTCATATTTCGCTCTTAGGTTAATGCGGCACTTGCTTCACTAATACGTAATCAGACTTCGTCGATGTTGGTGCTATTTCATTAAAAAATATTTTATTGCTGTTTTACATAGCACTCCCATTACCATGTATAACTCCAGAAAAATTCGTTCATATGTCGTCGCTTGTACAAAAAAAAATCGAAAATGTATGATGTGTCTAACCCATTAATTTGGCGTAATTATTCGTGCGAACAGTGAAGAACTGACTGACTAGTATCCACTTTGCCACTTAGTGTTATACCTTCTCGAAGCGTTAGTATATTGACAATTTAACAATTTTTTCTTTGAATTCGAATGATCACACCAATTAACTCTAATTAGTTAACAAAGACGAAACCGTAAATAAGCATTAGTTTGCTGAATTCTTCTGAGAATTTAACGGAAGCATCTATAAGCTGAATTATATTTTTGAGTTGATTGAACGATTTTTGTTGCGCCCCTTCCGAAATCTTAATACATTGTGTACATAATCTTTAAATAGATACTAACAAAACGGCCGCATTACCTTCCACACATTACATTCATTTCATAGTTTTCTTTTTTTTTCAAATCCACAAACAGACCTTTAGGCACCATAGCGAACTGCGAATGTTTTATGAGTACAAATTCAATATTATGTGTGATACGATAGGCTGTTGTACGGCATTGCAACTAACTAAAGAGCTTTATGGCATGCAATTTCATTGTTGGGTTTTTATTTACACAAATTCGTTTATTCTTTTACAAACTTAGAGTGAATTAGTTTAGAAATAATGTGTAACTGATCCCAAGTAACAATGTGTGCATGCAGTAAGACTCTCGCCAGACATCTCTTGTTCTGCAAATAACATTGGTTGAAAATATATTTGAATCGAGTGTAACCTTTGACCCATAAACAACCACTCGTGTCTGATGGACCGGTGAATTTCTGTCCCACAAGTTATTATAAGCTTTAATAAGGGGCCGTTCACAAATTACGTACACACTTAACGGGAGGGAGGGGGTCTCAGAATTCGTACGGAAGTCTACGGTGGGGTTGGGGGGGGGGTGTCTAGCACGATTGTACGTACGCAGAAAATAACTAAATAATAATATCCATTTGATGTAGTTTTGATTGTTTTCGATGAAATTGTTGATTTATTGTTTTGCGTAGAAATATTTGAATTGTGACACAGAATTGCATAAAACGTTGTATGAGTCTCGAATGAACTGATGTTATCTGGTGCGACAAAATACAGTCACATCATTCTTGGTGTAACCCTCCCGATACGATATATAACAAAACAAAAGTTTGGCAAATGTATGAATTCAACGTAATTGTTGCATATCGATGACGTTGATGACTCTGATTAGTCGATTTCCAAAATCGGAAGAAAATGAAAGAAAAATGGACGAAAGATTTTTCTAAATATTTTTTCAGCTCCATGGGGGTGGGGTATGAGAAATCGTACGTACATCACATGGGGGGTCTCGAAATTCGTACGGAAGTGTACGGACGGGGGGGGGTCAAAAATATCGAAAAATTGTTCGTTATTTGTGCACGACCCCTAAGAAAATTTAGGATGATCTTGGTTTTCTTCCCGTTTCTTACCAAGGCCACATCAAAGCTCGGGAACTTTTACTTACTTACATTTGCTTCTGAATGTATTAGATGATTAGGTCAAACATCAATTATTGGATCAGATTCCAGTTATCGAGTCCGACGCAGGTTGTCCTCAAATGTCCCTGTTTGGTATGAGTCAGGTTAATACGGGCCTCTCACATGTTCGAAATGTTGAGAATTTGGCCAAAACTGTCCGAATTTTTTCGTCAAAAATATCCGAAATGTCCGAGATTTTTGCGAAAAAGATTCGAAATCCAGATTTTTTAATCCGAAAAATCGTTTGAGGTGTATTTTCTTCTCCTCAATCCAGTTCTTTATTTAAAATTATGAAATTTGAATTTTGAATCAATTAAGCGCCTTAAATTTCAATATGGACATCCGCTCCACAGAGTGTGATGAATGATATAAAAGAGAATAGCCTTTGGAAATGCTTTTGGCCAAGTACGTCTTAAAAGTGTGACGGAAAGTAGAGTTGAGCGGGTCGACCATTTTTCGAAACCCGACCCTGATCGAGCCCGACCCGATAAAATTTTTCGAAACCCGAAACCCGAATTGTTTCTAAACCCGACCCGGACCGAACCCGACCCGATTAAAATTTTCGAAACCCGAAACCCATGAACCCGAAAAAAAAATTCGGGTTCGGGTACGGGTCGGGTTTTTCGAAGTTTCGTGCAACCCGCTCATCTCTAATGGAAAGCTTAAAAAATTATCAACAAATGCGCAATTTTAGAAAAAATAAAAAGAAAACAAGGTTTATCTCACTGTACTGTTAAAGCCGTTCGAAAATTCGTCATGCCTACGGAAAGAGGGAAGGGTACAGCAAAACGCGGCGTTCTAAACAAATTGGAGTCAATTCTGACACTTTTGCCTGACAGTATGTCGAAAAATAGCTTTTAAAAAGTTGGACACTTCATAGAACGAATGTCCGAAATTTTTTCATAAAAAGTCCGAAATTTTGTAGGCAAAATGTCGGAAATTTTCAGATAAAATGTCCGAAATATCTGAATTTCGGACACGGCGAAAAGTAGTTTGAGGACTGGGTTAGTAAATTTAGGTTCAGGATTGAACCTGAACTTCTTCTTTATTCAATTGAGCTTCAGGTCTTGAAAAACAGATTAAGTGCCTAAGTTGTAAGGGGCCGTTCATAAATTACGTAACGCAAAAAATGGATTTTCTGGACGCTAGAGTCACGAAAGTTCACAATACATGCAACAATGTAGCCCACGTTGCAACACCAATGTATGCGATTGCTTACAATATTTTTCGTTGATATCAATCTTGATTTCGACATAGCAATTATCGATAATTGTTGAACGTTTCCCATGCCTAGAGTACCTGTTTTACTACGAGTTTGCAATCTCTAAAAAGCGCGGCGCGCTAAGTTCTTTCTTGCAACGAATACGGGTACTATGTGAATTGAAAATTAATTGAGATCAGCCCAAAGTAATGGCACAGAAAATAGAGCCAAGTTGGAGTAAGCAATGGTGTCTGATTTGTGTCTGATTAAGAGCTCAGTGAAGCTCCCAACAGCTTCAGAGTAAGTTTATTCAAAAATTTCACGTGACGTAACGAGGTTTTGCTGTCACACTCTGTCAAGCAAGTTACTACCCCTGTCCCAAAGCGTTACGTAATTAATGAACGGCCCCTATGGACAGAGGTTCTCAACTGTATGCCTGTAAAAAGCCACCAAACCGTGACAGTTGTGCGTGTATTGACAAAAAATATTAAAAAGTTTTCCTGTAGCGTAGCCTTCCCCCAAGTTAAATGTTAAATTTTATATTGGAAAGTTCCACCTCCAAATTGTAATAAGGTTTGTTTCACACTTCGAAGGGTTAATTTACCCGCATTAGACTTGTATTTGGACGATGTCGGAGCGGATTCGTTCTTTTGTTGAACGGGGAAATGGTAGTCACATTCGAATGTTTTGATATTACTGTTATCTTTACCTCAATTTTGTACTTACTGCATAATTTATACCTGACATTTTTTAAAGTTATGTCAACTGTAGTTATAGTAGTTACACATTAAAAAGCGTAGAAATGGGATAGTTAGAAAAGTCCAACGCCTGTACCGTACAACGTTGAATGACTTGGTGTGAAACGAAAAACTGGTGATAGTGTTGCTCCTAATCCGAAAAGGCATTATCTTAATGAGCTAATAATTGGATTGGAACTCTCCAATTCTTGACGATATACAATCAATTAATGTCACCATTTCAATTATTTTTTTGCATGATAAGGATTTAATTGTGGGAGTTCAATGTACTTAATTACAATATTAAACTAGAAATATCGGTATGTAAAATTCACACGTTATTCGTGAGTTATTCGTGACTTGGCGAAAAATTGTGTGTTATCTTCAAAACCTGTTGATGCTCCGGTCTTAGATCGTATTGTGAAATGGATTCTAGCAGTCGAAAAAATGTTTTGCTTTAGAAATTTTAACATTCTCTCTTGTTCCAGTATTTTTTGTTTAGCTCTATGAGACCCGCCCATCAATAGCATCATCAATAGCAAAGTTTGTTGAATTGTTATGACATCAACAAAGCCGCAAAGTAGATTATTTTATTCCTCTTTATCGGTTGTAAAAGTCGAGTTGGTATCAAGCACCGCAAGTTAATAAAATATGCATACGATAACTCGTGTAACTGTTCAATCGGTTTTACACACAGAGATTGTTTTTCAGCGTATTAAGACCGAAATAAACGAATTTCAATAGTCTTTAACGCACAACATGTTCGTAAGGTTTTGTTAGAAGATTACCTTTTACGACGTGCTTATTGCATTCTACAATCTCATATTCCTTACCAGCACATCCTTAAATCTTCCAACCAGAAAGTCATTCAGGTGCTTCCAAGGGCCTCTGCAACATAAGGTCGACATTGACACTGTGGGAGGGAGGACCAAAAAAATTAGGTACATACGAGCAAAAGTAAAAGGAGTGTTATTACAAAATTACATGCTAATTACGCTACAGATTATAGTACTTTGTAAATTTGACGAAGGGTGGAAGAAGAGCACACTTAACCAGATTGCCTACCTACCTATTTGTGGAGAACGAGATGAATTCTAATATTATTAGTGGTAGAACATTTCAAACTTCCGTAAGGAACTACGTAACTTCTATTCCATTAATAAATTTGAGTTTTAAACTTTAGATGCTTTGGGAAGCATCCTCTAGAGAGCTATGCATAAGGAGTAGGAGCGATCCAAAAACAACAACAGCAATTTGTGCTAATTGAATTGACTTATCTCGAAGGATAATTCTTCGGACCATCATCCTTACTTACTTACTTAACCGGCACTACAACCCATTAAGGGTCTTGGCCTTCTGCAACATGCTTCTCCAACCGTACCTATCCGCAGCTAACGTCTCTCAGCTGGATACTCCCACAGTTTTTAAGTCGGCAAAAGCTGCGTCATACCGTCTGGATTTTGGACGCCCTGCCCCTCTCTTGCCCTTCGGTCTGGTTTTAAGGATTTTTTTCGGAATACGATGATCTTCCATTCGTTGTACTTGACCGAGCCAACGCAGTCGGTTTATTTTGGTAGTTCTGACTATGTCCGGCTCTCCATAAAGCTGACTAAGCTCATGATTGAATCGTTTGCGCCATCGGTTCTGCTTTTGATCGAATACTGGTCCAAATATTGTCCGCAGTACTTTTCTTTCGAACGTTTGCAGCGATTGTTCGTCTCTTTGTGTCAAGCACCACGACTCCGAACCATACGTAACCATCGGTCTGATCACAGATTTGTATATTGCGCATTTTGAATTTCGGCTTACTGACTTGGACTTTAAGATTTTCAGAAGGCCGTAATAACTCCGGTTGCCTAGAATAACTCGTCTCTTAATTTCGTCCGCGATGTCGTTATTAGTGTTCAGCTCCGATCCAAGGTATACGAATTTGTTGACCATTTTGAATGTGTGTGTGTCGATCGTTATAGTTTCCTCCTGGTGTTGATTCGAAGGCGGGATGATCATATATTTCGTTTTTTCGTCATTAACTTTCAACCCAAGGTCGGTACCTTTCCTCTCCAAGGCCATAAACTTGTCTTTAACAACATCCATTTTTCGTCCAAGTATGTCCAGGTCGTCTGCGAAACCTAGCAACTAACTGGACTTGGTGAAAATGGTGCCAATGAAATCTATGTCCATAGTGCGCACAGCTGCTTCAAGGGTAAGGTTAAAAAGCAGCGTCGCGAGAGGATCTCCCTGACGTAGGCCTTCCTCTATGTCGAAAATCTCTGACAGTTGATTACGGATCCTTACTCGCATCGTTGGTTCTTCTATATATGGTTGCGCAGTATGAAATGGCAATTCGTTGTTTTCTTCGTTTCGGTTGAGCGGTGTGTTCGGATTAAGCAGTTATTTGAAGTACTCAGCCCATCTCACAATGCACTTTTCCTCATCTGCTTAGACTAATCCATTCTTGTCCTTACACAGCAAAGGTTGTTGACTGTAACCATTTTTGGATTCGTTTACTTTCCAATTGAAGTTCCGAGTTTCCTTACTATTGCCAAACTTTTCAATTTCGATCAAAACGTTCCTATCCTGCAGCCGTTTTTTGTTTCGGAACAGTTTTCGATCGAAATTTCTCCTCTAACGGTACTCTGCCTGGCCTGCTCGAGGGTATCGACTCAGCCTTCGCGACCTATCTTGGCATTCAAATCTCCAAGCAGAATCTTAATGTGTCGTTTCGGCGCTCCATCATATATCTTCACATATACTTTTCCCACTGTAGTAGAACTTATAGTCTCCACTAATCATGGTGTCCTTTCCAGGCCATCTCGTTTCTTGCACTGCCGTGATGTCAATTTTTGCCGCTCTTAGCGCACTTGTGAGAGATCTCTCCTCCGCAACAAAGATCTTACATTCCATGTTCCTAGTTTTAAATCATTGTCCTTTTTCCGTTGCTTGAGTCGTTGCCATTTATCCTGTCCGATCCGAGCTGTGTTGCTGAGTTCATAACCGGTATCCATTTTTTCCGGTGTTTGGAGGTTAACCAGACGCCCAACCTACTTCCGTTTCCCCGATGACCCGTAGGCAAGTCATCAGGTAGCTCTATTAAGTTTAGCACAAAACTCCGAAGAGAATTGAGGTCCCGGGGACTACGACGTGGACGTAAAAAGAGCACTTGATAGTTAGGCAGTTGCACGCCTGGCACATGACACGGACTACCACACTCCGCTCATATGCAATCAGGCGCTACCCTATCTAACTACCCAATCCCCTCGGACTATCATCCACTCTACCTAATTCTTATCTTCTTAGTTTCACGAGCTCTCTAGCTCTAGATTCACTAGATGAGAACTGCAGACGTTTTGACCCAAAAGAATTTTTCAAGAATTCAAAATCCAAACTAAAACCGTTTAATATTTTAAGTAGCGCTGATTTAAATTACCCATTAACAAAACCGGCTTCAAATATGAAATCTTTCTACGAAATTTTAGCTTGTAAAAGAATATATTTGTTCTTAATTTATGAAACGAGTTTCCTTCATTGGTGGACCGTTAAATTTAATAAAATTTACTTGTTGGTTTGGGCAGCTTGGGTGAATTTAGTGGAAGAATCTGAGTTTTGATACGAATTTAGTGAAATTCTGCCGTGATAAGGAAAAAAACCTTAGTGGAAGAGAGACAAAATATTTTTTACTAGGCCCAGCTTAAAAGGTCTAAGGGGTCTAAGGGGTCTAAGAGGTCTAAGGGGTCTAAAGGGTCTAAGTAATCTGGGGGGGGGGACATCTTCTATAGGCATGCGCGGTTTGAGATTTAACGAAGAGCTAAAAACCACACTTGTGCATATGAAATCTCGGGTCGGTTGGTTGGAATTCTTGACGATTTTACGGCTTTTACTGGGTGTTAGGGCTATGACGAAATGGGGTCTTAAAAACCGTACAAAATAAAGAATTACAGGACTGCATGTGACTCACTATTCTCAAGTTTTAGTCACTTTTTTCATAATTTCTCGGCGAAAGAGAAATAGAACAACCGTTTGCGTTTTCAGTTTATTCACTTGTTCTCGTAAAATATAGATGAATTAATGAAAAGTGCTATTTTTGCTTCATTCACTTGTGTATCGCTTTTTAATTTTAAATTTTACAGCCGATGATCCCCTTAGTATTTGGTTGTTGTTTATGTGTTCTGGGAATGGCCGTATTGAAAAACCTGACCGAAGAAGCGGTGTAGAAATATCTGTTTTCGGCGTAAGGCCCTAAGGAGAGACCCTGCACCTATGTATTCATGGGCAAAATTGTTTACATAGCAAAAATGTTGGACCGATTTAGGGTCAGCCACTCACTCACCCTTTTAACAAAGAGCTATCGTGAGTAAATTTTAAAAACCAACTATTTTCGTAAAAATTACTCACTATTCCGCTATTTTGAAGAAAAAATCACATGTCGTCATGGAATTAAAAACGAAGTGACTAGTCGCCTGCGCGGGCGAATAGAACATAGTAGACTAATCAACTGCGCGGGCGAATAGTGTTCTATGTGCTATTCGTCACGTGGGCGAGTCTTCTATGTGCTATTTGCCCGCGCGGACGATTAGCAATGGACAATTAAAAATCTGCCGATGAAAAGAATCAATTTTGTGTAACCACAAGATTATTGCCGATTAACTTCTTTATTTCAATCTCTAAATTTAAGATTTATATGAACTTTTAGGGGTGGGTGATTTCTTTAAAAGTAGACGAGTCGCAGAGGTCAAAACTCAGCTAATTTGCTTTGCATGCTATTTAAATAACTCGTTATATCGACTAATCCACCGTTTACATTTCTGAGAACTTTATTGATTCGAAGAGCTCAATTCTAAAAAATCCGAAGTTTGAGACATTATGTCTATACCTTGGAGTGTATCTCGATTGACAAGATACGGACTTGTAATTTCACAATCAATTTCGATTTGCCTTTTCCTACTTTCTTTTCGTCTGAAAAGTTTGCTGATGAAAATCATACTTGCTTAACGGTTTGCACCAACAAACAATCTTTGTTTAAATAAATAATTCGTAGAAAGGTTACCCTCACGCCATGCCATATAATTAAAGTGGAAACTGCTCGCAATTTTATTCAATTTTATATTAAAATACTTCATAGACCATCGCAAACATAAGTCTCATTAATTCAGGTTAGTTTCGATAAATAAATAAACAAATATTACGTCTGCAGCAAATTTTTGTTGACCAGTTGACCACACAACGTACTTTGAGGCAATCCGTAATTAATTTTTCGATATTCATTACAACAAGACATCGGATAATTATAGTGATGACAATTTACAATAAACATTGATTTATTTCGTCGCAACACACACCTTTAAGATAGGCAATTAACAGAGCTTGAAAATCATTTGGTTCTATAAATAAAAGAAACATTTTTTCTCATTTGGAATAAATGTGAAAATTTACAAACTTAGTAGAGAATATCAACATTTTTTGATATCATCGAATAAACACTCTTCGTAATGAAACTAGAAACACGTCAGCATCCGTTACAATGGAGGTGAATGTTGCCATTTATATCACTTTTACGTAATGAAATAAGACGAACGGCGAAAGCTATATTCACTCATTCTACGATTCAATTAAAATATCTATAAGTACCGCCAATCAATTGGAATATCTGCAATTGACTTTAGTCAAAAATTTTGTTTATATCGCAGTTAGTAATGGATTCCAAATCAGTCACTTTTTTTCATGATTCCTCGAGGTTACAAGGCAAAACTTGACCTGGAGTTGCTAAGCGAAGAACCTTATTGCACAAAGAGAATTTCCACTTTATGGCGATACTTTTCCCCACTCAAAAACACTAACATTATTTCGCGTTTAAATTGAACCAAATGATATGTCACCATTTCGTCACCGTTTCGAAAAACATTCAGCTATTAAAGCCGTAATTTTTTCTTTATACTTGCACGTGTGAATTCGCGTAAAAACAAATCGTAGACATGTTATGAGGAAAACGATTTTTGCCTAGAACTTGGCGCCGCGTCGTTTCAAGCCAAGCCAATTGGCGCCAAAAAAAAAAAAAACGAGAAATATCCACGTCTTTGTTGCGTCAATTGGGAACGGGTTAGCTCTCAGTAGTAACGTACTGGCTTTGCACCAAGAAAATCCGGGTTCAATCCTAGTGGAGACAAATTCCGAAGAGGATTTTTCTTCAATGTATAGCATGAAAGCAACGTTCCTAAGCACACCCAGGCTTCATAATTTGGGTAGTTGTGAATTTGGTACCACAACGAATCGTACATAGAAGAATGACAAATATGACGTCACCCATATTCAACGAATTCTGTGTACAAATATCTGAGCCTAACTTTGGGCGGAGTATAGTTAGCACCAGAAGAAATCCTACTGGCAAAATGCTAACTACCGTTAGGCGTGGTACGGAATTCAAGTTAAGGATGCGGTCCAAAAATGCCTGCCGGTAAAACACATTGAGGTGCCCTACTAGTTTCCGCACCTAGGTCATCGTAGATGACACTAGGTTTTTGTATGCAATTTACCACTGACACAGTAAAAACTTCGGTAACGAAAGGATCTTTAAGAAGAATCCATATGAGCGAAAGCTCACAAAAAATTGCGAAACTAGTGAATAAAATGATCTTGTCTCTGACCCGGACGGGTTGTAACGGCGGATAATTATTATTAGTGCGTCACTTGTATTTGTATGACTCCACTAAGAGACAGCTTTTTATAGCCAATTACAAGTGTTGTCTGGACCACCAGCTTCACGTGACTTCCAAGTCACGTCCCAGAGTAATGCGAATGTCGTGTTTGTTAGACGCTTGGCTATTATCTCACCTAAATCTAGGCTTAGATACTTCGTACAAAAATTCATAGTACATGGGTTACGTCATATGATTCATTCAGTGTGTACGTCGTTATGGGCACCAACACACCACAACTATCCAACTTTCGAAAGTCAGAAATTAATACAAAAAATTTTGAGTTGATGATTGGAAATAAAAATAGCCGCCATCTTGGTTGGTTGGTATACAAATATTTGCAAATGTATCAGCTCAAAAAGTTTTTATCCATTTCTGACTCGTAGGAACTGTTTTCTGTCATTTAAATTTCTTATTTAGTTAAAGATTAAGTGAGCAAACACATTGGTTGAAAAAATAATTCGTTTTTGAGTGTTTATTAAGTGGAAAAGCTGAAAGACTGACTTTTGCAGTGAAATATTGGAATTCACATTTCTAGCAAATGTAAATGTTTTCTCTAAAAGTGTTTCCGCAATTTGGTTTGGGAATAGGTTAAGAATGTAATGACAACATAAGCATTCGTTTTCATTCAAGGCTTTAAGAGAAAAACGTTACAGAAAATTGCGAATTTTTCCATTAGTTGAAAAATTCCGACAGATGGCTCTTTTGTAAGCAGTATGCACTCTTAAAATTTTCCAAGCAATCATTTTGCACTAATGATTCTACCGTCTGATTTTTCTTAGCAAAAACTGTTAGGTTGTTCTACTAAAATTGCCGGCTGCATCATTTGGTTTTACGCTGCAGCTGGCATAGAAAGGAAACCTAATTTTCGTTTAATATGCTAGAGAAATGATAAGCTGGAACCACTTACAGAAATGTGCCGAAGTAAAATTCGCTTTTTTCATAGATAAACTATCATTTCTCTGAAAACGTTTTGTTTTTCTTTAGCATGCGAATGGCACAAATATTAGTAGAGTGGGCTAATGTAGGTCAATCCACACTAAGGTTAATGTTCAAAATAAACAAAACATTTCCTAGTTACGAAAAAAAATGCAGCATAACAACAAAATATGACAACAAATTTGATAAACAAACAAATAAATACCTTCGTATGGTAACGTCGTCCACATTATAGCAAAAAATATCTCAAAATATTTAAAAGTGTTGACTCTGCAGTGAAAAAGTGAATACTTTCCAAATATCTTATTATGTTCGTAACATACGTAATAACGAACTTTATCAAGAGGACAAGTAAAGCATTAAAAATATGTAAAAGTCAATTACATAATCCAGGGAAATAGAAATAGTTTTTGATTTACTAGCAGTTTGCAAAGTCATGTTTACATCTTTTTCTCTTGAATCGGTTAGTCTGATGTATAAAGTAGGATTGTCCAATGAATGAGTTTTGTTTATTAAACGCAAGTTTTCTGTTAACGTATACTTTACTCACATGCTTTTAAACTTAAGACGAAGGAGGTTTTGTTATTTCTCAATAATTACCGAAAAACAAATTTTACCTAACTTTTGGTATTTTTTGACTTTTGTTTTGAAAGACTTAATTAACACTTCGTCTGCAAAAAACACTGTCTGTCTGGATCTTCTCTCTGTGTCATGAATGAATAATGGGTGACACAATGTGGACAAGGGTTCACAGTGATGTTCACCCGTCGATTGACTCATGGACCACAAAGACTGGGTCATTGTGCACATTGTGCTATTTATGGGGTGGATAATATTAATGTTATGCATGAAACCGTAGGCAAAGATTCGAAGAGTTTGAGAGCCTAAGGGACCCGTACGCATTAGAATAAATGTAGCAAACAGAATAGATGTTTCGAAATAGCTCGAACGTATCCAAATAAATGTTGCCTTAACTCTTAAGAATGTATGAAATTACGTCCACAATAAATTAGATTGGAAATTGGTGAAAGAGCAATATTGAAAAACCCGTTCGAAGCCATTTCATAATGAAAGCAGAATTTTGTAGAACACCTCGTAAAATATTGTCCTACTCGGCTTCGCATCGTTAGGATGAACGCGATAAGCCCGGCGCGTGTAAAAGGTCAATGAAATAACACGACCGCATTTAGTGTACTGCTTGAATAGCATAAATAAATCTTAAATGAAAACATTGACTTTGAAATCTCTAGTGATCTGCTGACGTTTATAAACAAAATATGACGCATACGAAGCGAAAAATTATAAGCTGGAAATCGAATTAAGGTAAGTGCTGTAGTAGCTGACCATGTGGGAGTAGCTGACCAACTGACTGTTTTCTTCAGTTTTCATATTTAATTTCAGAATAAAATACCCCCTTGATCTTCAGAATGGTGTTAACATCAATTTTGCTTTGAAACCATTGCGATTATCACGACATGTTTACTCATTACAGTGGAAATGTGTTAAATAATGTAAAATTACAGCTGATCATACTATTAGAGAGTTTGGGCAAAGCGACTTATAGCCAAATTTATAACATATACATATAGCTACAAGTAATAAGATATATGTTTACGTTAAGAGTTACAAGTTTACGTTACAAGCTATAAGTTTACTTTACGAGTTACGAATTATGAGTTATAATTTTTAAGTTACAAGCTTACGGTACAAGTTATAAGTTTATAGCCCAGATCAGTATTGTAACTGACTCATATTAGCACTGATCAGTTTTAAAACTGATCCGAGTCAGTACTGATCAGTTTCAAAACTGATCCCAATAAGTACTGATCAGTTTCGAAACTGATCCTAATCAGTACTGATCAGTTTCGAAACTGATCCAAATCAGTACTGATCAGTTTAGAAACTGGTTCTTATCAGTACTGATCAGTTTCGAAACTGATCCTAATCAGTACTAATCAGTTTCGAAACTGATCCCAATCAGTATTGATCGGTTTCGAAAATGATTCTAATCAGTACTGATCAGTTTCGAAACTAATCCAGATTAGCACTGATCAGTTTTAAAACTGATTCGAATCTGGGCTATAAACTTATAACGTAAACTTATAACGTAAACTTGTAACTTATAACGTAAACATATAACTCAAAACAAATAGCTATATGTATATGTTATAAATTTGGCTATAAGTGGCTTTGCCAAAACTCTCTATTAATTTTTTTCTGGTCAGCTACAGAAACCAAATGGTCAGCTATAGAAACACAGATTTTTTCTGTCAGTCAATTTTGACGGCTTTTCAGGTAATACTCGGAGTTTTCGAATTTTAGCTCCAGAGAGACAATACCTAGAAAGTTGGATTCTTCGGAAAAGTCTTAGAGTTTGGTCAGGAAAATCTTGAGTTTTCCTAAGCAATAAATTAGATTTTTTTTGTTTTCGAATTTTAGCTTCGGAATGACAATACTAAGAAAGTTGGTTTCTTCGAAACGGTTATGGAGTTTGATCAGGAAAATTTTTTGGGATGTTAAGAAAATGTCTGCCAGCTGCCAAAGCGGCGCCATCTGGGATTTTGTGAATACTCAAAAATGCTATCTTCTGAATTAGAATACCTATAGACAGTTGGTTTCTTCGGGAAAGTTATAGAGATTGGCGAGTAAAATTTTTTGTGACCCTAAGAAAATGGCAGCCAGCTGTCAAAGTAACGCCATCTTGGATTTTTTGCTATCTTCTGAATTAGAATAGAGAGACAGTTGATTTCTTCGGGAAAGTTAGAGAGAGTATATAGAGTTTCGGAAAAAAAAATTTTTTCTCAGAAATTTTTTTTCGAAAAAAAAAATTTTTGAGAAAATTTATTTTTCGGAGAAAAATTTTTTTATGGAAAATTTTTTTGGAGAATTTTTTTTTTCGATGAAAATATTTTTCGGAAAAATATTTTTTCGGAATTTTTTTTTTTCAAAAAACAGAAAACTTTTTACGTGAAATTTAGTTATAACAACTGCAAACTTCCAAAACGACTGATATCGCATACAAAAACCTCTTAAAA
This sequence comes from Pseudolycoriella hygida, assembly GCA_029228625.1. NCBI lineage: Eukaryota > Metazoa > Arthropoda > Insecta > Diptera > Sciaridae > Pseudolycoriella > Pseudolycoriella hygida. Next base: position 150,619,814 of record CM055404.1, on the reverse strand, counting down.
GGTGAAATATCACGACGAAATAATTTTTCTGTACTTTCAGTTTTTACGCTGCAAAAATTTGACTTTGATTTCGTTTTGCGTAAATTTAAATTTTTACGTGTGAAAACTGAAAGTGTATCGATATCATTAATTTTGAAAGCGGACTTACGAACTGCGTTACATTTTACCTTTTAAGAAGTTTTTGTATGCGATTACTTATTTTATTGGGGAAAATAAAAGAAAACTTAATTTCTATTACAGAAAAAGTATTGAAATTAACGTCGAATGTTTTCCTCAAACTAATAATGATACGAACGTTCTGAACTGGCGTCCTTTTGAAGGTGAAAGTCATTTGTAAACCGTTCAGATTGAACGTAATTTGAAAAACAATTTCCAACGAATATTTGATCATCTGAGTATTTTACTAGAACGTAAAATTTATAAATTATTTACCCGACACCATTACTAGGCATGTTCCAGTGATATCAATTGCGTGCAATGTTACGTACATTATCAGCGAATCATTTAACAATTATGTCATTATTCGACGATCACTGTTGTCTCATGATGCCACGCTATTTGTAGTTTCATTTATGTGTTCACAATAAAATGTTTCCTAGAGAGGTTTCTCAATATCATCAGTTCTTGGTAATTACTTGATGTAATTCTGTAATACAACCTATCGAGTTAAAAGACATTTTATTCACCACACAAATAATGCACCGGAAAAATAAATGGTTCATGTTTCTACGGCGTTGTTAGATTAAATATTTCATTATTTTCATCAAGGTAAGTGACAATGCCTTGCGACAATTAAAAATGAAACGGAGGGGAAAACAATGAAAAATGATACAAGCGAGGATTTTACGGAGTCAAAAGAAGCTTTTCCAAACTAAGTAAAAATATGCTTTTCTTTCTACGCCTTACCAAAATGGGATATTGCGTTCTTGTTTGTTGTTTTGAATAATGGGAATTTGATTTTGCATTTTTGTAATCACCAAAATCTCTTTCAAGATTCACAATGTTAACAAATATTATTTATTACCCATTGCGTACGAGCGGGACTGCATTGGCGCGTCTAGTGCGGCTTCTGTCAACGTATTGCGAATCTTATGAGGAAATATATGAACACTGTCAATCAGTATCCTATCATGGAATTCGCAACATTTTTACCGAAATTTAGGTCGCACTCTCCCCAGTGTACAATACCCTGCTGTAGACGCGTATGTTATGTGCAGCTCATTCACTACATTGAATTTTAAATAATTTGACTGTTAGTGCGAATGCTTGCGTGTAGCAAATAGGGTGATACGCAACATTTTTGAGCAATCAAGGAATTATTATTATTAATCGTATGGTTAAATTTTCCGTTACAAATCACACATCAGAAAACTTTGAATTTAAGTACGAAAACAATACGTGACCAACTTGGCACATATGGCTGCTCTTGAAATGCCCGGAACATTTGAACGCACTGAGACCAATGTCGGTATCCGGTGCACTTCCAATGTCGGTGGTTGACCGACCAGGTCTTGTTATTCGAAACATGTAATTTGTATGTACTCGGAAAAGGTTATCGCTGTGAGGGTCAGGATGAGCAGGTACAGCGCCAAAGTGATGATATTTTGTGGTGCGAACAAATTGATTTATTGTTCCAAACGTTATCAGACCGGGCCACAGGCGGCTATCATCGTCCAGTCAAGCAACTAATGCGTTGCACTGATCAGTGGAAAATATCCTCCACGATGCTTTCCATGTTGTGTTGATTTAGCTGCTTTTGTGTTCCTTCAGGTCAACCAATTCACTAGATGTGAGGTTATGTCGCAAATGATGAATTTTGTTTTGGCCAAGGTGTTAAAACAGTGGCATCAATTCCAATTTCTTTACAAAATCCAGGTGTATGACATGAAAGATGTTAACAACATTCACTTTATAATCGAAATAAATTGATTGATCTCGTCAAAAAATTAAAATTGTTGAGACGAAATCACAAGAAACACTTTTTGTTTGGACAGTTTTGACAGTTGCACAAGGAATTAAAGCAGAGGGAATTCAGTCTTATTCAAACTGTTACAGAAACTAAGAATGGCTAGGAAAATACTTGAAATCAATCCCTAAACTGACTTACCCACCCTGGTTTTTAAAAGAAATTCCGTTTTGGTTACCAGCGCCATGTAGTAAAAGGACAAATTCTTGACTTATGTGCTAAGTCTTTACGGGTTAGTACGGGCATGTCAGAAGTATTTCGTTGGTTGCATGTAAAAAGAAACAAAAAAACATATTATGTAGATCATTTAGCTTTCATTTTTAGAAAAATATCAAGTTTCAAATAAATGTTCCAACACTTGGCAAGAGGCAAACAAATCTGTAAGAAAAAATTTGTTTCCGTCATTGATTGGAAAATTTCCTTTCTTGGTTTGAATCGCAAAAGAAGTTGTAAACAGATGCAAGGGACCCGTACGCATTAGAATAGATGTGGCAAACAGAATAAATGTTGTAAAAAGGTTCGAAAATAATTTTTTTTTGTACTACCGACCTAGGGCAGTTAGAAGAGGCATCTGACCCATACTTCCATGGAAAAAAAAACTTCCGCTTAATTAACTTCACAATATAGTAAAAAAGAAATTTTGAGGTGGGAGCGACCTCAAGACCGACCTATGGCCCAAAGGAGACCTTGAAGAGCGATTTCCATGCTAAACTTCCAAAGAAGCAAAAAAGTTTCACCGACCCTGAAAAAACCATGTTCTGGGGCACTTTTTCGACGGTATCTTCAAAAGTTTTTGACTTATTTTGCCCAAATTTAATCCCATAATCACTTTTTTGATTGCTGGGAAAGAAAATACTCTGAAATTAAATCGAGTTATGGTGATGACGGACAGATTTCTCTTATTTAGACCCCAAAACGATAAACCCACTAACCCAAATTCGACTTGTTACAAACATCGTGCTAAACGCAATAGACACGTACTTCGTACGGGTCTAAAAATCGCAATCGAGATCCTTATAAATTTTAGCAATGTATTCATGCACACACAAACGAACACAACTTTTTCTCAGAGCTAATCATTTTTTAAAGAAATTGATTATTCCATAATTACAGCGTTTCAAGCGCAGTAAATATACTTACATGCTTATTTGCTCGCGTGTTCGTTACCTCATTCGATCACGCGATATTTTGTCGTATGAACTTATATTTCCTTTTACAAAATTTTAATCTCTCTGACCAGAAGAATTTGAAATTTTTTTTATTCTACACATGTTGTAAAGCCTGCGACGAAGAGAATGCCTTGCGATAAAAATAACAAAAAAAATTTGTGTTTACAAAAGTGCTTCGAAATATAAGAATAATGTATAATTTCCGCTTGAGTAACATCAATAGAAGACTTGAAATTCATCCAATTAGTAGAAGCGTTAGATATGACACAAAATCTTAATTAGGATATGATCGCAAGTTTATGCTTTAAATTGAAATGTACTTTATGTGACTGGACTACACGGTGTCATAAAAATTAAATAAAAACTAAATAAAACGAAACTTCCGACTCTTAGTCTCGTCGAAGGTCAATGCGAAAAAATGCACATTTTTTTATTCTATGTACCTAATATTACATTAATGACAATGAAAATGTTTACTCACATTTCGACAGAGCGTTTCACTTTAAATTATTATAGCATAAATTTTCGGCTCATTTTTTCTATATATATCAAATATAAGCTGAACGAAAACAATTTGCAAGTGGCACTCAACACTCAAATGGGTAATTCCAAAGTATAATCTTAAATTGCAATAATTATTGTTCATTATTGTCATTGTTGTCGAGTCAATTATTTTTAATGAGTGATTTGTTGATATTATGCGATAGTATTCGACATATACCAATATTGCACTTAGGAAAACATAAGACAAATGGACATTATTATTTTTTGACGCGTACGAACCACGTCGGTCTGTGTTCTCTGATCCTGATTTTCGTTACTGTTGTTCTACCACTTGGTTTTGTCTTTTGAGGTCTTAATAAGCGAGACTCTATCAGTAGTTGACGTCGTTTGCAGCCAAAAAATGCGCCAACAACGCCGCTGAAATTAAAATCAATGCAAAATTTAGTTGCGATTGCGCCGCCACCGATAAACATTTTCTTCGCTTATCGTTATTTTTGTAGTTAAATATGTTCTTGATGCTAAAAAAATCTTTCAGTCGAAACGAGTCTTTGGTAGACTTTTCACAACCGGCTTTAGCCGCTGCGTTTTTTTTTAAATATCTGCACTAGGCGGTCTGTCTTCTCGTTTCCTATGATACCGCTGTGGCCTGGAAACCATAAGTTTCACGTTGTTTTTGAACCTAGCTCGTTCAGTAGTTGGGTGCATTGAATTGAAAATCTGTAAGGAAATACCACGGCTAATTTTGTGTTTTCACCTTAATCCTTGGAGGCGGCGGCGGTGGCAAGTTTTGCCATCAGCCGCCGTTTCTCGACAGCTAAAAATTGGCGGCTCTCATGTCTTTACACGCGTCTTTACGCAAGTTTCAGTTTGAGTGGTCGGTGCGTAAAGAAATCAAAGGAAATCCTTTAAAATCAAAAGAAAATCGCCAAAAATCGTGTAGAAATGGTAGAAAATTTTCAGAAATTGTCAAAGAAAATTCTTGAAAATCAAAGAAAACGAATCATTGAAATCATTGGGAATAAAAAAAATCCTACTGTACTCAAAATACACGATCATCTGCCCCTCGATTGTAATGGCAGTAAGGAATATTATACATTATATAAATTTCAATTTGGCGCTAGGCTGCTGCTGCCATCCACATTCACAGAAGGTAGTCTGGAGTTGAAATTTATATGACATGTAGTACTGGCATTACGATGACATTATCATATTTTTGGCACCAGGCGGCGTTCTTTATAGTAACTTTAACTTATCAAGTAGGCAGCTTGGTGCCGAGTTATATCCGAGTGCATAGTAACGTATACTCGTTTACCACTTCAACGGGTTTCATAGAAACTTTTTTGGCTGCCCAGGTCGAAATGCAGACAGAGGTTGCAATTTTTCTCCTTGAAAATATTGCACACGGCGATGACATAAAGAGTTGTTGCACTAGACCCACTAGACAAAGGACTAGTCGTTAGTTTGGTTCTGAAGTTTTTTTTAAAAGGTCAAATAGCAAATTTTTAATAAAGAAAACTCAGAAAGCTGCTCTAAATCGCATCGACTCCCTCCGCTTCCATTTCATTTGTGTTTTAGTTTTCTAATTTTAAATACAAGGTTCACATTTTAAAATATCGTTAATAATTTCAAAGTAGATTAATATTCATCAATCATACCGGCGTTCACGTAACACAACAAATATTTCATATTTTCTATTCGTAATTTATGATTTGTAAAACGATTGCAAATTTTCGATTGCAAAAACAGTTTGGACTTAACCTTTTTTTAGCGACAATTTTACTTTTTTCCTTCTATGCTTTATCGCTGTTATCATGATAAACTACAAATGACAAATAAATTGTCCAACCACCGACAAAACGGTTTCCATTCATTTTCATTCATCATGTGAAATATCGTTATTATGATTTATCACAACGAAATGGACTCAACAGAAAACACAACAGCGATAACAAAAAATTAAGTCCCATGCGTCATCATTTGTGTCTAATAAAAGTTGTCCAATCCACGCGATTAGTGTGACATCATCATGACCTATTCATATGGACATTAAGTGAAGTTGACCTAATATTTTTCGAACTGACATGCGAAAAGTAACTCTGTAACCTGATATTACTTGTCATGTAAAGATTTGACCTTACCTAACAAGTTATCGGGTGAGATAATTTTTACGTTTAGCTGAGGAGAGAATTTAATTTTTTCTGAGATCAGATTTTCGGAAGAGTATAAATTTTCTCAACTTAATTATGAAAAATTTGATTTACTCGTTGTCCAACCGAAAACTTGTCATTACATGTATATGTGCACCCCACGGAAATTATTCATTACATGTCATTCATTACATGCTATTCATTACATTAAGCCCCCACCGGAAACTTCTCATTACACGCATGTAATGACGCGTTTTCGGTTGGGACACCGAGTAAAACAGCATACAGTGGGGAATGCTTTATAAGTCATACATACTGGATAATTTCGTGACACTCGCAAACTCATTCGTGTATTTTTAAGCAACTCGCTTTAAAAACTGTTTTTTGACTCTTGTAGTTGTATACCTCGCCTACGGCTCGGGATAGAAACTCTAGAAACTCTACACTCATCAAAAAACAGTTTTCAAAGCTTTGTTGAGTTTGGCTCATTTCACAAAATTAATCCCTCATGTAATGACTTATTTCCGCATCCCCCACTGTAATCTACTATTACAATTTGGAGAGAAACAGAAAGTTAAGATTAAAGTTTGTAGCCCTCGTTGCGCTCTGAATGCACACTTTGCTCTCTTCGTAATTATTTGTACCTTGAAATTTTGCTCTGATTTCATGACAATTGTGATTTTAACCTAAAACATTGTCGATTCCAAAGCTCAAAAAGCACAAAACTCACTTCTTTACCTGCTAAATTGCAGATTACTAAATGATTAAATACAGATTTAATATGGAGAATTTACCGACAGTGTTTATTTTCCACTAATGTGTTGTCTAAATACTATTACTATACATTTTTTTTACACAAAATACTTAAAACGTTTATTTTTATTCCAAAATAAATTAGTTTTGTATTTTGTTGAAAAAGGTGCAGTGAGTTATTTGCATTGTCGATAAATTCTCCGAACAAAATCTGCAGTTTATCATATAGCTCTTAATGCCACCTGTTGAAGAGCTTGAAAACTAAAATCTCAACCTACATCATTTTACATTAGGAAAACAACTCAAATTCAACAAAGAACAGCTGAGGTTTCCTTACTTCAGTTGAGGTCACGTTGAAAAAACAAGCTCAAGCATGCTTTTTCGATCGAATATCGATCAATCAATCGCACATATCTGATATGTCAGCAAAAGCTCCCACTTATGCAGACGTCCGTCCACAGTTTCAATTTTGTTATCAGTAGCGGTTTAAATTATGTATCTGTATTTGTTCAGCACAAAATGAGGAACAACTTTGCTGAAAGAACAATTTTTCTGTAAAATTTTATTCTTAAGTTATGACCTGTTCAATTCTATAAATTGTTGTTCTGCGGATAATTCCCAAAAATTTTCATGCATGATCATAACTTTCGAAATAAAATTGGCGAAGCAAAGCTTTTTCTCATTTCATGCTGAATAACTTTGCTGAAAAGTAAAACTGCTATCTCACATTCCTGGACATATACAGTGCCGCTTTTACCTGTTTGGCGCCCTTGGACAGCCAGAAATTCGGCGTCACTATTTTTAAAAATTTTGTAGTAAATTTTTAGTTTTTAAAAATGTGTAATATACTTTGGTAATACAAATCATATTTTTGGACCCGTATGAAGTACTACTAACATGGCGGAGATCGAGGTGGAAGGTGGGGGATACATTTATTATCGTCTCCACTTTTTTTTCCAAACAACTCGACCAATCACCCTTAACGTTTTTTTCCCTGAGAAAATTTAATGTCCCATGATTCATTCCAGCACGGAAATTGTCCATTTTGGTGATTTGATCTCACAAAACTGGTAATTTTTTTTTTGTGGAAATCCAATGGCATGGACTAAATTGAGTTTCTTGGCCATACACGAAAGCAGATGGTTTTTCGTCTATATTTGCTCAACTATGCAATATATGGAGATTTACTGTCAAAGGTAAAGTTGTAGAGAATAAAATTTTAGGGAATACGTGTTTCAGGGTTTTAGTGAAAAATGTCCCAATCCTGGAATATGAAAACTTCCAAATAAATAATAAAGCAACTTCTAGAATTGGTATTCCGGAATAAGGCAACTTCTAGAATTGGTAGGGATGATGCAGTTAGAAATTTGCTTCTCAAGTCAAAGTTAGTGAGAATTACATTTCAGGATTTCTTAGAGAAACTACCGTGGCGCTGTTCGTGATATGGTGCAGGGGAGAACTTTTCAGCTATCAAAATCAATGGTCTTACGCTTTTGACATTACCTTGGGTAATTTCTATGGTAAAACATTGGATTGTTTGCTCATTAGATACGTTCAAGTCGTTATGCAACATCTATTCTGTTTGCCACATCTATTCTGATACGTACGGGTCTTTGCTTATGTTCTTTCCGGCCTTCACGTTCGAGTTACGAATTCTTCTATAAGGGTCTCGAAGTTAGTAGATATAGTAATGTCTCTGTTGATGAACGATGAACTTGCGCCTTTGTACGCCTATTTTGTGTGACATGAAGTATGCGCTCGTTTTCTTTTGAAAATTTGGCGCCCTGGCACCAGGACCTATTTTTGGGAATTTAATTCCTAAAAATTCCGTAAAATTCTTAAAAAATTCCTTTGATGTGAAATATTGACATCTGATAGGTTTCCGTATGTCAGTGGTCAATGTCAATGATTATTATACAATGAAGTTTTCTCATATTAAAACAATTAAATTGATAAGAATTACGTCGTTACAAGGTGTAACTGAAAGTAAAGACAATAGAATTACTGACGAAAAACTAACTCAAAGCTCAATAACTAAAGACCTGACCCCACGTTATCATGCATGAGTTCCTTAAGCAGAAAAGAGACTTTCAATTCTCTTAAAGTTTCTGTTCCGAAAAAGGTTAATGCAAAGCTAAACTAAGTTTGTAAGAAGTAAGGACAATGAATTAGAGTAGATTTCCTGCAAATCGTTAGTACACTTTTAATATAACGACGAAATGTGTAAATATTTTGAACTTAACCTTCTTTCAATTGATATTAAATATTTAGTAGCTCTAAATTTTCCAGCAAGTAACGACAATAATACAATTCTGTTCTTTTGAATATTTAATATTTTTTTTAATCGTTTTTATTCAATCCAAGCGCTTGTTTAATAAATTGCATTTATTAGTTGAATTAATGGAGTCTTTGGAAATATGAAGGTAAGGTCAGATATGTCCTTGGACTTCGCCTCAATTTTTTTTGTCGGTCGGTCCCTCACATTTTTCGTCGTTATCACGACGCCTCACACCTCTCTTAATCTTATTTGCATTACTATGCAAGTTTTGCTAACAAATGATGTATCTATCTTTCAGATTTGAACTAAGAGGATTGCTAGTCATATGGAACACAGCTTTAGCCATGTTTAGTATAATGGGTGCAAGTCGAACAGCACCGGAACTAATACACGTTTTGCGACATTATGGTCTCTTCCATTCAGTATGTGTACCAAGGTAAGTAAATATTTGCCAATTTATTTACATCAATGATGCATCTGCATTCGTCACCAAACAACAAATGAAATAATAGCTGAACAAGAGCTTTACATGCCCCTTTATTGAAAACACTTCTACGCAATCTATCCATATTTAAATATTGACCTGAAACTTTCGCATACATCCGTCTGCTGTTAAAATGCTGTTATGACAAAAGTGCTATTATATAATGTTATTAGCAATGCTAACATAAAAATATTTGTTTCAATATTTTTATAAACATTTTATTTTCCCACCAATAAATGACGTAGCGATTTATGTGAGAATGATTGTCATTTCGAATTTCGATACTTGAATGACTCCAGAGAATGCATTTTTAGATCATGAGTCGCATAAACTGATCCACTCAATTCTGAGTTAGTAAATCACCCAAACTTCACACCCAAGAAAAGGATCTTAGAGTCATTCTTGCAGAAATTATAAGTAATTCTTGCTAATACCATGTTATGATTCATGCAAGCATATTGTTCTACCTGTCATATTGAAAAACCCGTCCGAATGGCGCAAATATCCATGAAAGCCCCAAAAACTCAAAAAAAAAAGTTTAAAAAACAGCTAAAAAATTTGAAGCAAAGTTTAAAAAAAATTTTGTACTAGGGCCAACTTATTTAAATCGTATGGCTTTTTCACATCTGATATCTTACATTTTGTTACATACATTTTTCATATTATTTACAATGCATTCTTAAGAATTATTTGTATATTTCAACTGTTATATTTGATATTTACGATGCATTCTCATCGGGAGGTTACCAGGTAACAGGTTAGACGAGCCGAAGTGATAATGTTCTTATTTTTGTACGATCCACTTTAGTGGCCATCATCGCTCACACCATGTTCGTTGCCCGCCATATTTTTCGAATGGGTGTATGTCCAGTACAGCGTCATCTATGAGGGGCTATTTGGGTTCACATGTCAACGAAATTCCCCATCGATTTTCTTCCTTCCACAAGATGGTACCAGGTGCCACGGTCATGGTACACATAATTCACCTTTCGGCGTGGCGTCACACATTTTCGGGCATCGAATACCGAAACTACCCAGATCCTGAGGCTTGGGTAGGCCTAGGGACGTTCCATATTGATAGGTTATTACAGAAAAATCCTATACATCCCGGGGATCGAACCCGGGTTTTCTGTGTGGAAGGCAAGCGCGTTCACCACTATGCCATCCCACCCCAAGGGCCAACTTAAAACAAATCTAGGGAACTTAGGAGAGGACTCTGAATCATACTTCCATATACAAGAAATCCTCTCAATTTACTCCACAACATAGCAAATAAAATTTTATGAGGTGAGACCGACCTTAGGACCGACTTATTGTGCTACGGAGAGACCTCGGACACATACTTGCATGGACAAACAAGTTCATCATTAAAGAAGGGTCGCGTAGCGTGAGTTGGGCACACACTGAACCGATTTCAACTCCTTAAGCGTTTTTTGATTACCTTTCAGTAAAATTTTTTTTGGGAATCGGATAAGAGCTTTTTTCTTCCATAAATAGATGAACATTTCTAGACCTTTCGGAAAAGATTTACTCGAGCTATGTACAAAAGACCAAAATCTACTTATACGGCCCAAGCTCAACTGTCCTTAGCTTGATAATGCCCAAATTCAATCCCACAATGCCCCACCCACACGTCAAAATAACAATTTTGGCAAGAGCGACATTTTTCTTCGACCTCTTTGTGTAAAGATGTCAGATGCTTAAATCTTTATCGTGTAACAGCTTTTACGAAATCATGTAAGATGATCGTAACCACTTCGAAACATCAAATTTGTGTCGAAGTAACGTATACGAACAACGTAAGAAGAGAGCAAACTGGTTGCAATGAAAATGAAAGTTTGAACTTGAATGTTGCACCAGTTTTGTTGCGTACATAGCAGACACCTCGTTATTTACATAGTGGAATGTGATGATAAAATTGCTATGCAATTCATTCAAATTTCGTTAAAATGATAACAAAACGACTATATTTGACATGACGACCAATTGAACAAAATTTGTCGATAAAAATTCAAGAGGAACGTTTTTCGTACTTTCGAACCACTCACCTTTTTTCCTGTGAAATTTGCCTATCGTTTACCACTTATGAAATTATCTTATCGCATAATATTTGCATGATAAGATGTCAAGTAGTAATCTTTTCTAATTCGTAACATGTGTTCAGTCTACAATGAATAACAGCGATGAGCAGATCAATTAGACATTGTAACACATTTCGAATTTCTTCGGAGGCCAACAATTCTTATCGACATTTAATTTCATTGGTGTAATACCTCGGACGATAATTTCGTTATTAGTTTTGCAATCTGATATGATTTTCAGTTATTTATAGCCATTACAAAAAAGAATATGCGGACCCGGCTTTAGTGGATTTTGATCTCACGTCAATCACTTTTTTGTTATATTTGTTTGGTTAACCTTGAATGTGGCACTGACTTTGGTTGGAGTACTTTTTATTAAAATGGAGTTTCTTAACATGATCTAATAGTAGACTTGCACGAACTCGCAGTGTTTTATCTTATCGTTCGTATCGTTTCACTTCAGATATGAGACAACGTGTGACATGTATTTTATAGAAGTGGCGTGTATGTTTTACTAGTAGCCTGTATTATATATAGGTTTTTTTTTAAAGCTTTTGTTTTCTTTATTCATTCAAAATCATCGTCAAGGAAAGGTGCTCAAGCAGTAATGCCGTCCTTGCTACCTGTAAAACCTTGCATCTTTTCGATTACAAAGGCGATTACACAATAATAATAAAAAAAGTAAAGTCAAAATCAAAATAATCATAAAATTAAATGGCAGAGACTAAAAAAA
>CM055404.1:150588457-150607199 GCA_029228625.1 Pseudolycoriella hygida | reverse complement strand
GGCTCTATTAAGCCTTCTCCGATTCTTCTTCGTATCTAGCGCCTGTATCCACGCTGGTGCTCCGTAGCGCAATATCGATAGGGTGACACTTGCAAGGAGCCTCCTTTTGCTGCTGCGCTGTCCAAAGCCGTTTGGCATTAGTCTGGCCAATGCTGCGGTGGCTTTCATTGCCTTCTACTCTTTGGTAAAAACAGATGCTCAGCACCAAGCTGCCTTCTTTATTCGCAGATTATGGGCTCAAGTACGCAGCCAGGTGTCAAATTATAAACTAATACGATCTAATGTACTCGCTACTTCCTTAATTTTGGCATTTTCAAATTCTCGGCACCAAGTGTGAAAGTGCAGGCTTATCTTCTAGCGAAAAGTTTAAAAAATAATGATTTTATATAGCTATTGAGGCACTTTTGCTACTCTGAAAAAATGTGGTTTTTATCGGACGCGCTCTTTTAAGTCATGCTGGAATAAGTCTTAACTCTTTCACCAGCGGTGTTGATCCCTGCACCCCTTCAAACAAAGCAGCTCGCCCTAAATCCACCTTGTCCACTTAGGGACCATCCATAAATTACGTACGCTTTTTTCAGTGCTGTCAGCAGATTTAAATCAACAATAACTTGAAAAATATTCACGTCAAACTACCTACCAAATGGACCCGCCCATACATTTGACGTCTTAAAAGTGAATATTTTTCAAGTTATTGTTGATTTAAATCTGCTGACAGCACTGAAAAAAGCGTACGTAATTTATGGATGGTCCCTTACCAGTCAAATTTTCTTGTGCTGTGTATATTCCCCTATTCCCCTATTTCTTTTTTTCCATTGAGGCAGAAAACGGTTTTCATTTTAGGTAGAAGTTCCTACTTGGGGCTAGTGAAACCTTACCTGGAACTTATCACTTAACCAGTCAGTGTTATCGCTTTCCTGTGAGCCTAGGGCTTACAGTTTAACGCACTTGTATCCTTTGGATTATACCTCTCTCCACTCCGTTTGCGTTATTGCGTAAACGGCACTCATGTCATTAACTATCAAGATTAAAGTTACCTGATGTTAATGAACATTCTGATATCATTCCACTAGTTGGCAAGCTCTTATCCCACGCTCACTTATTTTCTAACTTGTAAATTAGCTGACCTGTTTACAGAACATTAACGTCTACGAGTAGATGTTGTCCCAGATTGCGGATGTATTAGCCAGAATTTAATGGCTCGTAACTAATGATGCATAGTAAGAAGACCACTTTTTTAGATCGCAATATTTTACACCGAAAAACGATAACCGGTTCTTAAATTACTTAGCACAAACAACGTATGAAAATGTTTAAATAAAAAATGTGGAAGTCAGAGGTAATGAAACTTTATTTTTGAGAAGTCAACGAAAGTCAAACAAAATCGCGTCATATCAGCTCATACAACATCAAGATTGTTATATAAAAATTAATTATTGCTTGCGTCAGATCAAATATAAATATGCAAAAAAGACTATTAATTTAATCCGTTGAATTGCATTTTGTCGTCCAACACTATAATGTGAGCATGAGGAAATATATATGTAATGCAATAATGTTATCAATTTCCTATAGATTCTTATAGCTCGTTATGACAAGTGGAAGCATGAGAAAAAGCTTGCTTTGTTAGTCATATAAATTACCGCGAAGAGGGGTTTACGAGTTTACGATACCTTAAATTTATTACATCAGATGCGTGAATTTTATACAATAATGAGTGGAATCTAAAACTTTGAAAATTCGACTCCTAGCGTCATCTACGTCCGTTCAAAGTTCTTGATGTAGATGTCACGTAAGTGAAATAATGAAATTTTGACAGCGGTGCAATAGTTTTTCAAAATTGTGAAAGGGGCCGTTCATAAATCACGTAACACAAGAGGGGGAAGAGGGTATGAGGCAAGCGTTACGGTTAGAATAAAAATAGGTCAAATTAGACTATATTAGCGTTACAGAGGAGGGGGGTAAGAGGGGTCTGAAAAATGTCAATTTTTGCGTTATGTAACGTGGGGAGTGGGGTAGCTGTGGACTTGACTGTTTGTAGTAAGTCTTGTTATTGAATGCACGAAAAAAATTTCAATTACTTGATATTTCAACAATAGTAAATTACAGTGGGGGGTGCGGAAGTAAGTCATTACATGAGGGATCAATTTAGTGAAATAAGCCAAACTCAAGAGGGGGTTTTTAAGCAAAAAGCTTTGGAAACTGTTTTTTGTCGAGTGGAGAATTTGTATCCCGAGCCGAAGGCGAGGTATACAACTGCACGAGTCACGAAGTGATCCAAAAAAGATGATTTACTAAGCACCCCCACTGTATGCTGTTTATTTCGGTGTCCCATCCGAAAACGCGTCATTACATGCAAATATACATGTAATGAGAATTTTCCGGTGGGGGCCTTAACATACATGTAATGAATAATTTCCCTGGGGTGCACATATATGCATGTAATGTCAAGTTTTCCGTGGGATACCGATTAATAGTACATTACATTGAACCCTGCGAAAGCAATTTTGTACATGAGGACACAATTTTGTGATAAGAGCCAAACTCAATCGGTTATTTTGAGTAACAAGCTGAGGGATCTTGCGAATTCACAGAAGTGTTAAGGAAGTAATGAATTATGTCCAATGTATAATCATGGGCGTGCGGTAGCAATGCGCCCGTGACGCTAGTCCCCATACGTACAAAAAATTAGGAAAATTTTTTTTTGTAGACGGCGCAACCATATATACAGCTAAGTTTTGACATTTTTCCTTTGCGTCGCACCCCCCTTAGACCTAGTTTTTCCGGATTCTACGTAAAATTTCGATTGAAATCGATATTTTACTCATTAAAATCGGTCCAGTGGAACCGAAGATATGACCTTTAGAAAATCGTCATTTTCCATACAAAATGTGCTATTTCGTAGGAGCGTAGAAACTTCCTACGTTAGTTAGTTAGTGAGTTAGTAAGTTCCAGAGCCATTTGTATGAAAACCGACTTTTTTGGCGCGTGCTCGAAAACGGCTCGATAACTTTTCTTGAAATTTGGCAGGGACCTTCAGGTGGGCATTCTACGCCATATGAGATTTTAAAAAAGGCGGGGTACCGGCCAGGGCTCTTAGAAGGCGCCATATAAAGCCCATATAAAAGAATGTTTTGTATGTGTGTGTGAGCGTATTCAAAGTATGGGTCAAATATGAGCAAAATTTTTGGACTGTTTAGGATGGAGATAGATGTTTGGTGTCAAAGGAAAAGTTGATGGGTTGGGTGTGTAGTGTGTCAGGGTGACCAACGAAAAGGCCAACGGTGGTATGGAACGAACTTAGGGGAAACATTTTTTTTTAATTTTTTTTGGGTTGGAGATAGATGTTCGGAGTCAAAGGAAAAGTTGTTGGGTTGGGTGTGTATAGTGTCAGGGTGACCAACAAAGTGGCAGACGTTGGTATGAGACGGACTTAGGGGGAAAATTAATTTTTTTGGGGTTGGAGATGGATATTTGGTGTCAAAGGAAAAGTTATTGGATTGGGTGTGTATTGTGTCAGAGTGACCAACAAAATGGCCGACGGTGGTATGGGACGGACTTAGAGGAAAAATTAAATTTTTTTTTGTTGGAAATAGAGGTTTCGTGTAAATTGTTTTGGCCGCTTTTTTTCGGCGGAAATTTTTTTCGCCGAAATTTTTTTTTCGCCAGAAATTTGTTTCGTCGGACATTTTTTTTCGCCGCAAGTTTTTTTCCTCTTTTCTTCCAAAACTACTGATATCACAACAAAAACCCTTTTTAAAAGGGAAACGTCACGCAAGCCCTCGTCCCTTCTTCCAAAACAACTGATATCAATTTGGGTTACGCTTACATCTTCGGAACGCAAAATTTTTTTTTTAAATTCTTTCACTTTTAATTCAAAAATGCGTCACAAATGTCGGACCCTCCCAACGTAATAATTTTTCTGCGCTTTCAGATTTCGAACGCCAAAAGTTTGGCTACGCGTACTCCACACATCACGCAAAACTTAATTTTTTTTCGTGTCAAATCTGAAAGAACAGAAAAACTATAACATTGGGGGATCCGGCACTTTTGAAGCATTTTTTTAATCAATATTGAAAGAATTTCAAAAGAATTTTTTGCGTTCCGAAGTCAGAAGCGTCACCCGAATCGATATCAGTTGTTTTGGAAGAAGGACTTGCGTCACGTTTCCCTTCAAAAAAGGGTTTTTGTTGTGATGTTTAATTGCCCCCGCATGCGAAAGCTGAATTTTAGTTAAAAGTTTACGAAAAATGTGCCATCATGCAATGGGTTATTTTCGCAGGGGTCATATTGACATTTAATGATAAAAACTTTCGCATGGGGTAGATAGTACAATATTTAATTTCAATTGATTGATTTTTCCCTATAAAAGAAAGATCATATTAACGTTTACTTTACTTCACATGAACTCATTACAACTCTTTGAAAATTACCGTTTTTTCGACGTTCTTCGCTTCTATAACCAAGTAGTTGCACCTGTCAGGAGTTTAACTATAGCCACACTGTTTTAGAAGTGTTCGAAATGGTATACATTTCCGTATAAAATTCAACACATTCACGCTTTCTTTGGTGACCGGGGGTGTGGTCCCTAAAGTATGTCACTTTTGAAGAAGTCCTTTTTGCGTATCTAGTTCCAGGGCTACTATACCGACTTTTTTGGTTCAGCCTTAAACCGGTGAAGTTTTTGCGTTGTCTTACAGAAAATTAATACATTAAACCCTCCCATACTTTCTTTTTCAATTCACCGAGGCTTCAAACAGCTAAGGGACCCCAAAAATGACTAATAGTTCAGGAAAGGGGGAAGACTCCAAAGGGTCATTTGGTTTTACACGAGTTATAGCCAAAAAGCACCCACAGACAGTCATAACATGGAATCGAATGGTCGACTAATCAAGCAAAAATAGGACGTATTGTCCTGACACTGTATGAAATTGGTCGAAATTTTCGTAAAATCACTCACAACATCTAACAGCGAGAAAGGTGCACCTCCTACAACATGTTATGTTAAAGTAGTTTGTGGGAACAAGCATAAGACAGTTTGTCTTTTATAATATATTTCCTTGGCTCAATGTTGTTTCGCTTGACTCACAACCACTTGTTGGTGGGCTTTACTTTATCGTTTTCCATTGCATTCGGTCGCTACACCGACCAAAAAAATAAATAACGAAATGATTTCTTTGTAAGTTTGAAGTTAAGCTTAACTATTAAGTTAATTAATAATTAAATAATAAATAATAATTCTTAGATTTTCAAAAGTTACAAGAATTGTAAATTCTCGAAACCAAACCTTAACAAATTATTTGCACAAGCACACGCGCTGCTTTGCCGGACGTCTCTCATTATTTTATTTATTTAATAATATTTAAACCCCGCACTTGTATGCGGTGAGTGTGCCGTCCCTAAGCCTTACTGCTCAATGAAAATGCTATTTTTATCTTTGGATTTACTATCTCCATTTTTGTATTGTTGATCTCACCATTTGTATTAATCCGTTAATTTGAAACAGAGCTGAGGATTACGAAGCAAAACGCTTCATTTAGACAAGTACACGAGCGAAATCTCTTCTGCGTTTTTTTTTATTCGCGCTGGCATTCATGTGACCTCTATGTTAAAGCATCAACTCATTTTAATTTACCTTCTATTCGCAAACTGTGGCTTAGATTTATGGCTAGACACAATGAGAAACAATCTTGAAAGACAGACAAAGATTAAAAATATTATGGAAATCCGACAATCCACAAATAATGCCAAGTTTACCAACGAAATAATGTTCGAGAAATACTAAAGTAACATTTTTTTTATGTATTCGTTTCGCTGTATTAGGGTGGTCCAAGAAAATTAAAGTTGTGGGACAATAGCGTAAAAACAATTCTAAGTGAGTCCTTGACAAGAACATTTGTTGCATCAGAAGCGATTCACGCGAAGTAGAAAAAATCAGAAGAAATGCTTTAACTTCACGCTCGACGCATTGCATAGTGACGAGCTTTTTAAAGCCTTAAATTACCAAACGTCTTGGTACCACATCTCATATTCATGGTACCACATGTGACAAATAAGTCATGTATAGCACCATTTGAACTGGTTGTGGTTTTCCGTAAAAAAAAAACGAAAAGTAAAGGGATTTTTCTAATGCTTAGGATGTCGTAGTCCCCTCAATCACTTCTGATCAAAACAGCTTCACAAAGACGTTGTGTTGCAATTACTCATTTCAGCGTTGGTGTTGCAAATCTTCAATTTTTTTTTCGACCACCCTAAGATTGTATGTTTTTGGAGCGCAGAATGTTAGGCATTTGTATACTGAATTTCTTAATTGAACAGAAAGCGTGATGAATGTTGTATGTTGAATCATACGATTTTATATAACGCCGATTACATTTTTCCAGTTTGTTTGCTGACTTTAAAAAGAAATTTTGTTATCTTCAATGGTTGGGAAGAAGATAAGTTGAAAAAAGCGCTTTATCAATTATTACTGTCGTTGAAGATGATATAATTTAACTAATTGAAGGTTATCAAATGTTGTATTTTAAACGTTGAACATGCGATCCTATATTTAAATTGAAATCAGAGCGCTTTTATTAATTATTGATGTTAGACAGACACTGAAACGATGAGAAAAAGTTATCTTTTACGCTAAAGTGAGGCAAAAAATTTCTAGTACTAGTTTCTCGAATTCTTCCATTCCAAAAGGCTACTTAAAGTGTAAGTAATGTGACGTAAATCTTCAGACAAAAAGCTTATATCAAGGCGGGTTGCGCTTTCAGTTTCAAGTTCTCTGATTTCAATCTCAGATGAAGCTCGTAAAATTCTGCCACCGTGTCGCAACATCTGATGGGCTGAACTCCCGGAAAGTATGGCACAACATAGTACAAAGTAAATGTTGGGAGTAGAATAATCTAGAGACAGATGAACGGAGAGGATCCTTTGACACTTGTAAAAAAATCCTGAAATTCAGAATTTGCTTTTTGTAATTCAGTGTAGCTTTAATTGTGTGATACGCCATGACTTCCCCATTTTGTTTGAATGAAGTAGCAAAAATTTTTACTTGATCAAATCAACTGGATCAAATAGTCAAGAATTTATGCACGCAGCGAAATTCATTCACTTCACTTTTCGTAAAGCATTTTATTATGTCAAAGTATAGACAATTCTATTCCGGCATTGGAAAGGTGGGACGTGGAAAAACTACAGAACGAAGACATTAAACGTCAATATGTTGACAGGCTGGAGACGAATATTATTGGCGGAATGGTCAGCGAACAACGAAGCGTAGACGATGCGTGGAATAAAATTAGACGGAATGTAGAGAGCGCCGCAGCAGAGGCAGTGGGAACGAGAACGGGAAATAAAAGAAATATCTGGTTTGACGATGAATGCCAGAAGGCCATGGACGACAAAAACGCAGCTCGCCTGAAAACACTAAGTAGATTCACTCGAGCTGGCCAGGAAGAGTACCGTTCTAAAAGAAATTTCG
This sequence comes from Pseudolycoriella hygida, assembly GCA_029228625.1. NCBI lineage: Eukaryota > Metazoa > Arthropoda > Insecta > Diptera > Sciaridae > Pseudolycoriella > Pseudolycoriella hygida. The sequence continues at coordinate 150,599,728 of CM055404.1, read as the reverse complement.
AGAGAAAACTCTTCCGACGGAAAAAGCGACAGCGTGACAAGGAAGTTTTGATCGAAATTGAGAAGTTTGGCAATCGGAAGGAGACTCGGAACTTTTACCGGAAAGTGAACGCATCCAGAAACGGTTACAGTCAACAACCTTTGCTGTGTAAGGACAAGCATGGATTGGTCTTAGCAGATGAGGAAAGGTGTATCGCGAGATGGGCTGAGTACTTTAAGGAACTGCTTAACCCGAACAGACCGCTCAACCGAGACGACGAAAACGACGAATTGCCATTTCAGACTGCGCAACAATATATAGAAGAACCAACGATGCAAGAAGTTGAAGCTGAAATTTAAAAGCTCAAAAATTTCAAAGCCCCGGGGACTGACAACCTACCCGGTGAACTTTTCAAGAACGGCGGCAACGCGCTATGTATGGAGATGCACGAGCTCATCATACGCATCTGGAATGACGAGGAGTTACCGGAAGATTGGAAGACCAGCATACTTTGTCCCATATACAAAAAAAGGTGACAAATTGTAGTGTGGCAATTTTCGAGGAATCGCTCTGCTGAATATTGCTTACAAGATATTTGCAAATATTCTATATCAGCGCCTTCATCCATACACGGAATCTACGATAGGTGAATACCAAAGTGGTTTTCGTGTAGGTCGTTCAACATCGGACCAGCTGTTTAATATCAGACAGATCTTGGAGAAGTGCCAGGAGTACAACATTGAAACACACCATTTGTTCGTTGACTTCAAGGCAGCCTATGACAGTGTTAGAAGAAGTAAGCTATGGAGAGTCATGGAGGAGTTCGGAATTCCCAACAAACTGATCTCGCTAACGAAGCTAACACTAAACGGAGCTAACAGCCGAGTAAGGATCCGCAATCAAATGTCAGAGACTTTCGACATTGAGGAAGGCCTACGTCAAGGAGATCCTCTTGCACCGCTGCTTTTCAATTTAACACTCGAAGCAGCTGTTCAAACCATGGACATAGACTCCAGCGGCACCATTTTCTCCAAGTCCAGTCAGTTGCTTGGTTTTGCAGATGACCTGGACATTATTGGCCGCACTATGGATGTTGTTAAAGATAAGTTTATGGCCTTGGAGAGGAAAGGTACCGACCTTGGGTTGAAGGTCAATGACGGAAAAACGGAATACATGATCATCCCACCTACGAATCGATATCGGGAAGATAACGTAACGATCGACACACACACACTCAAAATGGTCAATAAGTTCGTATACCTTGGATCAGAGCTGAACGACATTGCGGACGAAATAAAAAGGCGAGTAACTTTGGGCAACCGGAGTTATTACAGCCTGCTGAAAATTCTAAAGTCCAAGTCAGTAAGCCGAAATTCAAAATGCACACTTTATAAAATTGTGATCAGACCGGTAGTTACGTACGGTTCGGAGTCGTGGTGCTTGACACAGAAAAATGAACAATCTCTGCATACGTTCGAGCGAAAGGTACTGCGTACAATATTTGGACCAGTATTTGGACCAGTATTTGACCGAAAACTGAACCGATGGCGCAGACGATATAATCACGAGCTCATAGAGCTTTTTGGAGAGCCCGACATAGTCAGAACAACAAAAATAAATAGACTACGTTGGCTCGGTCACGTACAACGAATGAATCAACATCGTATTCCAAAAAAAATTCTGAAGTTCGAACCTGAAGGCAAAAGGAGTGCAGGGCGACCCAAGTCCAGGTGGAGCGACGCAGCTTTTGTCAACTTAAGAACTGTGGGAGTAACCAGCTGGGAGACGTTAGCTGCAGATAGGCCCGGTTGGAGAAGCATGTTGGAGAAGGCCAAGACCCTTAATGGGTTGTAGTGCCGGTAAAGTAAGTAAGTAATAGTCAATTCTATGTGAGAATGTTGATTTTTTCTTTTCAACGTCAAATTTTAATGAATTCTCTGAAAATTACACATTCAAAATCACGTTGTTGATAAAACTCACTTCAATGTATGCTGGCGCAACGTATCATAATAAATCAATGCGAATTTAATAAAATATCACCGCTTTCGTGCTTACGGAAAAAGTTCGAAAAACTGACGAGGGTTTTTCAGCCCGAAATTTTCAGAACGAGATTCTCTCCCGTCTTGGGTGCGTCGGCACCTCTACTGAAATATGTAGTGCGAAATTTTCTGTTTCCGTCCGAAAAAATGTTCTATGCTTAGTACGAAATAAATCTGCATAGAATGAAATTTTTCTTCCCATTACCTCTCCGAATTCATCAAAAATCATAATTACACTTAGTTCTTTGATTTTCATGGCCGACCGCTATGAATTTTTGTTGTTCTGGCCTTCCTTGATTCGGTAAATTATTTTTATAGTAAACAATACGGTTTTAGATCCCGGAGTGGAACCCATATTGCTTTGACTGAACTGATTGACTATATATCCTTCCATATTGATAAAGGTAAAATTGTGACAGGGCTTTTTTTAGACTTGTGGAAGGCATTCGACACGGTCAACCATAAGCTCTTACTGGAAAAAATGTCTGTTGCTGGCATTAGGGGTGTGGCATTGTCTCTTATTACCAGCTATCTTGAGAATAGATACCAGCGTGTCATCGTGAATGGACATGTGAGCCCTAGGAGTTCCGCAAGGAAGCGTTCTGGGACCACTTCTTTTTTGGTTTTTGTTAACGACTTACACCTCTTGCCATTGAAATCAAAACCCTACTTGTTTGCGGATGATTCGAGCATATTTTCTGCATCAATTTGCTTTGCAAGCAATGTAAGTGTTATTAATGGTGATCTGATGTTGCTGACTGATTATTTTGACGCTAACAGGCTTACATTGAATCTGAAAAAGTGCAATGTTCTCCATTTTAGATCCCATCGTGTGAGGATTGATGGCTCCCTGAGAATAGAAGCTAGAGGAGTAGAGACCAAGCCCGTAGACTCGGTGAAGTATTTGGGGGTTACTCTCGACAAGAATGTGAGTTGGAACTTTCATATTATCCAGCTTTGTTCAGAAATTTTTGGACAAATTGGCATCCTTAAAAGACTGACTGCGTTATGTGCTGCCTGTAAAGATCTTAGAGTCTCTGTACTTTTCTTTGATTCACTCTCGCCTGTCCTATTGCATAGCGGTGTGGGGAGGTGCGACTAGGAGGCTGATTGAGAATCTCGAAAGGAAGCAGAGAATCATCGCCTTGAGGGCTTACATTATAGGTACCCTGGTGAGAAGCTTTCTTCAGATCATTATCCAAAATTGTTGACGGTCAATGAAATGCATGAATACGCGGTATGCAAATTTGTGTTTATGTCAATGAGAGGCTTATGTCACCATACTTTGAGCTTCAGAAGACCAACCCATAACTATCCCACTAGGAGCTTGAAGCATCTGTACGTCCCCTACTCGCGCACCCGTGTTGGACTGCGAAGAGTCAGTGTTGCTGGATCTAAATTTTTTAACTCTCTGCCCTTGAATGTTCGGACATCACACACGCAAGCCCAATTTTGTCACTTGTTGAAAACTTATCTACTGAAAAAATGACGCTTTAAAATAGTCGATTCTTGTGGAAACTTCTATGTTATAATTTTGAAAATTTGAATGCTACATGATGCGATTCCTCAGGTTTCGTTGTACTGATCTCCATGGAAGTTTTTTTTCTCCATTGATCGACTGCTTTTTCTTTCAAAATGAATCTTTTCGGCGACCAAGTGACCTACGACGTTAACAAACTTAGAGGTAACTGAATTTGTCTGGCCAAAATAGGTAGCTCTAGTATGTATAATGTATACGGAATAAAACGTTTATCAACGATCTTTTGCTAGTATATTGTACCATGCACTCTATTTTTGAAGTGTTCGATGAGATCGTAATCCACACGAGAATCTTCTTTTAAATGTTTTCTTAGAATAACACTTGGCGCTGGATGGTGCTTTCTTGATGTTGTCAAAGATGTAGACCAACTTATTTTGATGGAATGTGGAGTGGGATAGTGTCGAGCAATGAATGAGTTGCCCAAATAGTTATTCTCAGAATGACATTTGTACACACCTGATCTAATAAGCTCTTCAGTCGACCCTATTTTCTAAGTTTCAGTAAAGACAAAATGCCATACGCGCACTATAACATTAAAAGGTACACATATGGAACTAGAAACAACTATTAGCATCTTGTAGCTAGAGACAATGAGTAACGACCTCCAGCGCTGTGTAATTTGTACGGATTTTTACGCGCCACCCGTTAGACTCGCTTTTCGGTTTAACACTTGTTCATTCTGATTCCTGTAACCGCCCACTAAAAAAATTCGAAGCAAAACCCTATATACAACGACAATTAGAAAAGAAAATAGGTTCGGCAAAAATCGAAAATGACTGAAAAACAGCAAATGACTGAAAATCGGTAAATGACTAAAAATCAGGAAATGACTGAAAAACGAGAACTGACTGAAAAAATTGGAAATGACTGAAAAAACTAAACGAGAAATGGTGCGTTCAGGTAAGACTATCTTCGAAATCGGAAATTAGGTTACCAAAATTGGGAAATTTCACTTAGCTTAGCCTAATTTTAGCGGATACCGGGGAAAATCGGGAAATCGAATTTGGATACCGGGAAAAAATTTTTCCATACGCGAAAGTTACAATTATTCCCTCCGTGGGAATGGGAAGTCATGCCACGTCTTTTTCAAGTGCGAATTATCTGAATGATACAGATCGTTTGACTACTTTGTCGTCTGTCGTGTGGTTTTCAATTGATCCATGATAGCGTAATTTACATTGTATCTAGCACGCTAGCGTTATTGGCGACTTAGAATCAATTTGCATTTATATCGCAATGAAAATGTGCATTATTTCGTAACATCTGTTATACAAGACAACTTTGTTTGGCAATTCAAATATTAAGATGTTTGTCTGACGTTTGTTCTTACATCTGCAACCATGACACACAAGGCTGTTTGATTGTCACAATTCAAAAAGTTAGTATTATTCCTGTCCTATCTGTTTTCTGTTCAAATTACTGACAGTTTTACTGTGTTTGTCAAGCGGTTATTACAAATACACAACAGCTGTTTTTAGACTCGTGCGAAGAACGTATTATGAATAGAAATACCGGGCTGCGCTGTATGCGAAGCGTAACGCGTTTACAGCAACATTTGAAATAACTCAAATTTTTCGCACATTTTAATTCTCGGTTGGTTTGCATGATACTGCAGTTTAGCCGGGCATTGTGCCTAAGTCCCAATCTCAATAAATTTACGTTAATTTGTGCGACTTGTGTAAAAATAATGTATTACAGGAGGAGAATCATAAGCTTGTGCATCTTTCTTATTTCTCTTTTATCTCTTTTTTAACGAATTCGCTTGCATTTTGTGCATGTAAAACTCGGTTTTTCGGTGAAACGAGTTAAAACGAAGCGTTGCACAATCTTACGATTCTTCTCCTGTAAGTGTAAAATGTAATTGTAAAAATATTGCAAACAATCAAAAAATGCGTGTTTCATCAGAAAGCGAGTCAAAATATACCGCCTGATGGGCAGTGGGCCAGAGAATTGCCATACATAGATAGGGGACGCATCAGGAACGTGGTGGGTGTGATCACCGGGCACTGCGGATTGAGCAGAGCAAGCACCTGGCAAAAATGGAAAGCTCTAACGATCCCATCCGTATCTTAGGCCTAAGTGAGGAAACGGGAATTCACGTTGTATGCGAATGCCCGAAGTTCTCCTCACTCAGGCTTAGGACTCTAGGAAGCCATGTGGTCCACCCCGCAACAGTACGCATGATGGGACCTGTCGCTCTAGACAGGTTCCTGGACGGGACTGGGAGGTTTTCCGGATTTATGTGATGATGGGTTTGCAAACAAACTTTTATATTTCGAACTGACATTTCGGTTCCAATCATCATGATTGCAATGTGGTCATAACTGTGACATTATTAAAACTTAGAAGCTTGTAGTACTCCAAACCAACGATTCGACGTTCTTCAACGCGATGTGAATTTACAAGATGGCAAATATTCTTTTATAACCTTTGTTTATGCATACCAAGTAACATACTCTGGTAATTCATGCATTTTTAATCAGGAGCAAGAGATTCCACCATCCTCAAGTAAATTATTTATCTCTCAAAAACAGCTTAAGAGCTGTTGAAAGATTCAAATTGTTTGTTTTAAATTTCCCAAATATTTTTAATGTAAATTATTACAGAGAATTCAGAGAATATACTTTCAAACAATATTCGAGAATTTTTGAACGATGAATGCTTTGCTTGTATTTGATTACAGAATGTAGGCGTAGGTTGCGAATTCATTGTTTGAAAAGATTTTTCTTTATACGCAAAAAAAAACATTTTATCACTAAATGTTAAAGAGCAAATAGTTTGGTTGCAACTCCTGCTACACAGTTCATTGTGGAATCACTCGCATATTGACTCCTCTTGGTGGTAGAATTAAGGCTAACCAAGGCATTCAACAATCTATGTAGCCAGTACTTAAGTAGCTCGCAAAAAAATGTTCGGCACAATGTCTGCTTCTCTGCTCCCTCATATCGGGTCTGCGGTGGGTTAGATGTACGAAGGACTCTGCTTTATTGAAATTCCTTCAACAAATATTTAATAATAGTTCAGTTCAAAATAGCTACTTAGTTCTATATAATGACGTCAACTCCAACGGCAGCATCAAAATTACTGCTGTAACTCCCTGTCATGTGTAATAATTTTTTGTGGCGAGACTTTTATAACCGGTCACTGGGTAGGACGTGACATGCTGGAATCTTGAAGGCTTTGAAAAGACTCTAAAGAAATTGAGAAGTGACAAGATGCAAGCGGTTTTCCGATTTCGAATTTCGAATAGAGGAAGTCATCCAGCCAAGGGAAATATAGTAAGAGCAGGAATTTGCTGTGAGGAGTTGAGATAAAGTATCGCAATTCCGTTAGGGTATATAGGCGGAAGCTCTGGCCAACAACGCCCTGCGATTCCGTCAGAGCAAGATGGAACTCGTAAGTGACCGAACTGTAGAAGGTGCGGTGACGTACCAGAAACATCAAAGCACTTTCTATGTTACTGTCACACTCGTGATTGAGAACGAAGTGTCTAGAAGATTTTTACTCGAAACATGAAGAATTTCGCTTTATCTCAAGCAACGATTGGCTAAACGAACCAAATGGATTCTGACATCTCAACTCATACCGCACATTGGTCCCATACCACCACTCCCACATCACAATGAACCTGACAATACACACCAAACATCATCACAATCGTCAAACTTCATTCACAAACCTACATATAAAAAGCAACTAGTAAATAACACAATAAGTACATGTACGTATTTTACCGCAGACTTTTATTGAAATTTTATCAATTTATTATTTTTATTTTTTTAATTTTACGATGAATTCAGGATCAAACCTTAGGGATCTAAAATTTGGAAATGTTCTTTCCAAGGAATTTTTATGGATTTATTTGACCCATACTAGCATGGACCGAAAAGCTCGCCCTTTTTTCTTTGCAACACTTCGCAAAAAACCTCATCATTAAAGGAATATTCACGAGAATCCAATAAATATGCCTAGCGTCGCGTAGCGTAAGTTGGGCCTACATTAGGGACCCTACAACGCAAACCACTCAACCGAACTTCACTAAATTAATTTTCGTGATTTTCTGAGGTCCATATCTTTCATTCAAAACCTTGAATAAGTTTACAAAGATATAAATCAAAAAGATTCGCCAACCTTCAAGAAATCACGTTTTTGACCACTTTTTCGACTGTAACTTCGAAAGTTTTGAACCGATTTTGCCGAAATTTTTCGATTATCTTTCAAGAAAAAAAAGGATTTTCCAAAAACGGATAAGATTTACCTGATTTATAACGGAGAAACACGTTGGGCCTTAGTAGAGACTCAGTTTAGAGCCCTCGCTGAGTCCAAAGGGTTAAAATCAAAAGAATTTTCTTTCATGAATTTTCGGACATGCCCAAATCTTTCTACCAAAAAAATTTTATGAAAATTGTTTAAGAGCACGTCGCAAAAATGTGAACTGTCAGATTTGCGATGTTTTTTTAGAAAAGAATCCTGCGTAAATAACAAATTATTCAAAATTATAGCTCATGTACTGTCATCCTCTCATAGTACATGAGGTTTAATTTTGATTAATTAGTTATTTACGCAGGATTCTGCTTTAAAAAAATATCGCAAATTTGACAGTTTATATTTTTGCAATGTGCTCTTAAGAGCGTGTCAGATATTTTGACAGTTCTATGTTTTGCGATGTTTTTTCATTGCATGTTTCTAAGACAATGATCATTAATTTTGAATTCCAAAACATCTACTGTTTGCATAACACGTCCCTTTATAGATTCTATGAATCAGAATATATAACTATTGAGTCTTAGTGTCAAAATTTAGTCTAAAAAAACATCGCATTCGCTGAGTCAGTTATATATTCTGTGTTATGCAAACAGTAGATGTTTCGGAATTTAAAATTGATGATCACTGCCATAGAAATATGCAATGAAAAAACATCGCAAAAGATAGAACTGTCAAAATATCTGACACGCTCTTAAGATTTACTCGAGTTATGTACAAAAGAGCTAAATCTATTTAGGTGGCCCCTAGCTTTGCCCTTGGCCCGATAGGGTACAGATACAGATACAGGACAAAATTTGTCTAAAGACCATGACTGATGCTCCGCCCTACTTCCATCCCTCAAATCGAGTGGTTACAATCGTCGTGGTAAATGTAATAGATCCCTTTTCGAAGAAGTTCGTTCTTCATACGGATCTAAAAGGTTACGACTAATAGAAAATACGTATCGCTTTCAGACACGGAGCTTTAACGAAAAAAAAAAAACTAACAATTAAAAAAGCTATTGAGTGTTTATTTTATCAACACGAGAAAATCCTCTTCCATTACAGAATTTACTTTTGTATAAGCAGACAATGTCCGATACATCACGTTTACTTGTCTAAAAATAAATGTTGACGACTTATTTCTTTCCATAATCCCGCAATAAGAGTTCAAACAAGTTCAGCGAATTTCTATTGATTCGTGTGTTTTTGTAATTATGAAATTCTCGGTTTGAATAAATTTTTTGATCCGACGCAAAGTAATAAACGACAAATTTATTTGTAAATTTTTTATTGATTTTGCAAAGTTTTCGGATTGATTCGAATTTGAATTTCGTACGAAACACATTGGTTTTGTGTAATGAAATATCGACGCGTTGTGCGCAACTGTCGATGAGTAATGATGATCGATGCCTAGTGATTTATACGTTGATGTAAATTCTTGAAATTTGAAAGACGGCCGAGTCGACTAATTTATGAATGATTTCAAAGTCTTTAGATAGCTTATAGAAAAACGTGACTGTAGGTCAGTAATTATGCATCGAAAATCAACGGAATGATGAGAACATTTTGGTTCGTAAACAAAAACATTGAATAATTCTTGTTTCTTATTTTAATAGAACTGGATGAAAAGATGTATGTGAGTCAAAATCATGGACGTGACCTTGCAATTTATGAACATTTTTGAAAAGTTTTTAATTGTGTAGTGTTGAGGTCATTTATTTACATCTTAATACATCGTTTTAATTTCCTTTTGATGATTTTACATTTGAGTGGATGCATGGAATTGAAATTGTTATTTCAAAGTTGCTGAATTAAATAAATCAATTTGAGCAAAATACCAAGACATCGAAGTGACGCATATCCCTTTGTGACCAAACTTCAGTTGTTGATATTAGTGTGACTTAAACAAGTGTTCTTCTGTCATAAGCAAAGAAAACTTAGATAAAGTTGGCGAGTAATCTGAACGATTTTCAACAAGAAAAGTTTAGCTAGCGACAGAGTTAAAAAAAGAATCTTCAAGAATCTTTTATTTAATTTTACCGCTCACTTTTTCACGTTCAGTTCTTTTTTGCTTCCGTCGTTCTTTGTCTAATTCAAAGGATTTGCAAATGGAGTTTCTATCAAATTTTTTTAAGTTGCAAATTTTACCTATCTGAATCTGAATTCCATCTGTCATGTCGACGAAAATTTTTCCAATTCAAGATATTTTCATCAAATAACAGAGCAGCTGAAAACTGGAAGACACAAATCTATTAAATTAGGACCATTTTCTGAGTGTCAGGTGGACTTAGTAGCAGAAACAATTTTTGAGAAATTTTGCCCACCGATTTAAGTTAGTGGCAAGTTAAATTTTCTCTTGCGTTTGCTTCCATAAATTAATGTAATTTAACGATTGCAACTAACTTCAAGTAAAGTTGTAACCAACTTCATTCTGAGTGCAAAATTTGACATTTCTCAACAATCAACAGCGGACTGCGTGGTAGTGAACGTACTTGCCTTCCACACGAAAAATCCGGGTTCGATCCCTAGGATTTTCTGCGATATAAGAATAGTCCGTCCCTAAGTTCACCCAGGGAACGACGGTATCTATCCGATAGTTCCTCAGAAGTCGGCTCATGTAATAATGAAGCCTCTGAAAAATGTTATGCAGGCCATCATCGCTTTGGGATATATTCCCAATTCATGGAGGGATATTAAGGTTATCTTTATATCTAAGTCCGGGCGTATAACCTACGACCAGGCCAATTCGTACAGACCGATCAGTTTAACGTTCTTCGTCCTGAAGACGCTTGAAAGGTTATGCGAATGGTACATAAGAGACACCATTTTGAAGGTTAAACCTTTACACAGAAATCAACACGCCTAGCTATCAGGGAAGTCCGTAGACACCACTTTGCATCAAGTAGTGCATAGCCTGGAGATGAACATGAAGCACGATAAACTCACCTTGGGGGCGTTTATTGATCTGGAAGGAGCCTTTAACAAAGTAACTCTTAGAGCAATAAATGCCGCGGCATGCCGCCTGGAGAAAGTTCGGCTTGGACAGATCCCTAATAAGGTGGATAATGGCAATGCTTGGAAACAGGCTATTGACAGTAAATATGCTTGGCGTCAGTAGAACTGGTTTAGTAGATAGAGGCTGTCCCCAAGGGGGAGTACTACCTCCGATTCTTTGGAACATGACGATTGATGATCTGCTAACTAAGTTGAACGAATCGAGGTAAGTAGCAATAGGTTACGCCGACGACATAGCGATACTCGTGTCAGGGCCTTTCGAAGAAGTATTTGGTCAATTAATGCAAAGGGCCTTCAGCCTTGTTGAAGAATGGTGCAACGAGTCAGGACTATCGGTAAACCCCGATAAAACCGGACTGGTGCTATTCACCAACAGGAGGAAGGTCCAAGCATTTAATAAACCGAAACTTTTCGGAAAGCAACTAGTGTTGACAAACAAAGTCAAATACCT
>CM055404.1:150526692-150587957 GCA_029228625.1 Pseudolycoriella hygida | reverse complement strand
GACACTTCCTCTAATGTAATTTCCTCCTCACCCTCCAAGCTACGGCCCTCTTCCCTGTCAAGGCGTGTTACGGGATTGACAGAGGCGAATAGATCCTGAAAGTAATCCTGCCAGGTTTTCAGGACCTCACCCTTATCTGTAACTAATTCGCCATCTTTACCCAAAATGCTACCGCAGCCCTCCTTTTCACCACCACGCCTAATATCCTTGACTGCCGACCAAAATTTTTTACCCCTTCCTTGACCAGCCTCTTCAAATTCCTCCCCAAACTTTTTCCACGACCGATCCTTCGCTTCCTTGACTAGAGTCTTAACCGTCTGCCTGCAAGCCCTGTAAGCCTCATGCTTTTCGTCCGTCTTACCCTGTAACCAAATCAAATACAGCTTCCTTTTCTCTAATACCGCCTTTTTGATATCTGCGTTCCACCAGCCTGTCTTTTTGTTTCTACCCCCACTAGAGACACTACCTAGACATTCCTCAGCTACGCCCAAGACAAATTCGCTGAATTTTGACATAAAGCGAGACTTAACTTCCTCGTCCCTGAATTTTCCCACACGAAATTTCCGAACCACCACTTTTTTCCTTTTAGCCTGACAGAGTTTACTAACAGAGAGATGGGTACCCAAAAGGTAGTGGTCTGAGCCAAATGTGAAACCCCTGAAAACACGTGTGTTCCTGACTTCCTGCCTCCTGTCCTGCTCTATAACCATGTAATCAATTATTGACTTGTGCCCCCAACTATTATTAACGTAAGTGTACCGATGGATCCACCTATGCCTAAAGAAAGAGTTGGTTACTGCCAGTCCATTGAAATCGCAGAAATCCAACAACCGCTTCCCGTTTGAGTTTAAAACATCCTCCCCGAATTTGCCCATTACCCTTTCATAGCCGCCACTGGTCTTACTGTTTCCTCTTCTCGCGTTGAAATCCCCCAACAGAATCACACACTCACTACCTTTTTTGCTGACAACATCCCCTAACTGCTCGTAAAAGGTGTCAAGATCGCCAGCACTGCTACCCTCGCACGGGCTATAAACACTAACCAGCCGATAAATACCTCCTGTCAGCTTAATGGAGACCCACATGATCCTTTCACTTACATACCGCACGTTCAAAACAAACTTTTCTAATTCCCTTTTGATAGCCATTCCATTTTTTTAATTTTACGATGAATTCAGGATCAAACCTTAGGGATCTAAAATTTGGAAATGTTCTTTCCAAGGAATTTTTATGGATTTATTTGACCCATACTAGCATGGACCGAAAAGCTCGCCCTTTTTTCTTTGCAACACTTCGCAAAAAACCTCATCATTAAAGGAATATTCACGAGAATCCAATAAATATGCCTAGCGTCGCGTAGCGTAAGTTGGGCCTACATTAGGGACCCTACAACGCAAACCACTCAACCGAACTTCACTAAATTAATTTTCGTGATTTTCTGAGGTCCATATCTTTCATTCAAAACCTTGAATAAGTTTACAAAGATATAAATCAAAAAGATTCGCCAACCTTCAAGAAATCACGTTTTTGACCACTTTTTCGACTGTAACTTCGAAAGTTTTGAACCGATTTTGCCGAAATTTTTCGATTATCTTTCAAGAAAAAAAAGGATTTTCCAAAAACGGATAAGATTTACCTGATTTATAACGGAGAAACACGTTGGGCCTTAGTAGAGACTCAGTTTAGAGCCCTCGCTGAGTCCAAAGGGTTAAAATCAAAAGAATTTTCTTTCATGAATTTTCGGACATGCCCAAATCTTTCTACCAAAAAAATTTTATGAAAATTGTTTAAGAGCACGTCGCAAAAATGTGAACTGTCAGATTTGCGATGTTTTTTTAGAAAAGAATCCTGCGTAAATAACAAATTATTCAAAATTATAGCTCATGTACTGTCATCCTCTCATAGTACATGAGGTTTAATTTTGATTAATTAGTTATTTACGCAGGATTCTGCTTTAAAAAAATATCGCAAATTTGACAGTTTATATTTTTGCAATGTGCTCTTAAGAGCGTGTCAGATATTTTGACAGTTCTATGTTTTGCGATGTTTTTTCATTGCATGTTTCTAAGACAATGATCATTAATTTTGAATTCCAAAACATCTACTGTTTGCATAACACGTCCCTTTATAGATTCTATGAATCAGAATATATAACTATTGAGTCTTAGTGTCAAAATTTAGTCTAAAAAAACATCGCATTCGCTGAGTCAGTTATATATTCTGTGTTATGCAAACAGTAGATGTTTCGGAATTTAAAATTGATGATCACTGCCATAGAAATATGCAATGAAAAAACATCGCAAAAGATAGAACTGTCAAAATATCTGACACGCTCTTAAGATTTACTCGAGTTATGTACAAAAGAGCTAAATCTATTTAGGTGGCCCCTAGCTTTGCCCTTGGCCCGATAGGGTACAGATACAGATACAGGACAAAATTTGTCTAAAGACCATGACTGATGCTCCGCCCTACTTCCATCCCTCAAATCGAGTGGTTACAATCGTCGTGGTAAATGTAATAGATCCCTTTTCGAAGAAGTTCGTTCTTCATACGGATCTAAAAGGTTACGACTAATAGAAAATACGTATCGCTTTCAGACACGGAGCTTTAACGAAAAAAAAAAAACTAACAATTAAAAAAGCTATTGAGTGTTTATTTTATCAACACGAGAAAATCCTCTTCCATTACAGAATTTACTTTTGTATAAGCAGACAATGTCCGATACATCACGTTTACTTGTCTAAAAATAAATGTTGACGACTTATTTCTTTCCATAATCCCGCAATAAGAGTTCAAACAAGTTCAGCGAATTTCTATTGATTCGTGTGTTTTTGTAATTATGAAATTCTCGGTTTGAATAAATTTTTTTGATCCGACGCAAAGTAATAAACGACAAATTTATTTGTAAATTTTTTATTGATTTTGCAAAGTTTTCGGATTGATTCGAATTTGAATTTCGTACGAAACACATTGGTTTTGTGTAATGAAATATCGACGCGTTGTGCGCAACTGTCGATGAGTAATGATGATCGATGCCTAGTGATTTATACGTTGATGTAAATTCTTGAAATTTGAAAGACGGCCGAGTCGACTAATTTATGAATGATTTCAAAGTCTTTAGATAGCTTATAGAAAAACGTGACTGTAGGTCAGTAATTATGCATCGAAAATCAACGGAATGATGAGAACATTTTGGTTCGTAAACAAAAACATTGAATAATTCTTGTTTCTTATTTTAATAGAACTGGATGAAAAGATGTATGTGAGTCAAAATCATGGACGTGACCTTGCAATTTATGAACATTTTTGAAAAGTTTTTAATTGTGTAGTGTTGAGGTCATTTATTTACATCTTAATACATCGTTTTAATTTCCTTTTGATGATTTTACATTTGAGTGGATGCATGGAATTGAAATTGTTATTTCAAAGTTGCTGAATTAAATAAATCAATTTGAGCAAAATACCAAGACATCGAAGTGACGCATATCCCTTTGTGACCAAACTTCAGTTGTTGATATTAGTGTGACTTAAACAAGTGTTCTTCTGTCATAAGCAAAGAAAACTTAGATAAAGTTGGCGAGTAATCTGAACGATTTTCAACAAGAAAAGTTTAGCTAGCGACAGAGTTAAAAAAAGAATCTTCAAGAATCTTTTATTTAATTTTACCGCTCACTTTTTCACGTTCAGTTCTTTTTTGCTTCCGTCGTTCTTTGTCTAATTCAAAGGATTTGCAAATGGAGTTTCTATCAAATTTTTTTAAGTTGCAAATTTTACCTATCTGAATCTGAATTCCATCTGTCATGTCGACGAAAATTTTTCCAATTCAAGATATTTTCATCAAATAACAGAGCAGCTGAAAACTGGAAGACACAAATCTATTAAATTAGGACCATTTTCTGAGTGTCAGGTGGACTTAGTAGCAGAAACAATTTTTGAGAAATTTTGCCCACCGATTTAAGTTAGTGGCAAGTTAAATTTTCTCTTGCGTTTGCTTCCATAAATTAATGTAATTTAACGATTGCAACTAACTTCAAGTAAAGTTGTAACCAACTTCATTCTGAGTGCAAAATTTGACATTTCTCAACAATCAACAGCGGACTGCGTGGTAGTGAACGTACTTGCCTTCCACACGAAAAATCCGGGTTCGATCCCTAGGATTTTCTGCGATATAAGAATAGTCCGTCCCTAAGTTCACCCAGGGAACGACGGTATCTATCCGATAGTTCCTCAGAAGTCGGCTCATGTAATAATGAAGCCTCTGAAAAATGTTATGCAGGCCATCATCGCTTTGGGATATATTCCCAATTCATGGAGGGATATTAAGGTTATCTTTATATCTAAGTCCGGGCGTATAACCTACGACCAGGCCAATTCGTACAGACCGATCAGTTTAACGTCCTTCGTCCTGAAGACGCTTGAAAGGTTATGCGAATGGTACATAAGAGACACCATTTTGAAGGTTAAACCTTTACACAGAAATCAACACGCCTAGCTATCAGGGAAGTCCGTAGACACCACTTTGCATCAAGTAGTGCATAGCCTGGAGATGAACATGAAGCACGATAAACTCACCTTGGGGGCGTTTATTGATCTGGAAGGAGACTTTAACAAAGTAACTCTTAGAGCAATAAATGCCGCGGCATGCCGCCTGGAGAAAGTTCGGCTTGGACAGATCCCTAATAAGGTGGATAATGGCAATGCTTGGAAACAGGCTATTGACAGTAAATATGCTTGGCGTCAGTAGAACTGGTTTAGTAGATAGAGGCTGTCCCCAAGGGGGAGTACTACCTCCGATTCTTTGGAACATGACGATTGATGATCTGCTAACTAAGTTGAACGAATCGAGGTAAGTAGCAATAGGTTACGCCGACGACATAGCGATACTCGTGTCAGGGCCTTTCGAAGAAGTATTTGGTCAATTAATGCAAAGGGCCTTCAGCCTTGTTGAAGAATGGTGCAACGAGTCAGGACTATCGGTAAACCCCGATAAAACCGGACTGGTGCTATTCACCAACAGGAGGAAGGTCCAAGCATTTAATAAACCGAAACTTTTCGGAAAGCAACTAGTGTTGACAAACAAAGTCAAATACCTTGGAGTCATACTTGATGAAAAGCTGACATTGAGGGAACAGAACACATAGCAGAAAGAATCAGCAAATCAATTAGAATTTTCTGGCAGTGCCGCAGCGCGATCGGTAAAAACTGGGGATTAAGACCCTCAGCTTTATACTGGTTGTACAAGGCGATAGTGAGAGCGATACTAAGCTACGGCTGTATGGTATGGTTCTGTAAGGCAGGAACAGCTAGCGTGAAGAAAGAGCTGACGCATGTGTGGGAATAACTGGAGCGATGACGTCGACCCCAACGACAGCCCTTGAAGTCTTGCTGTCACTCAGTCTTATTGATTTATTCATAAATCAAGAGGCAGAGCGGACAATAGCGAGATTATTTACGAGCGGCCAATGGTTGGCGCTGTATAGGAATATGGGACACGCGGCCATTTTGAATTCACTGAAGAAAGATTTTAGAGAAATAGATAATAACACATCAATTCCCCTCGGAAAACTTGCCACAGTGTTTCAGTCTGAGACCTTTGCCATCAAACAGTGTTGCAAGAGACTGACAGAGAAACGACTTATCAATAAGAGAATAGCAATATGCTCTGACAGTAAGTCGGCCATCGGAGCGCTCCCAAGTTGCAAGCTGTCAGCGAGATCGGTACTCGTGGCTAGAGTAGCTCTGGAATCCCTAGCAGAGAACAACGAAGTATCGCTTGTTTGGGTCCCAGGCCACTCAGATGTCCCGGGTAACGAAATTGCAGGCGAACTAGCGAGAAGAGGCAGTGAGAAAGAGCTCATAGGCCCGGAACCGGTAATCGGAATACACGAGGGACTAATATCGACGCTGATAAGGCGTAGAACAAAAGAAAGGCACCAGCGTGTTTAGGAAAACCTAAATACGTGCAGACAGGCAAAGGAATTTTTGGCAGGTTGCAACGAGCACACTACCAAATATTTTGAGCCTGGACAAAAGATCCTTAAGAAGGATAGTAGGAGTACTGACGGGTCACAATAATCTGAGATACCATCGAAACAATATGGGACTCAGTGATGACCCAAACTGCAGGAGGTGCGGAGACGTGCAGGAAACAGCAATGCACTACCTATGTCACTGTCCCGCTTTAGCGGGACTCAGGGCGCAATGTCTGGGGGACTTCTACCTAACAATAGAAGAATTCCGTAAAGTACCACTCCCAAAAGTCCTTTCTTTTATCACAGGGAACGATTGGTTGGAGTTCAGCGCCACATAACCACTACAATCATCATAGACGAACAATAGCCAGTAACCATAAACCTCACCCCACCACACTACACCACACACACAATGGGCCCAACAAAGATGGCCTCAGTGCTAATAATTGTGATCAATTGTATCAATTGTAGCTTTTATACCTGAGAAATAAATCAATCAATCAAGTTCACCCAAGCTTCATAAATGGTACAAGGGAAATATACTAGAGATGGCGTCAGACATTCTCAGTTGAATTTGTATATTCACGTGTTCGATACCATTCTGTCCAGCGATGGAACCTATCACTAGAAGTCGAAACTAGATAACACTGATACAACCTGTGACTGTGAATAGATGGCATCAGTTGGCCAGTCGTTATTGCTATCCTCCCGGCAGTTTGCATTAGAGCTGTGCGGGTGCAGGATTTTTTGAAAGCCGTCCCGACCCGAACTGACAGTTTTGAAACCCGAAACTTTTCGGCACGCCTGCGACGAGTTTAAATACGCCTGCGCCGACCTTCATTACGTCCTGCAGGCGGTCATACTAACTTGAATCAGTCTCATTAAGTTTCGCTCCTCATACAACAATTTTTGGACTCACTATTATTGCAGTAATCATACTTTTTGTAAACATACAATTGTTGCCCCAAACGAGAAGAACTTTATTTTCTGTAGTTTCAAAAATATATAAAAAGTCGGTCAGGATGTATTGACACGTTCAGTTATCTTATAATTCGCTAATGCGTCACTGATAACATAATTTTAAATATTTTGATTGTAACTAATGACTAATTTGTATTTTTCAGCTACATCGAACAAGACCGTGTATGTGGTTTTTGGACATGGCTATTCGTGTTATCGAAACTACCCGAACTGGGTGACACAATATTCATTGTGTTACGCAAACAACCGTTAATCTTCCTTCACTGGTACCATCACATAACAGTGCTCATCTACTCGTGGTTCTCATACAGTGAATACACATCATCTGCCCGATGGTTCATTGTGATGAACTATTTCGTACATTCCATTATGTATTCGTATTATGCATTGCGGGCGATGCGTTTCAAACCACCACGTGTCATTTCCATGATAATTACATCATTGCAGCTGACACAAATGGTTGTCGGTTGCGCTATCAACATCTGGGCACATGATTTTCTCAAAACATCCGGCCGATCCGGTTGCCAAATATCACCAATCAATATTAAATTATCGATTGCCATGTACTTTAGCTATTTTGTGCTATTTGCACGATTCTTTTATAAAACATATTTGACATCAAATGCGCGTAAAGGAAAGACGGTTTCAATGAGAAATTCCGATTCGTTAGCTCAAAACAATAAACTGAAAGCTCAATAAGTTAAGAATTATTTTAATTATTGATTTTCTTGATAATGTTGTTGGATCCAATTGTGTTATCAATTTTATTTTTTCTATAATTTTCTTTAAAATTAGAAGAAAATGTTTTTTTTTATATTTTAGTTTGATACCAACTTATCAGGAATTGTGGGAAACGTAGACGATTTTCTAATTAGACGTGTTAGGCGATGGACTGTAGGAAGATTTTTAATAATAACGCTCACTTGTAGAGGTTGTTTTTTAATTTTTAATATTTTTTTAATGAATAAAACCCGTTAGGAATTCAAACAGGAAAACGCTCGCACCTCTTTCGAGATTTCGACGCTCCCCAATAATTTTCTATGAATTGTGGTAACTCACAATTCAGATGATAATTCGAACAATTTAATTTAATTTTCCTTTTTTTTTACATTGTGATAATATTTAATTAATTTTGTTTGATTTGAACGTATGAAATGCGTTACATTTACTTTATAAAATAGACATACATTTTAACACATTTATTGTTTTGTAAAACGAATCAAAAATGAAATATTTTAGTTTTTTGTTATTGTTTTATGATTTTTCTAACATTTACTCTGGTCATGACGTAATAACATTACCTACATAGTCATAACAATTACAATTATTTAAAAAAAAAACTCACAGATTCTTCTTCCATCATAACATTCGAACGTCAGATAATAAAACCCGAAAACTGCGCAAAAAAAACTTTTTATTCTCTCCTTCATGATACGACTCAATAAAATAAAAAAAAAAAGTTTTGCCAATGCAAAAAAAATCGTTTCTAAGGTTCCAGCCCATAACGTAACCGGTTCTTGATCAATTTTGTTTACGTTGTTGAAAAAAAAAGAAAATTTCCATTTGTAATGATTTTTAATGAATTCGCAACAAAAATGTGAGATGGAAACAAAAAATGTTTGTACGCAAAAAATTGTGGGAAACTTGAATCAGGAGTGGGGATTGGGAAAACAATGGTGTGGTGCATATATGACTTACAAAACGACAATACCTACTTTTATGATTGGTGTAATTTTGATCTAATGTGTTCAGCAAAGTTACAAAGTCTTTTTTAAGCTTTTCTTTCACTAGTTTTTCTGAATTAACGGTAAGGAAGAGTCAGAGAAAAGTCAAACCAGTGCAGGGCATGACAGTCTTTCGTTTTGCTCTTTACAAGAATACTCAATGTGAAGTTAGCTGCAGTTGTTACCGAAGCTAACTTCATTGCAAAAGATCAGCTGATTTTTGAACTTTTCAATGAAGTCAGCCCGAGGGGTGACGCACTTCTGCGGATTATGGAATAAATGGAATAAATATTGGAATAAATGATAATTTTTTCAAATTCGTCAAAACCTCAAATATACTTGATTTTGATGGCAACGCACACAACAAACCATACGAATGTGTCAAAAAGTGAAAAAACCCACTTTTGAAAACTAAAGAGCGCGTCAGATATTTTGTCAGTTCTATGTTTTGCGATGTTTTTTCATTTTTTGTTTGAAGAATTTATTTGTCTAACTTGTGATGTGTTTGGTTCAGATATTTCGCAAAAACAACAAAAAAAGTTTTGGGAATAAATGGAATAAAAGAATAAATGGCATAAATGAAGTGCGCCACCCCTCGAGTCAGCCTGATTTTGGTAAATTTATGAATGCAATCAGCTGATTTTTTTGCAGTTAAGTTAGCTTCGGTCGAAACTGCAGCTAAGTTCACGTTGAGTATTCTTGTAAAGGGCAAAACAAAAGATTGTCACGTCCCTGATCCAGTGCCTCACGCTTCGTTCTCTTAAAAAGGCAATAGCAGAGGTTACGTTCTATCGGTGACATTTCTTAATTTTCATTGTGAAACCTCAACACTTCACGGAAATGCATCCACAGTGTATAAAGTGGGAAGCATAGAATCAATTTTAAACTGAGTTTTTGTATGAGGTAGAAAGGAGAATGTTGTGAGTGGGATTAATGTTACGTACAAACTATTTTAAGCCTTTATGATAATCTTAAATCAGAGAAATGATAACATGCGAATGACATTTAGTTTCCATTGGAGAAGATTCTCTCAAAAATGCGAACTAATTGGTAGAGCTTCTTTCCGTTGATAATCGTTTACACAGTGAAAAAAATTACAGCAGGGAAATGCTAAGTTGGCATCACTGTGCATGGATAGAATGGCATGTTCAATGACAATTTGGTTTGCATGAAACCAACACGTCAAATAACATGTATTTTATTGAGAGTCTGTCGACATCCGCATTCTATCCAGGCTCAGTGGTGCCAACTTAGCATTTCTCTGAATTGCAGGGAATTGAGGCACGGGCGAAACACTCTTTTCTTGTGAACCGTACACTATTCAAAATGAAGTTAGCTGCAGTGCGACCGAAGCTAATTTCACTGCGAAAAAATCAGCAGTCATACAGAAAGAATATGTCAATGACACTTGGTTTCTATGGGAGAGGATTCTTTCAAAAATCAATTCAATTGGTGACATATTCGTCCTACGCAACAAAACTAAAATGCGAACTTTCCCGTTGGAAGAATTGACAGGTCTCAGGTACAAAAAACAAAGATTGTATAAACATTAATGATTCATGTATGAATCGCACATGTCAACTCTTCCTTCTATTTGGCCACAGGCGTCCCAACTTATCATTTCTCTGCCTTAAATGTATAATGTGTGGTCATTCATATACGAAACGTGGTGACATACGACACTGTTCTTTTAATGCAGCGTAAAATACGGATGAAAATCACAGAATTGATAAGTTGGCACTGCTGTGCAAGATATAAAATGAGATTATTGAATGAAAACAGTCGAACCAATGTGTCAAAAATATATGCGAAATTGATGGAATTTCCGCTTTTTCAAAACTCTCATACGCATTGTAGATATATGTGACACAATGCAGTCTCAAATTTGTCTCAAAATATGTTAGCGAATTATAAGCAAAATGAAGCTTTTATTGCTAAGCTGTAGGAATTGACATTTACATAAATTTCTTTTGACTTTACTACCAATTGTATCTATGGAAGTACAGACTTCATTTTGCTTATAATAATACTAGCACATTTTTGACAAACATTTCGATATTCTGGGCCATAGTGCAGTGGTACCAATTTATCATTTCTCTTATGTGAATAGATGGAAGAGAATTCTCTCAATGCAAACTGAAATGTCAACATAAAAGGTAGCGCGGATTCAGAGTTTCATGCGGATCCCCACTTTTGGGTGAATCTAGTTTTGTCATGACGCCAATAAGTCGAATTCAATGTTGTCAAGTTGTAATTGGTTGTGACATTTCTATCGGTTGCACAAAAACGAAGCAGGTCGGACAACACAAGAAGCAAGAAATTGTGTACAAAACGACATTACAAAAATGAATTCACCATAAATTGGGGATCCATATTTTCTCTGATCCGATGACGTTCTGCATTACCTTCTATGTTTACTTATCTGGATGTTTCTCTACACAGATTACAAGGAGGGTGAGGAGGTGGACTTATGATAAGACGTTGGAAACATACGGAAACCGTTATCTGACAAACTGGGAAGGAAGGTCGAATCAATGAAAAAACTCTTGTTGATTCAATAAGGGCTCTTTATTACCCATTTCCCTGATTTTGATGAAACAAAGGTTACACTTTGTAAAAAATTTGCGAAGTCAATTTGCTTCAATTGTGGAAACCTTCCAATATCTATGACGTTATCCAAAGCTATGTACATCACTTGTTCTGTGAAAATTTTTGAGATAAACGATTTTTGACTTGAAATTGACGCACAGAATACGATTTTTTAAGAAAATGTTCCCGAAACAAAAAAGAAGAGTAATTTAGTGCTTCCAATGAATTGATAAAAAAATGTAAAAATATTTAATTCCATCATTCGGAAGAATGAATGAGTCGTCAGAATTTATTGCTCTCTTTGTTTCTTCCAGAACGCCCATTACTCAAGAAAAAATGAATATTTTATACAGAATCATTGCCATTATTGCGCACATTCCACGAGAAGAAAAACGGAAGGAAAATGAAGCATTAAAAAGAGAAACAGAACGAAGAAAAATTGTAAATAAATTTAATTTAGTCATTTCAGAATAAAAATTATTACAAAACTAACGATTTAAAATGAAACATGGAAAATTGAGGTGAATTTTCCATCGCAAAGAATATATTGGAAAAGTTGAAATTTGCTTAGAACCTTCCCCTCGGATGGAATGATTGCGAACTTCAGTTTGTTAAAAAAAGTTCGCCTCAATTGTTTAAATCAAATATTTATTAAGTAAAGTTAGGAATATATTTGTATAGAAAATTTAAATTTAAAACAAACAAAAGAAAACTATAAATTTTTCCAGCTTCTATAAATTTATTTAAATTTCAAACAATTGCGTTTTTATTGTGAATAAATTAATAATGTCTTTCAAAGTCACATATTTGTTTCATTTTCTTTATAAGGATGATTGATTAAGACCCGTGCGCCGACCGAAAAATCTCGTTTTTGGCGAAAACAATTTTAGATTCTTCTTTACGGAGGTTAAAATCGGCGCTCTTTTTAACTTCAGTTCATTTTCGACGGTGGCGGCATACTCATCTGAAATTCTTTTTGCGCCGACGGTGACGCTCAAGTCTACACTAAGAATTCATAGATAAATGCCACTATTCTACGGTTGAGTAGTGTGTCCATCTTCTCAGATCATATCCATGATTACGAAATATTTGGTAACAGTCTAAGCACGAACACGAATAACTAATGGTGCTGGCTGTGATGGCATTCCTGCGTTAGGCCTGAGAAAATTTGCTGACTTAATAACCCCGAAAATCTCTTACGTAGTGATCCTTTCTATCTTTACGGGCATCTATCCTGACACCTTAAAAATTACTCGAGTTACGCCACTATTCAAATCCGAAGCGAAGAATGAATCGAATAACTATCGCCCTGTTCCCATACTTTCCGTACCGTAGAAATGGGTATAGCGAAGCAGCGATAGAGTGAAGTCAAAGAAGTTGACGGGAGGAATTTTTTTTTTGCAGATTCGGCATGATCGATGCTCCACCCTTACTCCCCCCTTGTCAAATCAACTGGACCGGGTCTGAATAAAAAAAAAGATTTTTTGCAATTCACCGGCAAAAACAAGCTTTTTCGTGCGTCATTTCGGTGTCGATTCAGGTCACTTTGCGCAATAGTGCGACAAAGCTTTTTCAGCTCACCAGTGCGATAATTTTTTTCGCACTAGTGCGTAAAAACTGATTTTATGCACTAAAAATTTTATCGTACTAGTGCGTAAAAGCTGTATGTACGCACTAGTGCGAAACAATAATTTAAATTTCGACAAACACGCACGGAAAACCTCATTTTTTTCGGTGAATTGCAAAAAAACGTTGTTTGACACACCTTACGTATGCTGGTATTAGGTGAGTCGGAAAGTTCGTGCCGATTTTTTCATCAAAATGAAATTCAAAATTTTGATAGATAGAAATTTACTCAATAAATTTTGATCAATGATCTTCTGCCATCTTTCAGGCAACCTCATGATCCCTCTTGTATAAAATTCCTGGGATTTATTGGCGAAGAACTGATCCCATACAACTTTTACAGCGTCTTCTGAATCGAATTTTTTATAATCAAGTTAGTTCTGCAGAGATCTAAACAAGTGGTAATCCGAAGGTGCAATGTCTGGTGAATACGGTGGATGAGGCATAATTTCCCAACCAAAGCCTTTTAACCTGGTGCGTGTCATCACAGAAGTGTGTGGTCTGGCGTTGTCATGGTGAAAGACAACACCTTTTCTGTTGGCCAATTCAGGTCGCTTCTCCTGGATTGCACGCTTCAATTTGCTCAGTTGGGACACATACAAGGCGGAATTTATCGTGTCACCCTTCGGGAGCAGCTCATAGTGGACCACCCCCTTCCAATCCCACCAAAGACACAGCAACGCCTTTTTCGGGTGCAATCCAGCTTTGGAGACCGTTTGAGAGGACTCACCGACACTGCACCAGGACTTTTGGCGCTTGACATTATTATAGACAACCCATTTTTCATCCCCGGTCACTAATCGTTTCAAAAAGGTTCGATTTTGTGCCAACGCAAAAGATTTTCACAACATTCCATACGATCAATTAAATTCTTTTCACTTAGTTCATGAGGAAACCAAACATCGTACTTCTGAACCATTCCCATTGATTTTAAGTGGTCGAGTACTGTGGTGCGACCTATGTTCAACCTCTCTCCGATCTCTTCAGCCGTTACATGCTGGTCATTTTCAATAAGAGCCTTGATTTCATCTTCGACTGTGCATCGACCAAATCAAAATTTCTACAACGAAAGCGCGCAAATCAATTTCGACATTAATGTTCGCTTACAGCATCTTTACCTGCGACGCGTTCAATACTTTTTTAAAATAAAATAACAAAATATGCCGAAAATGCACTTTTTTGTCCTCTATTTCGAACAAGCGTTTCTTATTCAAATCAAATGGAATTTCTACTATGTTTAGATATATTGAAATGTCTAGCCAATTATAGTTTATTAAAAACCGGAGTTAAGTTGGTTATAACCGGTGACAAAAATTTTGTATGATTGATGATTCCAAGAACTTTCCGACCCACCCAATAGTTTAACGCTAACCACCTTCATACGTAACTTATATCAAAAACTACTATTGTTTGTCTCATTTTAGTGAAATCTTAAAGCGTAGAAAAATTATTACTTTTGATGGTAGGTGACGCATGCGACTTATGCGACGCATTTTCTTTGATCACAAGGAAGCATTCTTTTCAAGGAAATTTTTACGCCTTTTTAGCGTAGGCGCCATTTCGAACGATTACATTTATTTTAGAAGTGGACTTTACCTTTCAAAAGGTTTTTGTAGTGATGAGATACTAACAGAGGGGGAAACAGCTCCAGAAAGTCGTGGCCCATGGCCGAAAAAAATCACTTTGTAGCTGCAAAATCACAAAGTCATCCGGAAAGACAAAAAATCAGAGAAATTCACAGAAAGTCATGAAAATCTCGGAAAGTCAGGAAAAGTCACAAAAAATCATTAAAATCACCGTTAAAATCGCAATAATCAAGTCATCATATCAGCGGTATTGTTGTTACACTGTCCATATATACAAGGCATGTACAAAAAACAACGGGAATGTGCAAAATCCCCCAGTGTATTGCTGTCTATTAGATGATAATATTGTATCAATGGACGATATTATTGTCTCATGGACGATATTATTGTATCAGTGGACGGTATTATCGCCTCATGGACGATATTATTGTATCAGTGGACGATATTATCGTCTTGGACGATAATCCACTGGGGGATTTTGCACCCCGCCAAAACAACGTACTATTTTTTAACAAATCGTATATAAACATATAAGAATAACAGTTTATATACCGAAAAAAAAACATGGCCGGCAAACAAACAAATTTTCATCCGAAAGTCCAACAGCTTTTTTCATTGGACAGTGCGTGTAGTACGGACTAATGTATGTCTTTTCAATCGACAAAAGTTTCTAGATTTACAAAAACCTTAGTAGATTTTTAATTTTTATTGATTCGCCGATCTTAAAACCATAATTTGTTATCACTCAGAAATTGAGTCTGTTGGAATCAAAAGTAAGTCTTTTCCATCTGTCAAAGTGACGTTTTAAACGTCAAACGAAAAAAAATTTGAAAATCTTTTATTTTTTCTCAATTCTGATGCTATTTAAAAAAAAAATTTTCGTTTGACAGATGGAAAAGACCTGCTTTTGATCCCAACAGTCTCAATTATGAATACAAATTATTAACTCCGGGCTACTAGGTCTTACTTACTTACTTAACCGGCACTACAACCCATTAAGGTCTTGGCCGTCTGCAACATGCTTCTCCAACCGGACGTACCCGCAGCTAACGTCTCCCAGCTGGATACTCCCACAGTTTTTAAGTCGGCAAGAGCTGGGTCATACCATCTGGATTTTGGACGCCCTGCACCTTTCTTACACTCCGGTCTGGTTTTAGGGATTTTTTCGGAATACGATTATCTAGACGGTTTATTTTAGTGTTTCTGACTATGTCCGGCACTCCATAAAGCTGGCTAAGCTCATGATTGAAACGTCTGCGCCATCGGTTCTGCCTTTGATCGAATACTGGTCCAAATATTGTAGTACTTTTCTTTCAAACGTGTGCATTGATTGATGTCTTTCTGTGTCAAGCACCACGACACCGAGCCATACGTAACTACCGGTCTGATCACAGATTTGTATATTGCGCATTTTGAATTTCGACTTACTGACTTGGACTTTAAGATTTTCAGAAGGCCGTAGTAACTCCGCTTGACCATAATTACTCGTCTCTTAATTTCGTCCGCGATGTCGTTATTAGTGTTCAGCTCCGATCCAAGGTATACGAATTTGTTGATCATTTTGAATGTGTGTGTGTCGATCGTTACGGTTTCTTCCTTGTGTCGATTCGAAGGAGAGATGATCATATATTTCG
This sequence comes from Pseudolycoriella hygida, assembly GCA_029228625.1. Lineage (NCBI taxonomy): Eukaryota > Metazoa > Arthropoda > Insecta > Diptera > Sciaridae > Pseudolycoriella > Pseudolycoriella hygida. The sequence continues at coordinate 150,571,845 of CM055404.1, read as the reverse complement.
TTTTTTCGTCATTAACTTTCAACCCAAGGTCGATACCTTTCCTCTCCAAGGCCATAAACTTGCCTATAACAACATCCATATTTCGTCCAAGTATGTCCAGGTCGTCTGCGAAACCTAGCAACTGACTGGACTTGGTGAAAATGGTGCCGCTGGGCTACTAGGTCACTCTTCGAAAAAATTGGGAAGAATATAAACCGATAATTCTAAAATAAGAAATGACCACAAAAAATGAAGAATTGACAGCTATAAAAAAATAAAACGGAGATAGCGATCAGGTTTTTTTTTTGCGGTCATTTATTTATTTTCGGCGGTCAATTCTTATTGTCCTTACACAAAATGTTATTAAATAGCGGTTGGTTAATTACATGCCGAAAAGATTTCACTTCTCCGTTCCATTAAAAAAATCGTGATTCAGGAAAATTAAAAGTCAAAGAAAAATCACAAGGTCACCAAAATTCAGTGACATTCGGAAATCCGAATCTAATCAAAAAGTCAAAAAAACCACAGAAAATCAAAGTCATGGACCGCCGTTTTTCAGAGTAATTTTCCACTCGAGACCATGTACATACCATTCGTTCTAAACTACTTTCATGAGTTAAAAAATTCTTGTGTGATGAAATATCCCCTGAACGTAAAGGTTATTTTGTCCCGATTTTTTTTTCGAGGGATTTTTTGGTCCAACTGCTGTAAGTAAATGAAACAAGGAGACCTTTCACTTTTTCAATAAATTAAGGAGACGTCAACGCCCTTATATTACCTGAAGGTAAGTTTTTCATTTTCACTACCTTGTGGCATCTTTAACATCATACCACCCAATCTTACCGTCATTTTGACACTCAAAATGTAAAGATGTTTTGTGTGGCTCCTCATTTACTGACTCCTGGTACTTAAAAAATGTTCTTGGAACAAAGCTACGTCATAATCGAATAAAATTCATTTAAATTATCACTCTGTGGACTTTCCGCAATGGTAGATATTTCACACGAGGAAGACGTTTTATTTGTTCGAATATCAAATATTAGTCTTTTGCGGTCAGTTAGCTATTTCGCATCTTTAACATTTGTTAACATTGTTAGTTTTGTTAATTATCTACAGTCACTTCCAAGAGTTAACACATTGATTGCTTCCATGCGCTGACTGTGTATTAAAGTTATTGCAGTTGCAAAAAATAATTTACAAAAAAGGAAATCCATAGGAAAAACTACGAGTCAATTGTGATTTTTGATATTTTCTTATAATTTATTTGCGAATTCCAAAATTACACTGAAACCCAACGAATCGCTGCGTTCACTTTAATAGCGACCATTTCAGTTGCTCCCTTGCGCTTTGCAAAACCTAATGAAAAAATAGAAAAAGGGGAAAAGGTCGAATTTAGTATTACGTAACTTCAAGAATGAAAATAGTTTTTATTGTTTCATTAGATCGGCGCTATGATAAAATGTTAAAACAAATCGATTGTTTACGCTTGACACAAATTCAACGTTTGATTGACTATAAATGGCACTAACCAAAATGTAAATAACAAAGTCGTTTATAAAAATAAACAAAAAAAATGGCAAAAAGCATAAAACGAATGAAAATCTCCCAAAATCGTCACCAAAACAACTGATGAATTGCATTCGTTACCTGTGCTACTGTTTGTTCACCAATCGGAATGTCATCATTGCGAAGATCTACACGTTTCACCACAGACAATGGGTCGGCGTCCAATATCACCCTAAGAAATTGAAAATTTGATAAAAAATCTTTACAAAAAATGGTGAGAGCTACACACAGCCCGTACAACGACGCAGAGATGTATGAATCTTTTAATTTTTACTTCTACATGGTGACGGGGAGCTGCGGGAAATTATTGGTTTTCGAGTACGTTCGTTGAGCATTCTTGCAATTTCATTGTAATTGTTACCAGTTACAAGATAAAGTGTCTGTTAAGTGGTGTAAAGAAATGTAATTTGTTTTTTCTTTCTCACTATATTCGAAGCGAATAAAGAATGTTTATTGAATAGTTGCAAAGTTATAAAGTTTACATAATTTGCTTCGCTTTGACGCAGTCCGTCTATTCAGACCTGATTTATAGGCTCATTCCGAGGGGTCACTCACTTCCGAGCTTATGAGATTCAATTGATTTAATGAGATTTAATCGATTTAATGAGATTTAACGGATTTAATTGACTCCATGGAACAATATGATTTTTACTAGGATTTTTAGATTATAATTTTTTTCTGTATTATACTTCTATTTAAACTGTGCGAATTTTATCTGAGAAAGGGGAAGCATGGTTGGATACAGCCGGTTCATTCCTTTTTTACCCAGTTTTGAAGAAATAGATGACACTTTAAAATTATACAATTTTTTACTGCACCCAGCAAATAAAGTTCTATCCAAATTTCGTGGAGCTGCGGGAAACGTGGAATTCGCATAGAAAAATTTGATTTTACCAGTAACCATGATAATAGGACGAAAGTTAGTATTTTATTTAATTGATTCAAAAGTTGTTGTAAATCTTTGCTAAGTGACTTTTTTCTGCAAATTCGCTAGGATCAGGATCATTGTAAAACTTTCCTGGCAAGAGCTTTTACTGAAAAAATTTCGAAATTTAAAGATATGTGAAAATAATAATATCAACCTCACAAGTAAAGAACCTGCAATTTTTTGTGGGAAAATTTTTTTGAAGTAAAAGGTCAGTTATATTGATCGAAGAATATTAAAATTTCGTTAAGAATTGTGTAATAAATTACCTTTAAGAATTGTTTTTGACTAAAAAAAAGCTTTAAATTCATAACATTAATTGTCTGTAGAAGAAAACACTTATTTCGAAAAGAAAACAATCCAACTGCCCTCGTATTGAAGGTCGCTTTCAATAACACAGCATACCGATATATCAATTAAGACAATCACATTACAAACTTTAAGTCGAATTTAAATTTTTTCACGTCAAAACAATCAGTTAACTGTAAATATGCTGACTAATTATGTGGATAGTCTTTGTCAATGTCATGAAGTGGTTGTAGATTAACGTGTGTACCTGGCAAAGCCTTAACCGCACGGCCGCCCCCATGGGCGCGGAATTGGGATACGCCCCGAGAAACTATCATCTCTCTACTGTATTTTCGCCAGCCTGGTTTTCCAGGAAGGGCTAGGGGTGCAGTCACCCATTTCAAAGCGCAGACTGTTCTGACGCAGTCCACTATTTCCAACAGCCCCCGCGTTGCAGCGCCACTAGGCACCTCAACCAAGCGCTGGGGCCGGATGCGGTCATATCGCATGACACACTACACCCGGGGGCCCCCAGCCCCGTGGTACCGAATTTACCCTCGGTGAGGGCTTTCGCGGTAAGGCTCTCAACCAGACCACTTCGGTAGGGGTGTACGCAATCACCCCAGGTAACGCTGGACCAACTCAGGAAACCATGGTGTCGACACTCACCAATGGACCAACGGGTCGAAGTAAGCTAAGACCGTTGGCGACCACCCCTGTGGTATTTGTCAATGTCAGTTCGGAAAGTTCCAACAACTTAGACTTGTCAAGCTTGAAATTATTAAAGAAATCTAATACACTTTTCCCATAACAACCTCTGCCGCCAAAAAAGAAACCATGCTCTGAACATTCTCTGAAGCCAAATGATGAACTATACTTATCATTGAAGAATGGTATGCATTTACTGTAGATAGATCTTTTCTCCTCCTGAATTACTTCATCCTGTGCCTGATCGCTCGTTTCATATCTGATAGTAGGGTCTATAATGTATGCCCTGGGAAATTTCGGATCGAACGCAATAATGTCACTGAACCTAGAACAGCCGTCCGTTTCGACAGCGTATACTTCCTCGTAGCATTCGTAACCCTTTTTTCTAAGTAGTACTATGATGCCGAGCGGAGTTATTGTGTGAGCAGCTTCCAGTGACATGATGTATTGTTTCGATCTCTCTGTTACATCTGCGACACCGTTGAGTTTGCATACTTTGATTAATTTGATTGTCATCCAATCCGATGAAACAATGCGTTTTTATTGTAGACAAAATCATTGCTCGCCGTGTGTGATGCAAAGTGGATAGCACCGTATCCTTGATATTTCAAGTTGCACCAACTTTCGTATGCATTCATATTCATACGTAGGGTTGCCCATAGCATTTTTGTGCTGTCTCCTGTCACTCCGAGAGATTTGGTGCACAGTTTCATTTCTTCAGTGCAATATGATATTTCCTGAAATAACTCATCGTCGATTTTGGATAATTTGAGTGCCAGTGAAAAGTGTTGCAGGAATGCTTCTAAGGATGCGCGGAATAGGCCACCTAACTTCCTGAATTAATAAAACATCTGGCCGTTGGTGCGCTGAGGGAGTCCAATAATTGATTTAACGGTACGACGAATCATAATATATAATCCACCGGTTTCAGAAGAGAGGTTGTTGACAATTTGTTCAAATTTTTGTTCATGACCTCAACGCAAGCGTCATCGAAAACTATTTTTATATTACATTGCTTCGAGCTATCATTTGTCATCACCATTCTGACCGCTTTCTTTCGTTGGTTATAATACCCGTACTGTGCCAGATCATACTGAAATTTGTCGCGCCGTCTCTGTTTTGCTTTGGCATCAGTTCTTTGGGGATTCGACGACCGCGGTTGTTGAGCGGATGTTAATTTTCGATTTTTTTGCTGATGACGTAGCTTCGCAGTGAACAAAAATTGTTGGAAGATTTCAATATTGCCATCGAATTCGGTTTCATCGAAAGATTCGAAGTTTTGAAAATTTTCGAAAGATTTTACAAACTTTTCACATTCAGAATCCAATGCTGATTTGTTGGTTCTGGTGTCATCTTTGGCGTTGTTCCATTCAGTCTGCCTCTTATTCGGCCGGCAGCTTCTTTCGCATGACCGCTGCGGTGGACAGCCAGTCTTCGCTTAGTGTCAAAAGATTGCTTGCACACGTCGCAAACCAGTGAAGGTGTTTCATTCATCACTTATTTTGAGATGCACAATAACTTTTGCATCAATTAAATACCAACTTTCATCCTATTATCGTGGTTTCTGGTAAAATCAAATTTTTCTTTGTAATGTTCACGTTTCCCTCAACTCCCCGAAAAATAAGAAATTTCTATCGCGCATTCAAATTTAGCGCAAAAAATCTATGATTTGGGAATAACTTAATTTGCTGGGTACGCTTGAAAGTGAAGCTGTCATCTATTTCTTCAAACTAGGTAAAAAAGGATTGAACCGACTGTATGTCAAAAATAAAAAAATCAAGTCTCTCCGTCACCAAATTTTTTTTTGGAAAGCGTTCAACAGTCCATCGTTTTTTCCTCGAAAAGGCACGGTATGTAGGTACTAATCAAAGTTCTAAGATGAGCAAAATCAGTGAAGTCGTTTCGGAGATATAAGCGAAGAATTTCTTGCATTCATAACGATAACCGATTTCAGAAGAATTGCATCGTTCAAAAGTTTTGAAAAATTTGCACTGTTTTATTGAGATGTTACACCTCAAACGGTTAATTTAATTCCAATTGGCATCTCAAAAATTATAATTGTATTTCACATTGGGCGTTTTTGAGCTAAGGGCCGCCGCGTTCGGGCCGCCTAAGTGTGTTTTGGGCGTTTTGTACATAACTCGAGTAAATTTCATCCGATTTTCATAATTTTTTTCAATCGAAAGATCTTTGAAAGGCCAACAATTTATGGAAGAAAATCTTTTAAGGTCGGGCCCTTGGACTTTGCTAGGGCCCTAAAAGTGAATTCCTACTGGGGCCCTATGTGTTTTTTTGTACATAGCTCGAGTAAATGTTATCCAATTTTCATCAGTTTTTTTGTAGTCGGTGGATAATAAGAGGCCCAACAGTATTCTAGAACGAAATTTGGACCGAGCCCTCCTTACGTCCCTGCTAAGGCCCAAGCTCCGTCCTAAGGTCGAGAGAGGGGGTGGTCAACCTAAAATTTTTTTTTGCTATATTGTAGAGAAAATGTAAAGAAGTATTTTTGCCCATGTAAATATGGGTGGTAGACCCTTCCTAGTAGGTCAGAGAGGGAAAGGGATGGTCAACCAAAAAAAATTTTTTTTGCTTTTTTGTAAAGAAAATTGAATGGAGCATTTTTGTTCATTGAAATATGGGTAGGAGGCCTCTACTTAAGCTGGGTCCTAAGAGGGCCCTGACCCAATTTTTTTTTGCTAATGTTGTAGAGAAAATCGGGTGGAACATTTTTGTCCATGGAAATATGGGTCCGCTGCTTCTAGTTAGGGCCGCCCCCCTTGAGGGATATAGTGGAGGTTAGAAAGGTTCTTGGCACCGTTGCTACGTACGGGTTTTTCGATGTTGTTCTTGTGCAATCTCCAATGCAATCAAGTAAGACGTAATCGCTAATTAGCGATATTTCATTACATTCATCTGTATCCCATGCGACGGACGTAGGCTTTCGCCGCTATAGTCCAAGATATATAAATCAACATCAACACGTAGGCTTTCGTACAACTATCTGAAAACCCAGGCTACACCTCACTCCCAAACTATTATCGAAACCTGATCCAAGCCCTCGCCCAAATCTAGGTCTAAACTTGAAGATATAAACGAAATAAAGTCTAAAATAAATTAACTAATTTTGTTGATTTGATTGATTTAATAAGATTTAATGGATTTAAATCAAGATTTAATAAGTGAGGGACCCCTCGGCTCATTTCACGTAAAAATCTGCCGTTGTAAATAATGTAAATGCTATAGAAAGTGAGTGTACACAATTGTATTTTCGTTCACTGTATCTAAGAAGATACCAGTTTGTATGGAAAACAATGGTTAACGCAACCAAATTCACAAAGTTTTCAAAGTCACCTGCAGAACATCTCATGCTAATATAATTCACATTGAAAGAGTGAAAGAGATGAAATTCGTTATCCATCAGGCTACGGAACTGATGGAATCAGCCAATAATTTCTGTACCCTTACTTGAAACATATCCAAGGGACCCGTACGCAGCAGAATAGATGTGTCAAACAGAGTGGATGTTGCAGGAAGACTGAGAAAAACGTATCTAAGTAAGTAAGTACTCTTGTAGCTTGTAATTAAATTAGATTGGAAATTGCCAAAGGCAAAATTGAAAAACCCGTCCGAAGCAACGGTAAAAAAATTTCAACAAAAAAACAAAAAATGTTTTCGGGGTAGGCCAGCCTTAGAATCAATCCAGAGCACTAGAGAGATGCCTCGGAAACAATGGACAAAACAGTTCCTCTCAACTTACTCCACAACATAGCGAAAGCTATTTTTTTGTGTTGAGGCCGACCTTAGGACCAACCTAAGGCCCTAAGGCTACAAAAATTTTTGTTCCATAAATTGTTAGGCATGCCTAGGCCTTTCAAACAATAAGTTATTTATGAAAATCGGAAAAGATTTACTCGAAAGACCAAAAACCACTTAAACGGTCCTAGGTTTGTGGCCCTTGGGACAAAAGTGTCCAGATTCATTGAAGATATTTCGATTACCTTTCAGGGATAAAAAGCTTTTGAAAATCGGTTGAGTTTTACTCGAGTTATCGTGTTGACAGACAGACGAACATCTTTTTGTTGCTAGTTCGTTATCAAAAGGACCATGATCGATGGTCCCCCTACTACTGGATCGAAATTCGACCGGCTACAAACTTCGTGGTAAGCGCATAAGCGTTCGTATCTTTATACGGGTCTAAAAATGTCCGTCCGTCTGTCAATACGATAATTCGAGTAAAACTCAACCGATTTTCAAAATATTTTTTTTTCTGAAACGTAATCGAAAAATCTTTATTGGGATTGAATTTGGGCATTTTTAGGGCCAAGGGCCGCCGTGCTAGGGTCGTTTTCGTGCTTTTAGGTCTTTTGAACATAACTTGAGAAAATTTTGGCCCTAAAACTGAGTCTCTACTAGGGCCCAATGTGTTTTTTCTACATAAATCTGATAAATCTGATAAGGGGATCCCAGGTTCAGGTGCCTATACCCCAAAAATTCTAATCTAATCTAATCTAGAACGGAAATCGCTCTTCAAGGTTTTGAATGAAAGATATTGACCTCTGAAAACCAAAATTAAATTACTGAAAATCGGTCGGACCCTAGACGATATTTGGTGGTTTTTCATGAATATCCCTTTAATGATGAGGTTTTTTGTGACGTTTTCGAGAGGAAAAACCGGTGAACGTTTTTGTCCGTGCAATTATTGGTCCGAGGCCTCTCCTTAGAGCTATAGGTAGATCCTAAACTCAGCCACACCTCGAAAACAATTTTTTTACTATGCCGCACAGTGGGATCGTTGGTAGTAGTAGCGGTCTTAATTATGTAACCTGCTTACGAATTTGACATAGAAATTTTTTGTCTTCAGCAAAGTTGTTTACCATGAAATGAAGAACAACTCGGCCGAAGAAACTTTTTTTTCTAGCAGTTACATTTCAGAAGTTAGTGAATGTTGAAGTCGAAAATTCTGAAAAATGCAGTGCTCTGGTCAAAATTGCAGAACTATTCCGGAATTTGAGATAGAAATTTTTTGGCTTTAGCAAAATCGTTCAGCACGAAATGACGAACAAGTTTGCTGAAGAAGCAATTTTTCGCATTAATTTTATTTCGGAAGGTATGACCTGTCGAACTCTGTTAATTTGGAATTCGAAAATTTGTCCGTGAATAACAGGTCATAATTTCTGAAATAAAAATGATGGAAAAATTGCTTCTTCAGCAAAGTTGTTCCTCATTTCGTGCTGAACAATTTTGCTGAGGACAAAAAATTTCTATCTCAAACTCCAGAAGGTTCTGCAATTTTGACCAGATCACCGAATTTTTTAGAAAGTTCGACTTCAACACTCCTTAAATTCATATAAAAAATGGAACCAATGAAGTTTCCTGAAATACTGAAACTATTTTCACTAAAATGTAATTCTCACCAACTTTGCCTCAAGAAGCAAACTTCAAACTGCCGTAATTTTATAGATATGTGTCATGCCTCATAATTCTAGAAGTTGTCATAACCCAGGATTTGGCCATTTTGCCCTAGAAACCCTGAAACAAGTGTTCTCTAAAATTCTATTCTCGACAACAACTTTGCCTTTGGAAGCAGCTTCTAGTTCTAGAGATATTGGTCATCCCCAGACCACTGACCTAGAGATGAGCGGGTCGCCCGAAACTATGAAAAACCCGATTCGAACACGAATTGTTTTTATCGCGTTTCAGGTTTCGAAAATTTTAATCGGGTTGAGCTCGTGTTTCCGTATAATTCTTTTCGGGTCCCAGTCTTTTATTTAAATTTCATATTTTGCAACGCTGATGTAAATTTCACATCTAGTAAACTCGTCTCAAACCACTCTAGACTTTCAGTTAGTACTAGATTGAGAAGCAAAAAACCTCGTACAGAGGAGGTGTGACGCAAGTCTTTATGCCTGCTTACAAAAGCTGTGAAATCAGAAAAGTGTGACGCACCTAAGGTAAAACTATTTTCTTCCAGTTACAAAAGTTCTGAAATCAGAGGGGGGTGACGCATAAAGCTTCGATTCGCAACAAAAATTTTTAAACAAAATTATGTTGAGTTCAAAAAATTGCGTCACAAATGCCAGACCCAACGACGAAGCAATTTTTCTGTACTTTCAGTTTTTACGCTGCGAAAATTTGACTTTTACTTCTTATTACATCGTTTAGGGTAAATGACTACTGATTATTGGTGGTGGGGTGGTCCCCAATCATTATCACTACCTACCACCCCCTCCCACACCTGACCAGAAATCTTAAGTTTTTCCCATTTTACCCGTTACAGCGTTTGCACGTAACGCATTTTCCATTTTTTGCATGTTATCGGCCACCACAGACCCTCGAAAAATCATGTTTTTGGCCACTTTTTCGACCATATCTTCGGAACCTCTTGACCGATTTTGCTCATCTTCGAACTTGAATCATGGGATAGATGTACCTTTCAGGGGGGTGATCGATTGAGCCGTTTGGGGAAAAAAGTGGAGACGAACGGAATTTTTTGATTGCTGATTCGACATCTCTAGACGATAATAAATGCATCCCCCCACCTCCGTCTACCCCATGTTACAGTATAGCTGTTTGTAGTAAACACACCGATAGAACAACTTTATTTATGAAGAAGAAAAAACGATGCAAATTTGGTCAAGTAAAAAGTGGCGCCATTCCGACATAATTGCAATTCCGACAACTCGGTTATTGTTTATCACAAATACTTACACCGGCTTTTCTTTTTCATAAACAAATTTCTTCTATCCGTGCGTAGCATATAGGACCTTTGTACTTCAAAAACAAAAATGTTTTATGAAAATTTTTTAGAAACATTTTTTTGAATATTTGGGGTTTTCGTGGATATTTGGAGAGGTTTTTACACCGTTGCTTCGGACGAGTCTTTCGGAAATTTCCAATCCAATTTAGTGTGGACGTAATTACATTCTTAAGACAATAATAATTTATATTTAGGTCAAGTCTTCTTGCAACATCTATTCTGTTTGCTACATCTATTCTGATGCGTATGGGTCCCTTTGCATGTTTTTTTTTCGGCGTTTAGAAATAGAAACGAAAAATCTATGATGATCAGGTTGAACCTAAACTTCCTATATCCTAGACGGAATTTCTGTCGCGGAAATAATTCGTTTTACCGGCACGGGTACAACGAGTTCCCGAGAGGATGAGCGAGTAAAATAATCCAACAGCCTTTCAAGAAGTTACATTGTTAGAAAAATCTAGAGGAAATGGAAGAGGATTTGGCTTGCGGAGAATTTTCGAACCTCTTAATTTCGGACAGTTCGAGACGACAAACAAAAACTTGTTGAATCGAGTAACAAATGGTTCCAGAAAATCCCAAACTTGAGTCGTTTTCAACAATTCTCGTTGTCCGTACGGGTGTGAGTAAACATTTTAGAAACATGACCTACCCTCCATCACAAATCTCATCGAATGCTAACATCACAATGTCCAAATTATCCAGAACCGCTCGCTTTTCGACGTTTTTCTTTAAGATCAAGCTAACCGAATCGTATAGACAATGCAGCACCGACACCAAGATCATCTCATTCTCGTGTGTGCTTCCCATCACATAGAAAAACAAATCCACGTTGTTCTTGTACACACAAGTAAGGCCGTCCAGCATTATGATCTCTGCGTTGGCTCGATGTGTTTTGTTGAATAAATTTTTCTCGAATACCTTCTGTTCCTTTACAGTTGGAAACACATTTTTATCGTAGTATTTGGCCAAGATGCGATTGCCGTCGTTGTCCAAAATGCACATTGCCTTTACGGTGAGGAGTGTAGGTTCCTAAAAAAAAAGTCGCTCGGTGAATAAGTCGTCGAACAAAACGTATTACAATAATTGTAATGCAAGTTGTAACGTTACAATGTAATCGTTGCGTATTTTGTCCTTGATCTACAGTTTTTTCAATTGCTTATAAGAATTTAGTTGTTTAAACTCGTCGAAAGTTTGTTGCGTTTGCTTCCGGTTTTTTTATTTTTTATCCAACCCGAGTGCCTAAGATAACGTAAAAGCAAATGACATGCAGATACAGTTCGTGAAATAAAATCTTGTGACATCGTCGGTCAATGCATTGGCAGCTGAAAAGTCTCAAAGCTCTATCATAACGTGTTTGCTATTTATTGCTTAGTAAGAACAAAACAGTAAGGAAAGATGACTGTTCATTCCATCACCGCACAAATATAAAATTGCAGACTTAAGTTTTATTTCAGAATTTGGTATTTTACTCGAGTTAACGTTTTGTCGTTAATTTGTACGCACTTCACAAGAATATTGATTGAACTTACAAGTAATGTTCCATCCATTTCGAATATTCTTTCAATTTTATTTACAGTCCACGTCACTTTTGTTAATGTTTCTGGTGTAAAATCAACTTTTTTTGACAGTTGACGTTCTTGATTTTTTTTTTTTGTTATAGCAGGCCATGTAATTCACAATATGAATGAAAAAGTCAGTGTTCACAGCACCATAGACGTTTCACATAATTTATAGTACTAGTAAATACCCCCGCCCCTAGGGGCTACACGGACATTAAGCATTCTTGTCCGCTAGGTCGGAGATTTGGGACATTAATACTAAAATGTATGTAAGAGTGTGTAATTTTCTCCGTATTACCGTTTCCACGTACAAACGTTAGCACCGTGCTACTTTTTCTCCGTACAACCGTTTCTCCCGTCCTACAATTTCCCCGTACTGCCATTTCCCCGTACTAACATTTCCCCCGTACTAACATTTCCCCCGTACTACCATTTCCCCGTACAAACGTTATCATCGTGCTACTATTTCCCCGTACAACCGTTTCTCCCGTCCTACAATTTCCTTCTCACTACTGTTTTACCCGTACTACCATTTCACCGTTCTACCATTTCCCCCGCACAACCGTTTCCCCGTACCACGATTTTCTCCGTACTACCGTTTCCCCGTACAAACGTTATCACCGTGATACTTTTTCTCCGTACAACCGTTTCTCGTGTCGTACAATTTCCTCCTTACTATTGTTTTCCCCGCACAACCGTTTCCCCCGCACTACTGTTTTCCCCGTACAACCGTTTCCCCCGCACTACTGTTTTCCCCGTACAACCGTTTTCCCCGCACTACTGTTTTCCCCGTACAACCATTTCCACCGTACTACCATTTCCCCCGTACAACCGTTTCCACCGTACTACCATTTCCCCCGCACAACCGTGCCCCCCGCACTACTGTTTTCCCCGTACAACCGTTTCCACCGTACTACTGCTTCGCGTACAACCGTTTGCCCCGCACTACCATTTCCCCCGCACTACTGTTTTCCCCGCACAACCGTTTCCACCGTACTACTGCTTCGCGTACAACAGCTTCCCCCGCAATGCTGTTTTCCCCGTACAACCGTTGCAACCGCACTACTGTTTCGCGTACAACCGTTTCTCCCGTACTACTGTTTTCCCCGTACAAACGTTATCATCGTGCTACTATTTCCCCGTACAACCGTTTCTCCCGTCCTACAATTTCCTCCTCACTACTGTTTTCCCCGTACTACCATTTCTCCATACAACCGGTTACCCCCGTACTGCTTCTTCCCCCGAGCTGCCGCACCAATACTGGTGACTTCCACTCACAAAACTCTGAGACTTTGCCAAAGAAACCAATGTTCTGTCTCTCATACCTTTCCAAATACTTTCAAAAGCATAAAAATCCAAGATGGCGTCACTTTCACAGGTGCAGCCATTTTCTTAGGATTCATAAAGATGCTACTCATCAATGTCAACAACTTTCCCGAAGAAACCAAACGCGTAACTATTCTAATTCAGAAAATAGCAAAAATCCAAGATGGCGTCATTTTCACAGGTGGCAGCCATTTTCTTAGGATTCATAAAGATGCTACTCATCAATGTCAACAACTTTCCCGAAGAAACCAAACGCGTAACTATTCTAATTCAGAAAATAGCAAAAAATCCAAGATGGCGCCACTTTGACGGCTGCCCGACATTTTCACCAATGCTGGTGACTTCCACTCACAAAACTCTAAGACTTAAAAACATAAAAATTGACCCAATGTCCAACTGCCCGACATTTTCACCAATGCTGGTGACTTCTACTCACTAAACTCTAAGACTTTGCCGAAGAAACCAACCAAAAAAATGTATAAAGAAAATCAATGCATCATTTCGTTCCATACAAATAATTCCTTACAAAGAAAATATTTGAATACGCCACATGACTTCATTTCATACAAATAAAAAAAAAAATTTGAATACGCCACTTAATAAACAAACGTAAATATGTACATTGAGAATATTACTGAATGAAGCCACGTGCATAAAATAGTTTTTTCGTTTATTCCTTTTTACATTTACATTTACTCACACACACTCATAACAATATATTCTCCCTGAAATTACTTGAACAAATTTCTCATACAAAATTTCTAATCATTTTTCGTTGTATAAATGTTATACTTCGCAGAAAGTACGCAGTTTTAAATGTAGAAATACCACTTTTCAATTCGCTTGAAAGTATCCTCGGAACTCTTCAAGCAGGTCGGACGTAGATAGATTCGCATGGGAATCTACTTTTGCATTGCCTTTTTTTGAGTCATATAAGGCAATGCAAAACAACTTTTTGCTTTAGTTCCTCGGAACTCTTCAAGCAGGTCGGACGTAGATAGATTCGCATGGGAATCTTCTTTTGCATTGCCTTTTTTTGAATAATAGAAGGCAATGCGAAAGAATCTACTATTGCATTGCCTTTTCTTTGGCTTTCGGCTTATAAAAGGCAATGCAAAACGACTTTTTGCTTTAGTTCCTTGGAATTCTTCAAGCAGGTCGAACGTATGTTGGTTCACGCTGGAAATTTGTGACCGACAATTTACCGACAAACAGACAGACAAACAGACAAACTTTTGAATTTTATAATTATAAATACTCCTTTTTAATGCCCACTTTTCAAAACGTATCAAAATTTTCGTCATTTCTGACATCTTTATAGTATGTATGTATAACATATCGTACACTGACGAAGATGTAAACTTACAAATTGCGGTGCTGCCAAATTGGACTCTTTTTAATGATCAAATTGTGTGTATACGTACGCGTATGTGCTTCCAAAATGGCTGTTTTGACTCGTAGGAAGTTTGCTGCAAGAGCCGAAGGCGAAAGCTGTAAGCCTACGAGTCAAAACAATTATTTGGAAGCATTTACGTGTTGATGCTGGGTAAATGTGTTTTCCGAGTCACTTGCGACGAGGTAATGAAGCATTTACCATGCAGAAACATGTAAAATATTTGTATGTGTGTTTTGAATTATCAAAAAATTTCCGAATATACATTCTTATTTGCAAGAGTGTAATAACGTGTTCAGCACCCTCATTATAGCTAAAGCTACATAATGCAAGTACTGTATATACACCTGCGAGACAAGAGCTCGCGAATTCTTCAAAAAATGCATTAAAAACGATCTAAATCTTCTAGAAAATACATACAAGAGACCCATAGGCATCAGAATAGATGTGGCAAACCGAATAGATGTTGCAAAAATACTTGAACGTATCCAAGTAAATATTGCCTTAAATTGGCAATTAAATTGGATTGGAAATTGCCGAAAGGACAAAAGGCCATTCCCAGTTCAGTCAATGCAAAAACCCTTTTTAAAAAGGAAATGTGACGCAATTCCTCGTCCCTTTTCCAAAACAACTGATATCAATTTGGGTGACGCTCACAGGTTCGGAACGCAAAAAATTCTTTTGAAATATTTTCATTTTTGAGTAAAGAAATGCCGGAACCCACAATGTTATAGTTTTTCTGTTCTTTCAGATTTGATACGAAAAAAAATTAAGTTTTGCGTGATGTGTGGAGTACGGGTAACCAAATTTTTGGCGTGCGAAATCTGAAAGCGCGGAAAAATTATTATGTTGGGAGGGTACGGCATTTGTGACGCATTTCTTTAATCAAAAATGAAAATATTTCAGAAGAATTTTTTGCTTTCCGAAGCTGTAAGCGTCACCCAAATTGATATCAGTTGTTTTGGAAGAAGGGAGGAGGACTTGCGTCACATTTCTTTTTTAAAAAAGGTTTTTCTTGTGATATCAGCAGTTTTGCAAGAAAAGAGGAAAAAAATTTTGGAGAAAAAATTGCCGGCGAAAAATATTTACGGCGAAAAAAATTTTTTAAAATCTTATGTGGCGTAGAATGCCCGACCGAACGTCCCTGCCAAATTTCAAGAAAAGTTATCGAGCACTAGCCAAAAAAGTCGGTTTTCATACAAATGGCTCTGGAACTAACTAACTAACCCACTAACTGCATTAACTTTGGCTTCTATGAAATAGCACATTTTGCACGGAAAATGACGATTTTCTCAAGGTCATATCTTCCGATCCACTGGACCGATTTTAATGAGTTCAATCGTAGAATCCGAATAACTTGGTCTCAGGGGGTAAGTCGCAAGGGGAGAGGAGTCAAAACTTAGCTGTATATGGTTCCGCCGTCTCGTATACGAAAAAAAAAAATTCCTAATTTTTTGTACGTATGTGGACTTGCGTCACGGGCGCATTACTACCGCGCGCCCATGAAACATGTCGATTTTATTTGATAAGGCAATTTCTATTTAGATTTAGATACCTTGCATATGTTTTTTTCATGGTTTACTCATGAAAATTCCTTTCATAGTCCTGACGGAATTACTTGTCTGAATGTTACAACTTACAGGCCATTTCTGAAATTCATTTATTTACAAAACAACAATACAGCCCTCTATTGCAGCGACGGAACATTTGTTTCGCCACGTTCCAACATAGCAACAATTGACTTTATGTGTTCACTTTTAGTCTCCTCGGAAGTAGACTCTTGTATGCGATTCAATAGAGCCAATTTGTAGGGCTTGCTCATCGCTGCAAACAGTTTGACCACTGCCGGTGACGAAGCTTCAATTGCAGCTAGCAATTCGTCCGGCACTACACAACCACTTGTCGGCTTCGACGCATTATCCCATCGACCATCCGCTTTCGCTTCATCGATTAAGCGTTGACCAGCTGGTTTCATCTTTCCGATTCTAATCAATCGTTTAACCTTCTCCCTGTTGATTTGTGACCAATTACTTTTCGGACGTCTAGGCGTTATTCGCTGCAAAAACCACATTTCGTCCAGACCGCAACGTTGTCCATCTATCCAACCATAACATAATGCAGCATCTAACATTTCGTCATATGTGACTGTTAGTATACCAGACGATTTTTTTGCTATTTTAACCCAAATTCCAGTTGCAATTGTATGATTTATGCGCAGCCACTCGTCTAATTCACTTTGCGATGGAAATGGAATAATTGGCAAACCATCTTTGCCGGTTTGTACTTTATTCGATTTTACAATCCGTTTATTAACTACGACCGACCGTGGTTTCGGTGATGCCTTGTTTCCTAATTTTATGTTGGCTTTACTTTTTGTGACAGTAGTGGCATCATCCAACGTTTTCTTGTTTCTTGTTATAGGAGCCATTTGGCATCGCGTTAAATTTGGTATAAACAATCTTTTATTTACACTATCTAGAAAAAATCTTCCGAATGTAAACATTTAACTCTTTTGTTTTCACATTTACATTTCCTTGAAATCAAAATTTTACCTCTCAACTTTCTCATCCATATGACCTGCAATGGTTTCAATGGATTTCAACCAAATCTTCTAGTACTTACTCATAAGTATACGCGCGGATGGCACAGAGTTGATTTAGTGCAAAAAATACCAAATTTTAAAGGCTACATTTATTCTGCCGTACAAACCAAACCATTTACGTTTACGTTTACACGGCAAAGAAACAAAACAAAGCATAAAAACCTGTGAGGAGGATGCATTTATAACCGTCTAGAGATGACGAATTGACGAATTAGCGAAAAAAGGTTCGTTTGTCCGTCCTATCTTTTTTTCTAAACGGCTGCGCTATCACCCTAAAGTGATCAAGTGGATCCGGAGATATGGTCGAAGAAGTGGAGGTCAACCATGGATTTTCGCTGGTAGGTGAAACTTTTTCGTAAATATTTCAGTTGCTGTAGCACGGAAATTGTTCATTTTGGTGTCAAATGAAAACATTTGATCTCACAAAACTAGGTTTTTTTTGTGGAAATCAGGTCAGTAGTCTCAGCACTGGGACCAATGAAATGGACGAAATTGAGTTTCTTTGCCATATACGAAAGCAGATGGTCTGTATTTGCTCAACTATGCAATATGGAGATTTGCTGTCAAAGTCAAAGTTGTGTAGAATAATATTTTATCTATCTAGAGCAATAATCTCGTACTTAATTCCCTAGGGCAAAACTGTTTAACTCGATATATTGCTCTCAATAGATAAAACTATATATGCACCGCTGTCCAGGATGGTTTATTTTGACGATTTGGATTATTTCCCACGCCTTCGGCTCGGGAAATAACATCCAAATCGTCAAAATAGAGCATCCTGGACAGCGGTGCATAATGTACTATTAGAGAACATTTATTTCAGGATTTTAGGGAAAAATTCCAAATCCTTCTAGAATTGGGAGAGATGACCCATATCTCTAGAACTACGTGAGATGGAAAGTTCCTTCCATAGGCAAAGTTGTAGGAGTAATACTTTAGAGAACACGTGTTTCAGCGTTTTGAGTAAAAATGCCCTAATCCTGGGATATGACCACTTATAGAATTAGGTGGGATGTCATCGATGTCATATTTCTAGAACTATGGCAGTTAGAAAGTTGCATCCAAAGGCAATGTTGTAGAGAATAAAATTTTAGAGAAAACGTGTTTCAGGATTTCTTGGAGAAACCTACGTTGGTCCACTTTGTGACAGGTTTTTTCAATATTGTCCTTTCGGCAATCTACAGTAAATGCAATCGGAGCGATTTGATTATTAAGAATAACTGCAAGAAAATAATACCGCCTAAAAACCGTATCGCATTTGTGTCCTTGCTAATAAAAAAACTTTCGAGAGCTTTGAGCTTCTCTTGTTTTCCAGCTAAATATTCCAATTTTCCAATGGAATTCGAAAGATGCTCAAAGCCCACCGAAGAACTCTGAAGCACACAACAAACTACGCAACTCGGGAAAAAATGAAACGTGGCGTTTTTCCTGTGATTATTTGTTAGCTTTGCTTCGGATCGACAAATTGCACGCGAAAATATTCTTATGTTTCGTATTTTGTGTGTTCTATTAATTCATACTGTTACTTCTACGTTCTGTCTCTACTTGAATGTTCAACTACTAGAGGTTTATTCATCCCAACCTGCAACTAACAATTGAACATATTTTCCAACTTCTGCGTTCTACTAAGTGCTCAACAACCAGTGGGTTATGCACCCCAGCTCGCAAGCGCTAGCTGCAGAACACTTTTCTGCAAAGAAAACGATTTCCTTGGGGATGTTGTCCTCATGAACTCCTCGTTCTGAATGCTCTTTATTCCGATAAAAAAGGCAATTTAAGTCATTAAAAATGGTTGCTCGATGCTTTATCATTTCATCAGTTATTTCACTTGGGCCTTTTTTAGGTCAGAACAATTCCTGACTCATACAGACCCAACCAGAGACGGAGTGATCACCGGCCACAGCTTACAGCTATTTTATTGCCCAGTACATAAAGATGTATTTTAGGTTTTCTATTTTGAAAAATAGTTATTCACTAGGTAAAGAAAAAATTTCGCTTGTCATATTCCCTTTTTTTCAAAACGCCCCTTACCTGTCCCTTGCAGATTTTAACTTTTCTATACGGCCCTTCGTTATATACGCTGGGGGCGCTGACAAATCGTACTGGCTACGAACCTAAATGAGTAACCAATACATAAGCAACTTTCTGTGTACACATTAAAGTCAGTTGGCCAACAGCTGGAAGTATAGAAGTAATGCTAGTTTGACCCGACCCTAACTACTCTGGGAATCATGAAAAAAGTTCGTTTCAAAGTCATATTTTGCCGCCGTGACTTGCGACGAGCTAGTACGATTTTGCTTTTACTAACAACACCCTTGTTTGGCGAAACGGGCGAAGTAAGAGATTTGTAATAAATTGACAAATGACTCATAATAGAAAAAGTTTTATTTAATTCAAAAAAATCAAATTCCGTGTTTGCAATCTCCACCAATTTCTAAGCTTTTAAAGCCAATTTTTTCTTTTTAACGAGTGTTACGATAAATCTTTCAAAACGGGGAACGACATGTCATCAAGTGCGATGGAGAGTATCCTTTTCAAAACTTACAAATTTAACTCGCTAAGAATGTTTTTTTTTCATTTGGAATTCGGTGTGTCGCATAAATCTGTTTGTGGTTTGATTGTGAGATAACACCAACGGGTTTTCTTAGTTAGTCATCAATGGATTCAAAGTAAGGCCTTGAGCAGATGAAGACCAATTCTGTTCTGCATTCTCACGGGAATTGTTTTTGAGCATTATGTGCATCTAAATTTGACATTCTTTTCATGAAATTTTACACAAATAGACCTTGCGCATTAATGATTCCATGTTTCAACTTTAAATGATTCTTGCATTCCCCTAAACTGAAAGTAACTTTTGCATTAACCCGCCAAGGATATAGTTTCATGGACAGTAGTAATCCCCTATCCTCTAAATTCGATTTAATGGAACCTCTAAAGCTCTTCGTTGGGCTATCCCTAGGTCGAATACCCGGATTAAGGATCCTCTATCACACGTGCTTTGGTCGAGCGACAATCATCGCAGATGGCTAGCCCTTGCCGTCTCTTCCAACGAGTAAACCTCAAAATTTACCTCAATATCCCCGTGACCTATATAATTGTCCCATTGCTCCTTATCACAGAGATGGTCGCCAACGAACTTTGCTTGCCTTGTCTCGTAGCTTCATTGGTGGGTAGCGACGCCTTGGTGCCAACAGTGTCAGTGTACTTTTGCGTTGGTCTCTACCGAAGGGGGTCGGTTAGGAGCCGATCTGCGAAAGCCCACACCGTACCGCGGGGTTGGGTGCCCCTGTGTGTTTTTGGCTGTCTGACGACTGTACTACACACCTTTACCCTTACAATCAGGTTGAAGAAAAGGTGGTAGAGAGATCATGGTGTCTCGGCCCCGACGTAGGACTTACGACAGTGAGCGCGACTCTTTCATGGTAGAATGTATGAATTGTTCTAATGCAGACGAATAAAATTTTTATAGTTCATGGTAGAGCTTAAGGCTTTTTGCTTAGTACGCTCGCGTATGCCAATTCCTCGCCCATCGGGGTCGTGCGGTGCCAGGTACGCACGTTAATCTGCAATATCTGTCCCATTTTCCAACTGATCAACTGATGAGAAAGGTCTACCTCCTAGAATGAAAAGGCTCCCCCTGAATCTGTACCCGAAATATGATTTTGGTGCCGATGGTGGGCGAAAGTTTCTGCACATTTTAATTTCCTTAACCCAAAGCACTATTCACTTAGAGCATCTGTTCAACTTAAAATTTGCGGTAAAGGATCTGGAGCGAAATTCCAAGAAGTGCGAAAAGGAAGAGAAGTTGGAGAAGGCCAAAGCCAAAAAAGCAATTCAAAAGGGCAATATGGATGTGGCACGGATTCATGCGGAAAATGCGATTCG
The DNA here is from genome assembly GCA_029228625.1 of Pseudolycoriella hygida. Lineage (NCBI taxonomy): Eukaryota > Metazoa > Arthropoda > Insecta > Diptera > Sciaridae > Pseudolycoriella > Pseudolycoriella hygida. Next base: position 150,550,857 of record CM055404.1, on the reverse strand, counting down.
ACAGAAAAGTCAGTCCGTCAATTACTTGCGCATGAGCGCTAGAGTGGATGCTGTCGCCAGTCGGGTGCAATCCGCATTGACTACTCGAAATGTAAATCATTTGCAATTTGAAATGAAAATGGATAGTTTTGTTTAACGGAAATCATTTGTTCAGGTTACACAATCCATGGCTGGTGTGGTCAGAGCAATGGATGCAGCTATGAAAGGAATGAATTTGGAAAAAATCTCCTCTTTGATGGACAAATTCGAACAACAATTTGAAGATTTGGACGTTCAATCGTCATATATGGAAAACACAATGTCACAAACAACGACAACCGCTGTGCCTCAGGGTGACGTAGATTCATTATTGCAACAAGTAGCAGACGAAGCCGGGTACATTGATAGCAATGACATTTATTTTAGGGTTTCTGTTCTCATTTCCATTTTTCTGTTTCAAAAGATTGGAATTAAATATGGAACTACCAAACAATCCACAAGGCACGTCATTGGGTGCATCTACTCAAATATCTCAGGAACAAGACGAATTGACTCAACGTCTTGCACGATTAAGACAAGCCGAATAAACGTCCTTTAAAATACGACGTCACATCGTGTTTCATATAAGAAATATTTCAGCAAATGCTCTGGCTACTTCCAGAAATTTATTATAACTTTGTTTGTTCTTCGCTGTGAAAGCTTCTTTATTTTTTTTAAGTGAATAAACCTTACAAATATGTTACATAAGCAAAAGTTTGTACAAGTTTTTTTTCATCTCTCTACTTGATGTACTTCTCCATAAACTTTTTATGAAATTCTGAGCGCAGCGAGTCATTGATGAAAAGTTGTCCTTTCTTGTCAGGTTCGGAACGAGCGCAGTTTTTGAACACGACATCATCGTCCCAACGACGTTTGATCTGTTAAGAAATGAAATACAGAATCGATTAGTCGCATAAATCATTACGGATTAAATGTATCAAATTCAAAAGTGAGGAAAACTGATTTCATTCGGTATGCCACAAGCACACTTGGCACCGCTGCAGGCGCTCGAGTGCACTACTTTCTGTGGAACCAAGTTGCTTCATTTCAGAGTGAAGAAGGAGTCCATGGAAAATAATGCGCAATGAAAGAAACTGAACCGCTCTGCATTCGGATGTTGCAGAGCAGCTTGCAGCACTGCGTAGAAGCGATGGGTGTTATCCATCAGCATCTGGCAGCAGATACGTCTGATATTGCACTCATGCAAAAAGGTGAAAGGATTGCCAAACTCTTTAGGAACGGTTTTTACTGGAACTAGGGAAGGCAATCCTAGAACTTGCATCTACGTAAATAAGAAATTCAACTCTTTTTTAGTACCGAAGCTTACCAACCGGGATCTGACCATGGTTGGTTGGTTTTGTCAGAAATCCTGTACAATAATTGAATTTTACCTAATAATTATAACAAATACTTCTGGGCAAAAATTGCTACAATTCTGTCTAGAGATGAGCGGGTCGACCATTTTTCGAAACCCGACCCGGACCGAACCCGACCCGATTAAAATTTTCGAAACCCGAAACCCGAACTGTTTCAAAACAACAACAGGATCGTCTTCCCTCTTACGCCTTCGCGTATCATCTCACGCGAGCCTTCACATATGGCGAAGATCTCAGATTGAAAGACAGTAGCGAATACGCCCAGAGGTATGGATATGTTGTAATCCAACTCCTCCGAATATACTCCAGCCCCTGTTCCTTCGTTCGTCTTCGATCCATCTGTGTAGACAGTCACGTCTGCCTCCCAATCAGACCTTTTCAGCACGTTTGTTTCAAAATTTCTTTCAAAACAGAACTTTGCTTGCATGCTGTCTTCGGGCATGCTTATTTCCCTGAATTCATTCTTCAATCTTTGCGTGGCCGAAATTTCGATCTTCCGCAATCCAGCTTTCTCTCCTGTACAGCCTGTACACTGCCATCTTAGCTTCTTGTTTCACAAACAGGTCTAGCGGCGGCAGTGACAGGAGAATTTCCAAAGCTGCCGTGGGCGTTGATGTCATTACTCCTGTTATGCTTGGACACGCTAAACGCTGAATGGTATCAATCTTTCGACACACTACACCCAGCCTCGTTTGCGATGCCCAAACCATACAGCTGTAGATCAGTATAGGCCTCACTATGGCTTTATACATCCAATTCATAACTGATGGCCTGAGTCCCCACTTTTTACCAAACGTGGTGCGACACTGCCAAAACACTCTCAATGCGTTTTTGGTCCTTTCCTCAATGTGATCTTTCCAGTCTAGTTTGCTGTCAAGAATGACCCCAAGATACTTGACCTTGTTAGTCAATTTTAGGAAAGTCCAAAAGAGCATTGGCATACGTAGTGCGTCCAACTTTCGCTCCTGACTCGTTTAGCTTCGTGAGAAAATCGTTCATAGCCATATTCCAGAGTATCGGCGGAAGAACTCCTCCTTGCGCACAACCGTTGTCAACTATTCCGCTGAATTGTGAGCACCGAACAAGTCTATAGACAAAATTCTGTTGCTCAACATCGCCATTATCCACCTTATCAGTGTCCTTTCCAAACCAAACTTCCCCAAAGCTGCATTAATGGCCCTAAAAGTAACTTTGTTGAAAGCTCCTTCCAGGTCTAGATCTGACCATAATCTATCTGGGAAGGAAAGTCCCCTAACTTCTAAATCTGATTTAATTGAGTCTATAAACCTTCTACCAGGCCTTACCACTTGGCCTCACTCCCGGGACCTGTGGATCCAAGTTCCTTTTCGGCAGCCTGTTATTACACATCCCTTGAACGTGCCCGAACCAGCGCAGACGACCAGCCCCTGCCTCACCTTCCACTGACAAAACCCCTAAGTTTTCCTGATGTCGTCGTTCCTAATGTGATTATCCCACTGCTCCCTCTGATTAACCTTCGCTATACTCCTAAGAACCTTCATATCAGAAACCTCCTCCAAGATATCCGCAGTCCACCCAACTCTCTCTACCATATAGAATTGACCTGTGGATACCAAACTTTGCTTCGCTACTCAATTCAATTTCTCATTTTCCTCCTTTCCCCAAATTCCCTGACTACTTTCCCCCTTCCGAGATTTTCCGCCATGCATAACCTTAGTTTTTGACACACTTATCTTCATCCCTCACACATGCGGCATTCAGGCAGTCCACACCATCCTGAAAATTCCTGGGATTATCTGCCAGCAGAATAAAGTCATCTGCATAAGCCAGTACCTTCATTATTACCTACCCACCTCAACCTTTCCTTGCAAGTTGATAATTTTTCTATGAAAATTATGAACGGGAGCGGGGAGAGAAAACAACCATGACGAACGCTCTCATCAACATCGACAGCCTCGCTAATTTCGCCATCTATTCAGTAAACTCCCATTGATACAGTCCTCGCTAAGAACCCCGAACAGCTTCCGCGGCGGGAGTCCCGCCTTGGTACCCTGTCGAATGCCTTCTCCAAGTCGATGAAGCGTAGGTATAAGTCCCTGTTCTTTTCATACAGCTTTTCGGTAGTCTGCCTAAGACAGAAAATCTGATCCTAACACCCCCTCAGAGGCCTGAAGACACCCTGAATCTCATCCAGTACACCTTCCACTATGTACGGTAGAACTCTTCATGGCTAAATTAAAACTCCTACAAAGCCATTGAATTCCACCTGATCCGCTGTACTTAATAAATTCTGTCCTGATTTCAGCCACCCCTGCGGATATTTCTGCCTACAATCTGCTTACCTTGTGGGAGACGTCTTCCAATGTAATTTCCCCCTCTAATTCCTTCCCGAATTTCTTCCACGCCCGGTCCCTCGCTTCCTTCTCTAGCTTAACCTTTTGTTTACATGCCTCATAAGCCTCCCATTCGTCTTGCCCTGTAACCAGACTAAATACAGCTTCCTTTTCTCTGATAACTGCGTTCCACAAACTCGTCTTTTTGTTTCCACCCCCGCTAGTTGCGCTACCCAAACATTCCTCAGCTACATCCAAGACAAATTCCTTAAAATTCGCCAACTCAGCCTCAATGCCCCTCAAATACCGCGGTAAATTTTGCCACAAAACGAGACCTAACTTGCCTGTCCTTAAATTTGCCTACTCGAAACTTGCGACTTACCATTTTCGTTCTTTTAATCTGACAACGTTTACCAACTGACAGGAGGGTACTAGAGATGAGCGGATTGCCCGAAACTTCGAAAAACCCGACCCGAACCCGAACCCGAGTCGTTTTTTTCGTTTTTTTGAAGAACGTGATTTCATCATGTTTCATCGTCTCAGAAAAATTTCCTGTTGGTCACTTGCACTTCATGAATTATTTTCAGGCAAAACAGAAATGATAGACCAGTGCTTTAACCAATTTGTGGCATAGAAGTCAGGAAATGGATGCCGTTATTAAGAAACTGTGAAGCCGTTTCAAAAAGCGTTGGGTCAATTGAGCCTTTCTATGCTTAATTTCTACAGTTCGAGAATCTTCTTTCATTTCACACACTCAGTTGCACACTCTTCAGTTGCTTTTTCTACACTCAGAACTCAGAAACGAAGCCTCCCTACCATTATTTGGCAGAATCTCGCGAATAGAAATTCGAAAAATTACTTACTCTGAGATCTCCTTTCGCTCCAGAACTGTAACTTAGTAATGGATTGCCCGACAAAATGTTTTCCATTCTGATCCGTTCATCTTCCTGTTTCTTTTCTTTTTCCTTCTTTGCATTGTCTTGCGCGCGTTCCCTTTTGATTTTATTCAATTCTTCCAATAGAGCGGCGGTGTCATCATCGTCAGAATCATCCGAATCAGATGAACTATCAGCATCGACGGGATCGTCTTGATCTAAATTTCCACCGGAAGCCGATTGATCGAGTTTCGATTTCTTTGCGCTGGACGATGTGTTCGCTTCGATGGCACGACGCACAACCGCTGGTATCGATTTGTTGCTGGACGATCCTTTTGCTTCACGTTCTTCTAACTCTTTACGGAAGTCGCGATTGCGAAGTTCATCAGCTGTACCTTGGCCTTGTTCTCTATTTAAATAATGACAAAAATGGCATAAGACGGTCGTCAGCACCACAACAATGGTTTACCTGTATTTCAGTTTAGTGTGGCCTGGCAAATCTCGACTGGAATACTGTTTTGACAAGGCACTCAAGTCCTTCTCACCTCTACCAGTACCTCCACGCGCTGGATCAAACGTTGGTCTTGCAGCAGTTGTCATCTTAGCTCAGTAGTTGGGCAAAGAAACACTCCAAGCGTAATGAAATTCAAATGATTTCTTTGACGATTTGTAATTTACTGACGAAACAAAATTGGGAACATCAACCAAGCGCAGTATACAATCGTTTATAATGCGTTTTTCTTTTATGACGTTTCATGGCATTTTAAAAACGCAAGTTTTTGACAGATGGTGTCAGCGAATCCGGCGAATCTATTGTGAATGGTGAATGCCATGAATTGTAACGTTCGTTACATCAGTGCTGTTATGCATTTTCATAAGATGGGTCGAATTTGAACTTTTATTTTTGTTCGAAACTCCCCCACAAATGCTGTATAATGGTCCCACAAATGTTTTGTTAGAAGAACTTTTTTGGAAAAACTCATTTGAATTATGGCATAAACATCAATGTTTTCTTGACCATATACAATTTCTAAATAGGCTTTTTTCGTGTAATTACTTACCATGATGGCACTTCAAAATGCCGCTGATTGGGGTGCTGCTACAAATGTGTAGTCGTCGACCCATATTTTTATTTTATCTGCACAAATAATTTGTCCTCAATTTATCCTATGCGTCCGACACAAAAAAAAAATTGTCCTACCTTGGGGTCCGAAATATAGAGGTGTACTAAAACGTCAAAAAGCTCAAAATCGCTTAACGATAAAAATTTGAGCAAAATTGGTGATGCCATTAATTTGTCTTCAATTTGTCCTAAATTCTTGACACTTTCAAATTAGTGTACTGACACTTCGATAGTGCAAAAGTGTGTTACTAGATTTTAAAGTGTTTTGTACTAAAAAGTTTAGTACAGAAAAAATTTGTCCTCAATTTGTCCTTTCAGAATATACATTCAAAATTTTCAAAACATTTCCTCAAACAAGACTATAAAGGATTATTTTCTTGGACTTGTACTAAAACCTATATTCAAATATGACCATAGGAACGTTCTGACTCTTGTATTTTCTAATTCAAAAATATGTCCTTAATTTGTTCTTTGCGTATGTGAAATCAGAAAATTGCATAATAACGTAGATAACTAGAAAATAGAGTGTACTAAAAAAAATAAAAGCTCTTCGAAAGCTCCCAAACTAGAAAATCGCTTGAAATCCGATCACCGATTTTTTTTTTTTAATTGTTTTTGTCGATGATCAAGAAAGGACAAAATGAGGACATAATTCTGCTGCGCATTAAATTTTCATACGAGTGAAGGAATAAAAATGTTCTTCAACGAGATATATGAGAAAGTTTGCTTGGGCTGCCTAGCGTCACCGGTTCAAATCCGATCGGCGCCACTTTTTTTGTTGTTGTTTCTTTCGATGGTTAGGAAAGGATATTTCTGCTGTCCATTAAATTTTCCTACGAGTGAAGGACTTAAAATTTTCTTCAACGAGATATAGGAGAAAGTTCGCTTGTGCTGCCTAGATAGACAGACTATGGCACATATACTCGATTGCCCAACTTATAAGTACGCCGGTGACGTCAGCGACTTTCATCCATTAACGAGCAGTGTAATAAACTGGCTTGCAACGCTTAAATTGTGATTTCTCTGTGATATTTTAGCATATTTACCTTTTTCGGTCATTTTCAAAATTTTTTCTAATCTATTCCTTGACCCTATTCATGTATGAATTCATTCTAATTAGCTTTACCATGTTATTGTGCAATTTTGAGACAAATCCATACGCTAAATAAATAAATGATGTGCTGCCTAGCGTCACCGTTTCAAATCCGATCGGCGCCACTTTTTTTTTGTCTCTTACTCGTATGAAAATTTAATGGACAGCAAAAATATGTCCTCATTTTGGGTGTGAGACCTATATCAGTTGGTAACACCTTCCGCCGGATTACGTCCAAGTTTGCAAGTGCTTCAGTTCGTTCGGAAAGGTCTTCGAAATTCGCACCGCGTCAGGTGGGGTTCGGCATAAAAGGAGGTTGTGAAGCTGCCGTACACGCTACGAGAACTTTTATAAAAAAAAATCGCATCGGGAGGTGGTGATTATAAAAATCGACTTTCGAAATGTAATGTAACGGTGGAATGAAATACGGAGCGACTGTCTAATGAAAACCTCTGTGCGGTTAGTTAACAAAAGTAAAGTGAGTTTATTCCGGAAAACAAGTATCGTACGAAAAATACATTTTAACTGTTGAATTAGATAGCGACGTATGCCAAAAAATTCATCGAAACAACACCAAATGCGAAATTTGTCTGATATGACAACACCGAATTTCATTCATAAAAATTGAAACAACTGTCAAACTCGCGTCGGCAAAATTAAATTTTTTCAATTTTAGCATCCGTATCGTTGCAATTCAGCAATTCAGCACACTAGAAATGTAAACAAAAGCAAAATAAAAATGCTTTGGTTTGTGATGTTGTTTGAAAATAACGTTTCTAACTCGCTAAGAGTTTTCGTCTAAAAATTATTGAAAAGATTTTTGTTAGGTTGAATATTAATCCTAGAAGTGACTAACAGTGACAATTAAATCCTAAATTGTTTGATTCAAATTGAATTGAAAAGTGAAAAGTTATTTTTCTTTTGATTACATTGTTTTTGTGTTGATTGTTCGTGTAATTGTGTTAATTTTTGTATTTCAACCTTTGAAATAGTATTGTGCGTATTTGGCCATCAAATTTTAATATTGAAAAAGTGTTTCTTAAGTGATTTTGCCATAGAAAAATAAATTTCGAATAAATTCATCCAAAACAGGACATTACGACCTGTCAATCTCGCGTTGCAATTCAGCAACTGTCAAACGTACGTACGTCGCTATCTAAATCCACAGTAAGGGTTGCCAAATGAAACTTGGTACTAAACATTATTAAGAGTGAGTTTAATTTCTAATTACTAACACGAAATGCCTTCAACGAGGTCGACCATGACGTATTACTAAAAGAAATGAAATTGAATTGTCCAGCATTTTTCCCGTACTTATGGCAGTGTTACTCCTCACCTACTCTGTTATTCTACGGGGATTACATCCTCATGTCACATAATAGTGCGCAACAAGGGGACCCCTGTGACCCTCTGCTATTTAGTTCAGTGATACAATTTGTGGTGGAGTCCTTGGTATCTGAATATATAGTTTTCTACCTGGACGACGGAACCATTGCGGGTGAATATGAAACCGTTCTTCGAGATTTCAAAACAGTCAAGGACGAGTGCGCGAAAATCGGTCTGCAAAATAAACCCCGAGAAATGCGAGTTATATTTTTGCTCAGAAGTGGACCGCGACGTAGTTAGTCAATTTGAACAAATTTCACCTGGCATATGTGTCATCAACGAATTCACACTGCTTGGCACGGCAATCACCGAGAATGCCTTTGAAAAAATTTTAAACGAAAAGTTGCGTGAATTGAAAATTTTATTTGAGCGGCTCCGTGAACTGGACAACTTTCATATAGCCTTCTATGTGCTCAAAAATTGTTTTGCCATCCCAAAGTTGGTATTTTTGCTCCGGACAACGCCAACGTGGAACCATATGGACACCATTGATGAAATTGATAACGAAATAAAGTCTACATTACAATTGCTGACGAATTCACGTTTTGATGATGCCACATGGTCATAAGCCTCCTTACCTGGCAACGCTGGTGGTACAGGGGTGCGTAAAGTTCGAGATACAGCCCTGCCTGCATTCCTTTCTTCGGTCAACGCAGTTTCTCCACTGGTCAGTACTATGTCAAATCTCCCTACGCTGAACATTGAAGAAATAGCTGAGTACGAATTCGGTCTAAGTGAGTGGCATCGCTTACACCCGAACGCAATGCAACCTGTCATCCCAATAACAAGTTGCGGGAAGGAAACGGCCATACATCTCTTAGAGACCCATTTCCCGGGCTGCCGTAACGAAAAAAGCGATGTTAGAGAACTAGCGCCACACTTGCCATCGGAGGAGGACTGGGCTCTGGCTAGCCGGATTGTGACTGTGGACAGCGGGAAACGACGGAATATTCTCTGCCTTTCTAAAAGAGGGCGGAGAAGTACTGTTGGAGCTGCTTTGTGGAGCCCTGCGAATTGTGAGCTTTATTGACGGCTCTAAAACTTCAGAAGGCACGGGAGCCGGAGTGTTTTCTCTAGAATCGTCGGCGGAAAGATGGCACCACCTAGGTAGGTAGACGGCTTTCAGGCTGAAATTTGCGCAACACTGATGGGAGTGCAGGAGGAGTCTGTTTTGAGAGTGAGGCCATGATTAGAGCAAGCTAGTGAAAGAGATTAAGGAAACCCTGAACCGGAGGGAACTGAGAAATCAGGTCACGCTGGTCTGGGCTTCCGGATACTCTTGCGTGGAGGGAAACAAGAAAGCGGATGAGCTAGCGAGGAAGGGCTAGGCAACATCAAATTACGGGCCGGAACGTCTTATACCCATTCCACATTCCGAATTCGTGAGAGCGATGAAGAATTGGGTGAGGTCGGAAATCGCTGACCATTATAGTGCCTATGAAGGAGGAATGCACACGAAGCGTTTCTTCCCGGTGGGAGCTGGGCAAGAGAACTGCAAAACTTGGACAGGGGACGCATCAAGAGGGTGGTGGGTGCGATTACCGGGCACTGCGGATTGAGCAGGCACCTGGCAAAAATGAGAATCTCTAACGATCTTAACTTTATACTCGTTACGCGTTATACTCGAGCGCCCGAAGTTCTCCTTACGGCCAGGTTAAGCCCGTATACGTTGTCAAATACATAGTTGACTATGTAGACGGGCTTAACCTGGCCTTACTGAAGCTTAGGACTCTAAGAAGTCACGTGGTCTAAGTCTAACCTGCAACAGTATGCAAGATGGGACCTGCCACTCTATACAGGTTCCTGGTCGGCACTGGGAGGTATCTAAGATTACTTGATTTTGTGTGGGATTTCCCTTAATTTTTCGATCCATATTGCATAAAAAAACTGGTTGTGCAATTATGGTATTGGTTTATGCAATTTGGATCGAAAAATTAAGGAAAATCCCTCACAAAGTTATTTAATTTCACGATCAAAAAAAAATTTTTTTTGATTTTTGGATTTTCGGATAACACGTTTCTAAGATTACATGATGAGCCGGTTACGAAACAAAAGATCATCAGATCTGTGTTTCAACGACAAGGAATGGTCCGACCCAAACTGATAAATCTAAAATAAAATAGGCTTTCTGGTCCACAATCAGCGCTGACTGAGAGATCTCTACGGTGTTTGAAACTTCAAATCATTGCGCTTGTGATGGATATAAAGTTTTGTTGGCTGCCGCTTTAGCGCCCTCTACAGCTCTTTCAAAAAGTGCATTTTTTCAACTTTGAATCGCTACTGCCCGGACCACAAATCGACTTTTGGAGATTTTTAATTTTTTAAAAATTCTCCTTATGAACCATGGTTCGGAACAGGTCAAAATCAGGTCAAACAATATAATTCGTTTTTTTCACTAGTTTAGTCAAATTTCGTAAAGATAATCTTCTTCTTAGTTCTTAGTCAAAAGAATTTTTTGTCCTGAATCAGGCCAACCTGCCAATTTTACACTTAATTTTGACCTGATAGTGATCACAACAAAAACCTCTTAAAAGGTAGAGTGTGACGCAGTCCGTGAGTCTGCTTCCAAAATTAATGATATCGCTTGAGGTGACGCTATCGCTGATAATACGCAAAAGTTTGTTTGAATAGAACCTTGTGTTCAAAGTTTTAATTTCCTGAAAAATTACAGCGCTGTTTTCAAAACAAAATTACATTGTGTTAAAAAAATTGCGTCACAAATGCCGGACCCACCAGCGGAATAATTTTTCAATACTTTCAGTTTTTACACGTAAAAATTTAAATTTTCCTTAAACAATCTACACAATAAGAAACAAAAGTCAAATTTTTGCAGCTCAAAAACTGAAAGTACAGAAAAATTATTCCGCTGGTGAGTCCGGCATTTGTGACGCAATTTTTTTAACACAACGTAATTTTGTATCAGCGATAGCGTCACCTCAAGCGATATCATTAATTTGGAAGCAGACTCACGGACTGCGTCACAATCTACCTTTTAAGAGGTTTTTGTCGTGATATCAGTCGTTTTGGAAATTTTCAGTTGTTGAAAAAATTGCTATTTTTTGAAAAAAATTTTCTCCGAAAAAATATTTTCTCAAAAAAAAAATTTTTTTCTTAAAAAAAATTTCTCCAAAAAAAATTTTTTTTTTCAAAAACACCATTTATTTGGTATGGATAGTACAATCTTAACAAAGGCTACTTAATCACACCAATGTGGAAGCTATCCAGTTGTTGGATATAACCGACGAAATGAGGAGGCTGAAACGAGTCAAACCACACATCACCTATGGAAGAACATCCTGAAATCTCCGGAGTCTTCGAATGGCAATTTGGGACATGACTATTGAGTCGGCCGTCCCGCACGCGTCTTACTGAAGTTATTTCCTCAAAAATGTCTTTAGTACAACTCAACTGTAGTAATAAATTGACAAAAAAAGTTGTCTTCGAAAAAAATTTTCTCACAAAAAAGTTTTTCTCGGAAAAAAATTTTTCTCCAAAAAAAATTTTCTCGAAAAAAATTTTTCTCCAAAAAATTTTTCCTTCAACAAAATTTTCTACGAAAAAAAAATTTCTACAAAAAAAAATTTCTCCAAAAAAATTTTTCTCCGAAAAAAATTTTCTTTCCGAAAAAAATTGTTCTCCAACACCTTCGGCTACCTTCGGAACATTTCGTGTAACCTTCGGCTGCCTTCGGAACACTTCGTGTCACCTTCGGCTGCCTTCGGAACACTTCTTGTCACCTTCGGCTGCCTTCGGAACATTTGTGTCACCTTCGGCTACATTCGGAACACTTCGTGTCACCAATTCTTCTCAGTGATTTAAATAACTTTCCTGAAGAAGTCAACCATCTAGGTATTCTTATTCAGAATTTAGCAAAAAATCCAAGATGGTGTCACTTTGACATTTCGCAGCCATTTTCTTAAGATACAAAAAAATTCTCCTGGCCAAACACTATAAACTAAAATCCAAGATGGCGCCGCTACGACAGCTGGCAGCCATTTTCTTATGATCCCAAAAAATTCTCCAGATGAAACTCTATAACTTTGCCGAAGAAACCATTTCTCTATTGTCATTCCGAAACTAAAATTCGAAAACCAAAAACAACCTAATTTCTTGCTTGGGAAAATTCAAGATGGCGCCAGTTTGACTGCTGGCAGCCATTTTCTTAAGATCCCAAAAAATTCTCCTGACCAAACTCTATAAGTTTCCCGAAGAAACCAACTCTCTAGCTATTGTCACTTCGGAACTAACATTCGAAAACTCCAAGCATTACCTAAAAAACCCTCAAAATTGACCAATTTTCCCGGACAAGCGGCATATGAAATTTTTCATTTGGGGCCGAGACTGACATTCCCTGAAATCGTTCGGGCGGTTCTCGAGAAAAAAAAAGTAGATAGATACATAGATCGTTTACACACAACACAGGAATGAAATTGTTATTACTTTCAAAGATAACTTTACCATTTTTATATAGAAATTGGTCATCTTTGATTGGCCATATCTCGGCTCGTTTTCAACCGATTTTGATGAGTGAGGGCTCGTTTGAAAGCTGCTGCGACGTAATTTTTTTTTAAATAATTTGGAGGGTGAGGGGGGGGGGCGAGGGGAAAAAACTCAAAAGTTCGCCTATATATGGGCTCCTTGTCCCAAAGGTTTTTGATGGAGTTTTTTGGGCTTGTGGACGTTTTTTTTTTGGGTGTGGGGACTGCGTCATGCTCTCCGCTACCGCACCGAGCAGGATCTATATTATCAACCTACACGAATGAGGCCAATTTCAGTCTAATCCAAAAAATCATCGCGAAAATGTTACGAAAAAACGTTTTCAGCGACTTTGGTGCACCAACACCTGCCATAGCCGAACAAAATTTGTTGAAAAAAAATTTTTCTTTAACAATTTTCTCAGTATATAGTCGACCGAGATTCGTTTAAGACCAAATTTTCGAAACCGAAGATGTGATGTATGTGAGCTTCATACAATCCGGTTGAGATATTCGCGAATTCACTCTTAAATAGTGCTTGTGTGATATATTTTCTGGTCACTTTTTCGTGGATGAAAGCGTATTTGCAAATTAGTCTTGGGTTGAATAGGCTTCAACTTTTGTGTAGATTCACCGGGAAATTTATTCCATTTCCCTTCAGTGTCCGTCCACACTCCCAAAACGGCGTGGAATTGCATTCCCTAGTTCCGGATTGTTTGTGAAACTTTTCGGTCCACATCGTTAAACTGAAGCTGCAGTCAAAATTAACTTCATAATTTCTTATTTAAATTTTGTCTCCTTCTTCACAACTATCAAAAGCAAAACACCAGATAGATTACATAGATTTTTATATGGTAAAAAAGGTAACACGCACAAAAAACAGATGTATTTTACAAGATTGCTATTCGTTTCAAATTTAGCGAAGACGGACGTGAATGTCAATCAAAGCACAAAAGACAACTTGATTAGTATGATCAAAAAGACTTAATTCAACTGTCACTGGGATTGGTGGATATACCGGTGTAATAGGGAAAGAAAATCTGTAGGTCGCATCCTCATTTGCAGATAATGGGCAGCTTCCAACAGTTAAATGGTCGCATGCATTTTGCTGGTTTGGTGGCAAAAAATATTCAATCGTTTGACCAAGAGCTGTGGCGAATACTTGGGGACGTAACTCATTAGCAGGTCTTTCGGTACGCATGTCGGTGTACATAAGCGCATCAGATCCTTGGAAAACATCGCATGGTGTTTGATTGCACCCGTCAATTACAATTCGTTGAGGTAGCGGTCTACCTCCGGTACCTAAATGAAATTAAAAAATTAAATGAGAAACTCGCACAAATTTCTAATTGACGATTGAGATTACATGGCCGAATTCCTTCCGTAGCGGAAACGAATGCTGATGAGGCTGATAGAGCCAATATGAAAACGTAGGCCAGCATGTTTATTTCTCTTACTTGACGTCAACGGTAGGCAACCAACTAATGCTCAACTATGGAAGTTTCGCTACTTATATACCACTTCGATCTGATAATTATTTCAACACTCCAGAGTTTTTTATCCGATAGCAGGTGTTTAATTTGAGTGGTTCGAATGAAGCAAAATTTTGGATTAGGCGATTATCTTTTGTGATTGTAACGATTTACAATTTATTCTTTTCGAGCATTCGGACACGTATGCACAGCTATCTTACTGTATAAAATGAAAATATTTTCGGTCTTCTAAAGAGGCCTCTGCATTACAATACTATGAAGTTGTAACAAGATGTTGCGAAGGCCTGCCTTTTTGTTATATACTTCAAAGTGTCGTGTAATGTTTTACTACATGCACTATGCACACACTCTAGGTTACTACTGACATTTGATGTAAGTAATATTCCTTTACCTTTACAACCGACTCGGAAAACGCATTTACCGAGCATCAACATGTAAAATATTGGACGTGGGTGCTTCCAAATATTTGCTTTGACTCGGAGGATTACCAGCATTCGCCTATGGCTCATGCAGCAAACTTCCTACGAGTGAAAACAATGAATTCGGAAGCAATTATGTATTGTTCATTACTTGATTATGTACCCACGCCAATAATCTCTCGCACAACAACTAAATATTTTTATTCGCTGTCCCATATGGAAAGATGTCAATACATTCATATTTCCCCCATGTAATGCGGTCTATTGCATAAAGGGATCTTTCGCTATTTGTGTCCACATGTAATAACATTGTGTCCTATCCGCAAAACTCATTGCATACAACTAAATATGCAAAGCCGCGTACTTAAAGCCTTCACGTGCGAAAAGCCTCGATGTAACAAACTCTTACTATTATCACAAGTATAATGCGCATCAGAATGCATAGTCAAGTTCTTTTATAACTATCAGAATTTAAACGACTCTCAGAAATTGCCCAAAGTAATGTCGAAAGCCCTCGCGAAGTACATTTTCTGAACTCTGACACCAATCACGCGTTGTCTAATGTTCTTCCCTCTTCCCTCTGAGTTCTAGAAGTGGCTGAATCTCAGGATTGGGACATTTTTCGGGAAAACCCTGAAACACGTGTTCGATAACATTTAATTCTCTACAACTTTGCCTTTGGAAGCAACTTTCTATCTGTCATAGTTCTTGATATATGAATCATCCCTACCA
Organism: Pseudolycoriella hygida; assembly: GCA_029228625.1. Classification (NCBI taxonomy): domain Eukaryota; kingdom Metazoa; phylum Arthropoda; class Insecta; order Diptera; family Sciaridae; genus Pseudolycoriella; species Pseudolycoriella hygida. Next base: position 150,535,555 of record CM055404.1, on the reverse strand, counting down.
ATTCTAGAAGTGGCTAAATCTCGGGATTGGGACGTTTCTGGGGAAAACCCTGAAACACGTGTTCGCTAAAATTTAATTCTCTACAGCTTTGCCATTGGAATCAACTTTCCATCTGTCATAGTTCTTTAGATATGACTCATCCCTACCAATTCTAGAAATGGCTAAATCTCGGGATTGGTAGGTTTCTGGGGAAAACCCTGAAACACCTGTTCGCTTTCTAACTGCCTTAATTCTAGAGATATCTGAGAAAAAGTCTCACCTACCCCCACAAAACCATGTTTTTGGACACCTTTTCGACCATACTTCCGAAACTACACGATCGAGTTTGCTCATCTTTGAACTAGAGCCATGGGACATAGGTACCTTTCAGCGAAAAAAAAGTTCATGGGGATCGGTGCAGCCGTTTCGAAAAAAAAAGTATTGGATGTGTGGGAGCCCTGAATTTGTAGTAAACGCGTAGGACCTTCGTACTTCGTACCGGTCCAATTCAACATGTGTACTAGGTAGGTTTTTTTTCGGGGTCGGGTCAGGAATTCAGTTCTTCCAATGTCTACGTGGTACGGAAAGGAAAAATATTAGACACGCATTTCTTTATAGACTTCTAAAATTTATTTTGGGGCAGGGATACATAAATTCATTCAAATGTACAAATACGTTGGTTAGAGCGAGACAGATATATTGTGTACTACATCTGCCTCGCTCTTTTCAACGCTTTCGTATATTTGAATGAATTGTGTACACATTGTTGTGTTCTTTCGTTTTGATCTATTCTTCAAACAAATTCGAGAAAAAATTAAATTTTAATTGTGTTGTGGTGGTTTTTGGTTTGATGGTGGGTAAATATACATGTATTGACAACTTCTTTCCATATGGAACAGCGAATAAAACAGCATACGTTCCATGCTGTAAAAATAATTCATTAATTCGAGATCAATTTTGTGAACTCGGGAACTCACTCTCGAATTTTCGAGCAACTCGCTTTGGAAACTGTTTTTGACAATGGTAGAGTTTGCATATCAGAGCCGAAGCTTGTTGCTCGAAAACACACTCGTGAGATCCGCTCATATCACAAAATTTATACCTCATGTAATGAATTATATTCTATGCATAGAACGTAATCTACTCTTGTTTCTCAAACGAAAGTCGATAGTAATTACGAAAGCGGCTTTTTTTTTATTTTTATTTCATTTAGAACGAAACTCTGACCAAAAAATCGTTCTATGACATAGTCCAAAAATGTACCTTTTTTATGGAGTGAGTTAAGTGGTCAAATTTTTTCTTTTTTCCTGTTTTTAATCCGCTACATAAAAAATACCTAAAGTTTCCGAGTGGTTGAGTAGAACAATTTATTACCTAGAATTATAACATATTTCGATGAAAAACGAGAAATCCCGAAAAAGTGCAAAAAGTATATGGCTGGTATGACGTTTATAAAAAAACGAAAAATTATCAAGGCGTTTTATATTACGATTTTTTGATCAGAATTATGTTCCGAATAGATTAAAATTATAAAAAAAAAGTCAGGCGTCCGGTCAATTGATGTATGAGCTGTTAAAATTTTAGTTTGGGAAGTGAGAAATTACGATTGTCGTTAATGTAGTGATGAAAAATTACGTGAACCACAACGAATGACATATAAAAATCTACCTGTACGACTGCAGCCCTTGCCTAGCACATGGTTCAATTTTAAAACTTTTTTCCCTTGTGGTCCAAATAACCATTAAAAATGGCTGGAGGAAATAGTATTTTGTTATACGTGAGGAGAAAATGGTAAATTTCAACAGGAGCGAAAGTTTGCGGCCAGAGCGGAGCGAGGGCCATGATTCGCTCGAATTAGAATTCAATTTTCTCCCCAAGTGTAACACAATAATTTTCGTGCGTGCGAGTGAGAAAACGAGTGTTTCCACGACAAAATGTTCATTCAGTGTAACTTGGGAGCGGTGGTGAGAAAATCACTGCTTTCTTACCGGAAAGAATGTGTGTAACTTTCTCGCCGCTTTCGCGGGGACAAGACATGAATTCTCTTACCGCAAGCATGAATACGTTATTATGCGAATCTCTCCAATTGCCATAAAACCGGTGAGTCGTTCTAATTACGGTCATACGATTGTTAACTACTTGATGGGAATTATCATAATATAAAATGTTAGCACCTGCTCGATAAGAAGAAGCGACAGTCATATCTTTATCTTAATTGCATAAACTTAAAGCCAGGTGTTATTGATAAGTAAGACAATGTTGCTGTATTATCAGTCGCAGTTAACATCGTTGATTATGGAATATGGAACTGGTGTATCGAAATGAAGGTTCTCTCAAAAATCTACGAGGCTCTACCAAAGACGCAATACCTCCTTTGCATTAAGTCTAGCATCTACCGAATACAATACGCTCACTGCGGTAGGTGTTATTTTGGTATGTCAATCCGCAAGTTGTTCATTAGATTCAACGAGCACGTAAAATCAGTAAATTGGCAACGAAAGACAGCGGTTGGGAAGCACATATTTGGTACCAATCACGAGGTGAACATTAAAGAGCACAAACTTGTGAAACGCGTCCGTCAGCTATGGAAGATCGAGTTTTACGAAACCATAGAAATCCACCGACACAAACATGAGAATTTATTGAACGTGCATGATGGCAATGTAAAGTCACTTCTACTACTACTGTTTTTGGTTGAACGTAAATACGAGAGAGAGAATTATCGATTTCTGCGAAGACACCCCCGTTTCGAGCGATGACGAAACATTTTACGAGTGTGAGTACAGAAGAGGAGAGCCGAAATCATTTGGTTGTTGGACGCTATGCGATGAACATGTGCAATGGAATCGTATCATATGAAATGCAATGCCTTTTTTCAGCTATATGTTATGTGTTCTGTTGTTTGTTTTGTTTTCTTGGTCTGTGTAATTAATTTAATTTATTTTGAAATTGTTGTCCTGCTGGTCTGTTAAATTAAATGGCTAATGTTGTATTGCTTGCGGAGACCAAATTAAAAACATTATGCTACTCTGCTTTTGTTTTTATTACACTATGCACCTTGTATTCGGACGTCGTAACCCGAGAAAGGGATTCTCAAAAAAGTTCGCCACCAGGGAATCCTCAAAATCCACGAAACTAACCAGATCCTTCTCCACGAACTCAACTCAGTTTTGCACAAGAACCCTGATGATGAGCACTTAGTGCTTGAAACTGCAGTAGGCAAAATGAAATAAAGAAATTGGTACAATTTAAATGAAGTTTGTGTCTAAAACTCAAAAACTTCCCACTTGTAAAGTAATTGTGCCGAGTTTCGCGAAAGTTTCGAAAGATATTTTCTTGGATTTGTATTCCTTGATCATATAATTTAGAAAATGATCGAGTAAATCCTTTCTGATATTCATTATTTTTTTTTGTTTGAAAGACCTGGACATAGAGCCGACAAATTGTGGAAGAAAATTTTTTGAATTTGAGTCCTTGGACTTAGCTAGGGCGCTAAAAACGAGTCTCTGCTAGGGCTCTATGTGTTTTTTGTACATAACTCGAGTAAATCTTTTTTGATTTTCAAATTTTTTTTTGTTTGAAAGATCTAGGCATGGTCGACAATTTATTGAAGAAACTTTTAGCTATGCTTAAGGCTCAAGTGGGCCTCATGTCGGTTCTAAGGTCGGCCCTAACCAAAAAAAAATAGTTTTTTGCTATGTTGCAGAGCAAATTGAGGGAAACTTTTTTGTCTATGGAAGTATGTGTCTGAGGCCTCTACTTAGGGCCCTAGGTCGGCCCTAGACAAAAAACCGGTTTTAAGACCCGTACGAAGAAGGGGTCTTATGCGTTTACCACGACGTTTGTAAGCACCCCATTTTCGACCGGGGAGTAGGTGGGGAGCATCGATCCTGGTGCTTAGATGACGAATCAACAATAAACGTATGAAGGGACCCGTACGTATCAGAATAGATGTGGCAAACAGAGTTGATGTTACGAAAAGACTCGAACGTGTTTAAGTCAATATTGCCTAACCTCTTAAGTGTATGAAATTACGTGCGCATTAAGTTGTATTGGGAATTGCCGATAGGCAATATTGAAAAACCCGTCCGAAGAAACGGTTAAAAGAACCCTTCCGAAAGCACAAAATTGATCTCCATCTAGAGAAAAATGTTCGCCTCAATTTTCTCTAGAACATAGGAAAAAACAATTTTTTTTGTTAAGGGCCGACATTATGACCGACCTAGGGCCATAAGAAAATGCCTCTGACACATAATTCCATAGACAAAAATGTTTCCCTTAATCTGCTCTGCAATGTGACAAAAAAATGTTTTTTCGGTTAGGGCCGACCTTAGGACCGACCAGAGGCCCACTTGAGCCCCAAGCACAGGCCCAAATTTGTTTATGAATATAATTCGGTACACGGTTACCTCTCAAATAGAAAAAGAATCAACAAAATCGGTTAGGATTTGCCCGATTTATGTAAACAAAAACACATTGAGCCTAGTTTCAGGGTCCTGGCTGAGTCCAAGGGTATCTTATCAAAAAACTTCCTTCTATAAAATTGAGACATTCCTAGACCTTTCGATTAAATTTTTTTTTGAAAATCGGAAGAGATTTATACTCGAGTTATGTACAAAAAAAGGGCCCTAGCGGAGACCCGATTTTAGTGGCCTAGCTATGTCCAAGGGCTCAAAATCAAAAACGTTTCTTCTACAAATTGTCGGCCATGCCCAGATCTTTCAAACAAAAAAAAAGTTTATGACAAACGGAAAAGGTTTACTCGAGTTATGTAGAAAAAACACGAATGGCTATAGCATAGACTGGGTTTTAGTGCCCTAGCTAAGTCCAAGGACTCAAATTCAAAAAAGTTTCTTCCATGAATTGTCGGCCATGTCCAGTTCTTTCAAACAAAACAAAATTATAAAAATCGGAAAAGATTTACTCGAGTTATGCACAAAAGACCAAAAACCACTTAAACGGCACTAGCTCGGTGGCCCTTGGGCCGACAGTGCCCAGATTCAATACCATTCGATTACCTTTCAGGGAAAAAAAAGTTTATGAAAATCGGTTGAGTTTTACTCAAGTTATCGCTGTGACGGACTGACGGACAAAAAAAATGGTTTGTCACTATGTTGTAGAGAAAACGAAGGGAAATATTTTTGTCTATGCAAGTATTGTAAGGTCGGCCCTAGGCAAAAAATGGTTTATTGCTATATTGTAGAATAAATTGAGATGAACATTTTTGTCTATTTGGGGGTCAATTTTGAACTTTCGAAAGGACTTTTTTACTCCGTTTCTTCGGACGGGTTTTTCAATATTGCCCTCTCGACAATTTCCAATACAATTTAATGTGAACGTAAGGCAATATTTACTTAGATACGTTCGAGTCTTGTCGTAACATCGACTCTCTTTGCCACACTATTCCGATACATACGGGTCCTCTGCATATGTTTCTCGATTCGTTGGAAGTTTCTTTATTTGAATAATTGTTTGTTGGTAGCTACTCACCGAAATTTGGAAATAGGGCTTCTGTGGTATACATATTGAAAGTAATTTTTTTCAATAGGTGAGAGTGGAGGAGTGGGAATGGAGGACAAATTGGGACTCTTACAGGAAAGGGCTCAGGGAAGAATTAAACAAAAAATTCTTCTATGAACGTTACACAACAGTGGAGGCGTTGGAAGAAACAAATCAAGTGCTCACCTCAGCGATGTTGAAAGTCTATCACTCGGCTTGCCCCCTATACTACCCCAAACCCCTCTATAAGAGCCATATCTGGAGTAAGGTCATAGAGGAAAAAAGCGGGAACTTAGGAAGGCTTGGAACAAGGCAGGAAATGGTTCCAATCAGGAGGAAAATAGAGCTATCTATAGGACCCTCCTTAAAGAGTACAAAGAAACCTTAGTCATACATAACGAAAAAACTAAAGAAAGATTCTTTGAGGAGGCAAACTCGATACCGGCATATGTGCGTGTCCACAAGATCTTAGCTAAGGATCCTGCCGTTCAGGTGGGCTCTCTGCTCAGACCAGATGGTAGCTACACCTCAAACGGAACAGAAACGGCAGCACACCTCCTGGAAACGCATTTCCCGGGTAGCATCCAACGTAAAGAATAACCTAATTCTGAATACCTAAATAAGAATGTACCAAGTAAGGCTAACTGAAAGTTCGCTGAAAATTTAACACTCCTTCAAGTCAGCTGGACCAGACGGGATCTTTCCAGCCCTACTAAAGGAAGGTATGAAACTACTACTCCACCGATTGATTGGTATTTTTAAGAGTTCCATTGCTCTGACTTACATTCCTAAGGACTGGGAAAGAGTTGCAGTAGCCTTCATACCGAAACCTGGGAGAACGATTTCTGCTAAAGTCAGTGGAAAGGCTTCTCGACTTCTAGCATGCCTATCAGACGGGAAAATCGACAGATACGGCACTCCACCAGATGACCCAAAAAATAGAAAACATGTTGGGAAATAATCAAGTGGCCTTGGGCTGCTTCGTGGATATAGAGGGAGCCTTTGACAATACAGGGTTTGAGAAAGATGTCATGGAAAGACATACAGAGGACATAGCTGTAAGATGGATAGTCAGTATGCTGGGATGTAGAACTGTGGAAGCAAGCATTTGCGATACCACAACCAGTCTGGGAGTGACCAGGGGATGCCATGCCCCCAAAGGGGAATACTATCACCTATACTCTGTTGTATGATAATAGACTCTCTCCCGGTCAAGCTCAATCAATCTGGAATTTTCACCCAAGGCTATTCAGATGATGTCTCTGTCATTATCGGAGAAATCTGCCCGACGACTTTGGGAGATCTGATGAGAGGTGTGTTGAAAGTAGTAGAAGAATGGTGTAAGGAAAAGAACTCGGAGTTAATCCGGGAAAAACAAAATTGATTCTTTTCAAAAGAAAGCATAAGATTAACGAAATAGAGCTCGCAAGTCTTAGACTCTTTGGGGAAATACTTAACCTAAGGGCGATGGTAAAATAGCTAATAATAATTGGATAATGCATCTAATAGACAAGTTAGACAAAGTAATTCGAACTTTCTGGATGTGCAGGAATGCCTTCGGAAAAACCTGGGGTCTATCTCCAAGAGCCATCTGTGGTTATACACTGCAGCAATGGTGGCCTAGAGTAGAGGTGGGGACAACAAAAAAAAGGCTAGACAAACTCCAGAGGCTAGCTTGTTTGTGCATGACCGGGGCGAAAGTAAGCACTGCCACAAGAGCCCTAGAGGTACTTCTATCTATCCCTTCGCTCGATTTACATGTAAAATCTACAGACTTTAGCTCAGCACTTACTATCCAACGCAATGGATGTTGGGCACCGGGCTCGGTTAAAGGACACTTGTCGATCATAAACCTAATAAAGAATGAAACTCTCCTGATGAGGAGTGACCCGATCATGACTCTCTTGATGCTGGAGAATAACTTTAGGTGTGTCATACCGAGAAGGGAGGAATAGTTAGGGGTGGAAAAGTCTATCCTCCAGTGGATGGCCTAGTGAGTGGATCCAAGAAAGAAGGACTGTCTGGAGCTGGTTTTATCAGTGATTAAGCTGGGATCGAAGGTTTTATACCGCTGGGATATTTTACCACTGTAATGCAAGCGGAGCTCCTAGCAATATATGAACTTGTTAGCACGGAGACTTTCAAGAAGTTTCAGTATAGAAGGCTCTATATTTGCTCGGATAGTCAAGCCTCAATTGAAGCTCTGGAATCACCCACGGTTAGTTCGGCTACGGTGCTTCAATGTAAGGAAGCTCTAAATAAGCTGGGCAAGAAGAACAATGATGTAATAATTCTATGGGTGCCGAGTCATTCCGGTATCGGTATCGAAGGGAATGAGAGAGCCGATGAATTGGACCCTTCTGCGGTATTACAAAATATGAAAGAAAACGAATCATCAAAAACTGGGTCAAGGAGCAGCATAGGAAAGTCTGGGACAGGTACGAAGGGGGTAAGCGCACAAAAATTTTCTGTAAGGCTCCTTTAAAGAAGTTCAGTGAATGTTTACTAGACCTTGATAGACCTAACATTAAGAGAGTAGTTGAAGTCTTGACAAGACACTGCGACCTCAACAAATACCTCTCGATTATAGGACATGTAGATAAACCCAAATGTGCATGCGGAAATGACGAGGAAACTGGTTTCAACATTATTAGTGATTGCCCTAGATTTAGATACCATAGACAACGAATCTTGGGCAAACCAGAGCTCAGCCTAAATGATTAAGAGGACAGGAAGGTTGGAATGGTAACCTGGAATTGAATGGAACGACATCACAAGGATATGATGCAATACACCGAAGCTCGGACAATTCATTCAATCACAACAAAAACCTTTTAAAAGGTAAAGTGTGACGCAGTCCCTAATGTCTACTTCCAAAATTAATGATATCAGTGGAGGTGACGCTTGCGCTGAAAATACGCATACATTTTCTTGACGACAACGTTACCCTCTGTTCAAAAAATCGCGTCACAAATGCCAGACCCAACGACGAAATAATTTTTCTGTACTTTCAGTTTTTACGCTGCAAAAATTTAAAATTCGTGTCTTTTTGCGAAGATTGTTTTGAGTTTTAAATTTTTGCGTGTGAAAACTGAAAGTGTTGAAAAATTATTACGCTGGTGGGTCTGGCATTTGTGACGCGATTTTTTGAAAACAGGGTAACGTTGTCGTCAAGGAAATGTATGCGTATTTTCAGCGCAAGCGTCACCTCCACTGATATCATTAATTTTGGAAGTAGACATTAGGGACTGCGTCACACTTTACCTTTTAAAAGGTTTTTGTTGTGATATCAGTCGTTTTGGAAGTTTTCAGTTGTTAAAAAAATTTCTATTTTTTGAAAAAAATTTTCTCAAAAAAGAAAATGTTCTTAGAAAAAAAATTTCTC
>CM055404.1:150474725-150526190 GCA_029228625.1 Pseudolycoriella hygida | reverse complement strand
GAAAATTATTAATAGATAGATAGATAGAACATAGATAGATAGATAGATAGATAGATAGATAGAACATAGATAGAACATAGATATATAGAAACCGATAGATCAGAAAAAAAGTTGTCATAATAATGAGAACAATGGATTTTGGTCAGATGTATGGATAAGTACCATCTTCAAACCTCCACATCTCAGCCAATTTTCAACCGATTTTGATGAGTGAGGGCTTGTTGGAAAGCTGCTGCGACGTAGTTTTTTTTTTAAATAATTTGGAGGGGAGGGGGGCGAGGGGAAAAAACTCAAAACTTCGCCTATACATGGTGTCTTGTCCCAAAGGTTTTTGTATGGAGGTTTTTGGGTTTGTGGACGTTTTTTTTGGGGTGTGGGGACTGCGTCACGCTCTCCGCTACCGCTCCGAGCATGATATTACACGGAGTTGACATTTAAATTCATATTTTTAAAATCAATTAATTTACAGTAATTTACAATATTTGCAATAATTAATCTTTCTTTGTATGATTTTTCAACATGTTAAATAAACGAAGAAAGGAGGGGGCTAGGGAACAAAGGACAAATAGTCTAGGTTCCTGTCAAACTCAAAATTTGACCCCCCTCACACCTTCAATCTAATCTAAATCTAAGGTTATATTTACTTAAAGACGTTCGAGTCTTGTCGTAACGTCAACTCTGTTTGCCACATCTATTCTGATACGTACGGGTCCTCTGCATATGTTTTTCGATTCGTTGGAAGTTTCTTTATTTGAATAGTTGTTTGTTGGTAGCTACTCACCGAAATTTGGAAATAGGGCTTCTGTGGTATAAATATTGAAAGTAATTTTTTTCAATAGGTGAGAGTGTGTTGGAGGACTCCTTTCCGTCCCTAAATGGGTAAAATGTTTACGTCCCTCCACAGTATACAAAAAAATAGCATATCACAATGGATGCGACAGAAATCATTGCTGACATCGTTTTGTATTTTATTACAAAAATCAAATTTCCTATTTTTTAGTTTTCATGATGTGTAAATGAATAAAACGGAAAAGGACAAGAATAAAGAAAACGAAATAATGGAAAAATAAGATAATTTTTCTGCGATTTTCTTGGCATAAACTGTGCTGTGCTGCGTAAACTTCCCAAAACATTTGAAATGATGTTTTATGGTTCCATAAGTGTACATATTGTTGAGCAATTCTCGATTTAGTGCAGAGAGTAGCGGGGTTGTTATCTTCTAAAATTTCTCGTTCTATTGAATAAATTTCTTGGAACAATTTGACTGCATCGACGTGTTTACCCATTTCTCCTAATTGTATCCCAATTTTCACTTTAGTGCTGAGAGTTTCTACGTGTTTGGGTCCTAGGATAAATTCTCGTCTATCATAGATTTCGCGATACAATTCAAGTGCCTCTTTATGAAGTCCAAGTGCTCCTTTGTGTTGTGCAATCTTTGACTTTGTTCTGAGTGTGTCGAGATTACCATCCCCTAAGATCCGTTTTTTCACAACGTAAATTTCCTCGAGTATCCCGATTGCCATTTGCAAATCTCCCCGTCTACTATGCGCCATTGCTACGTTATGTTTAGCTATGAGTGTGTCAGGGTGATCTTCTCCCTTGATTTTCCGTTGGTCATAAATTTCTTCGTACAATTTGAGCGCCTTTCCGAAATTCTTTTGTTTATAATGAGAATATGCCAGTTTCTGCTTAGCTCTGAGAATATCGAGCTCATCAGTGGGTTTTCGCTTTTTCGTTTCGTAAATTTCCACACGCAAGCGGTGCGCTTGAGAGAGCTTTTTCAGTCCGGTGTAGGCATCTGCAATTCTGTCCATAGTGAGAAGAGTGTCAGAATCGTTATCTCCTAAAGTATAGCGTTGCACTTTAAGAAGTTTTTGTAGCAATACAAGAGAGTCAGCGTGTTTTTTCTTGTATATGTAACAACTAGCTATAAGCGACATAGTTTTGCTGTCCGAAGGCGATGACAATTCCTCTATCAAATCCGGAAATATTGATGCAAAGTCGAAGATAGAAACCTTATGGTTGCGAGCTGCATAATCCAGTCCTGTTTCATTCGAAAGCATTTTAAGAGCCGTCCGCAACGTTTCCTCTTCTTCGTTCGTTTTTTTCAGTCTCAATTTTAAGACTTCTTGAACGAGCCGATGAATGGCAAGGTTGTCGTGTTTGCTATCAACTATTGAGTAATTTACGAGCAGTTGAATAGCTTCGGCAAAGCGCTGTCCTCGCTCAGTCTGATCCATTTGTAGGGATTCATCCTCACAGGGCATACCGAGAAACCAAATTTTGGCGATATTATCAGGAAGGAAGTATGCCATCATGTTCAACATTTTAGTAGCCAATCGTCCATGTGGTTGCTTATTTTGGATTGTTTCCATAGTCATAAGCCAACAAGAGTAAGTAGTCATTTCGTACGGTTTTGAGGAATCTGCTTGAAAGTCTGTTGATTTCAAGATTTCTTCTGTTTTATTTTTGAATTTCGTCACATAATCAAAAGTTGAAAATTTGCCAGTGACAAAGCCCATTATTTCTCGCTGTGACTTTATATATGAAGTTGCTTGCCTCAGAGCTAAGGGGAAGTACTGCAAAGTTTCCACCAGTAGTCTTTTGTCGTCTTCTGAGTCGTTAGTTAACACTGTTGAAACGAAATCAATCGATTCATCTGAAGTCCACACTTCCAAATTGAATCTTTTAATTCCATTAGGCCATTTCTGCAGTTGTGATGTGACGATAATGTGCGGTATTTGTCCAGGTAGCGGCGCCTTTGTCATTATAAAGTTTAAAGTGTCATACGAATCCACATTGTCAAAGACAAACAAAGTCTTTCGACTGGCAAGCGCAAGATACACTTGCTCGATGATTGATTCCAAACTTTTCTTTACGCCGTTCGCATTCACCGTCTTCAATTCCAAAATATTCGTGGACAATTCTGAGAAGGAGCTGTCAATATTATTTTTCGTTTCAGCGTCAATCCAAATGATGTTTCGGTATATTTCGTTTGTTATGCAGATTTCAATAAATTTCCTCACCAGTTGAGTTTTACCAACACCACCCATCCCGGATACGGCAACCTTTACTGCATCCGAAGAAGCAGAAATCTGCATCAGTTCAGCCAACAGTGCTAACCTTCCAGTGAAGTCCGCTTCCGGAGTAGCCACACGGAAATATATGTTGTTTGGATCAACTTGCCCGGTCATACTGCAGAAAATTAGGAAATAGTGAACATGAGTTTTTCGTTAGGCTTTGCTTAGAGATTAAAAATTTACCTATAATTGGTTATGCTATACATTGAGCCGTTTAATTCATTTACCAAGTTAATAGGTCCGCCTCCGTCACGACAGACGATTGTGTGTGGCTGTGGTGGCTGTACCATGTTTTCATTGTCATTTATGTTTTGTGGGAGGATTTGGCTTAGCTCCTCCATATTCGACTCGATCTAAAAAGTTCATGTCCACATTAAAATACGATTGACCTTCAACTCACTCGTGTGTACAAATCCCAAGAAAAAATTAAAACAATTTTGGCAATTTATTCATTATAATTTACGAAATATCGTGGACCCAGAGGGAAACGACTTCTAAAAAATAATTTTGATCTTTAAGCCCGATTGGGTCAAAGTTGTTTAATTTTTAGACCCGTACGAAGATACGAAGTTCTTCGAAAAGGGGTCTATTGTGTTTACCACGACGTTTGTAACCAGTCGGAGTAGGCGGAGCATCGATCAGCAACGAGATCAGCAATAAAAAAAATCCGTCCGTCTGTAAACTCGAGTAAAATTAAACCGATTTTCAAAAAAAAATTCCCCTGAAAGGTAATCAAAATATCTTTTAAAGGATTGAATCTGGGCACTGGCGGGCGGCCGCGGCAGAATCAGTAGAGAACTTTCGAAGTAACGGTCGTAAACGTGGTTTTTTGACGGTCGGTGAAAATTTTGACTTAATATCTCTGCGAAATTACAAAGGAAACCGCTCTTCAATGTTTTGAATGAAATGTATGGACACTAAGATATCACGAAATTTCATTTAGTGAAAATCGGTAGGGTGGTTGGACCCGTAGGATCCTCAGTGTAGGCCCAACTCACACTACGCGACCGGTATATTTCAAAAATATATTTTTGATGTAAAAATAATGTAAATTTTGTGTATGTTTCATGGAAAATTATGGAAAGTTCCTGAATAATTCTGTAAAAATTATGTAGATCATGTAAAAAAGATGTACAAAAGATGGATAATCAACGATGGATTTTGTTACATATTTTTCCATCAGTGTTATATTCCAAATTAGAAAAGCATTTACATCATTTTAACATGATTTACATAATTTTTTCATTATTCACATAAATTTTACATTATTTTTACATTAATGGAAATTTTTCCATAAATTCCATATACATAAAAATCCATAAATGTAAATTTAGTAAATTTATGTAAATTTATTAATTTAAATTCATGTAAATTTAGTAAATAATAAAAAAAATAATGTAAATCATGTTAAAATGATGTATATGCTTTTCTAAGTTGGAATGTAAAAATGATGGAAAAATAATGTAGCAAAATTCATCGTTGTTACATAAATTATTTTGTTTGTACATCTTTTTTGCATAAGATTTTACATTAGGTGTGTTCCCTTCAGCGATTGTGAACTCGTGGTTATTTAGTAAATTATGACAGTTCGGAAAATGTAAACAAAAACATATGAAGGAACTCGTACGTATCAGAATAGATGCAGCAAACAGAGTTGATGTTACGAAAAGACTCGAACGTATTTAAGTAAATATTGCCTTTACTCTTAAGTGTATGAAATTGTGTTCACATTAAGTTGCATTGGAAATTGCCGATAGGGCAATATTGGAAAATCCATCCGAAGAAACGGTGTAGAAAAACCTTTCCGAAAGCACAAAATTGACCCTCAAATATAGAAAAATGTTCTACTAAATTTTCTCTACAACATAGAAAAAACCATTTTTTGGGCTAGGGTCGACCTTAGTAGCGGCCTAGGGCCCTAAGTAGAGGCCTCGGACACACAATTTCATAGCCAAAAATGTTTCCTTCAATTTCCTCTGCAACAAAGCAAAAAAATTTTTGTTGGTTAGGACCGAAATGCCCCACTTGAGTCCTAAGCACAGGCAAAAGTTTCTTTTATAAACTGTCGGTCATGCCTAGATCTTTCAAATAAAAAAAAATGTTGAAAATCGGAAAAAATTTACTCGAGTTATGTACAGAAAACACATAGAGCCCTAGCAGAGACTCGATTTTAGTGCCCTAGCTGAGTCCAAGGACTCAAATTCAAAAAAGTTTCTTCCGTAAATTGTCGGCTATGCCCAAGACTTAAAAAAAAATTTGAAAATCAGAAAAGATTTACTCGAGTTATGTACAAAATATCAAAAACCACTTAAACGGCCCTAGCTTGGTGGCCCTTTCAGGAAAAAAAGTTTTCGAAAATCGGTTGTGTTTTACTCGAGTTATCGCGTTGACGTTTTCTTAACATTAATGCTCATATTTTGGATGTCTTTCGACAATAAAATATTAAATTCAAACTTTCCACTTCATTTAACGAGATAAATTTATCAATATACAAGCCCAGAGGCTTAAACAAGTTTATCACGATATTTTTAACAATAAGTGCGTTTGATGCATTCTTTTGTGTTTTGTGTTTCTTTGCCGTGGTACATAAATGTGGTTTTTGTTTCTTGGGTGGCAAAAAACCCAAGAAACAAAAACCACGTTTGATGCATTCTGTCACTTTATCACCGAGTTAAATTTATCGCAAGAGATATTTGCTGAAGGGAATACAGTCATTAAATTTACATTATACAGGCCCTTTGGCGTCCTGTATATCCATGAATGAAACATTCACAAAATTTACATTCTCCTACATCAAAAACATAATTTTGTCGAATATAATTTTGAAATACCCACGCGACCCTAGACGATATTTAGTGGCTGTCGTAAATATTTCTTTAATGATGAGGTTTCTGGGTAGCGTAGAGAAAAAAGAGCCTAACTTTTTGTCCAAGAAAGAATGGGTTTGAGTAGTCTCCTTAGGGCCTGGGCCATGTGTGTGTAGGTCCTTTGCGAAGGAGCTCTTTTTGTCCATGGAAGTATATGGGTCCTGCTAGGCTGGCCCTAGCAAAAAAAAAAGTTTTTTCTTGAAAAACATTTTTTGAAATTTTTGTACAAAATTGTTTTCTAATTTTTTTTTGAATCACATCTCTTTTGTGCACGGAGTTATTCTAGCAGAGAAATTCGGTCTCAAATTTACACTTCAAAAGCAGACCCATACAAGTTTCGTGTTATTGGAAAGCTGGGACCAGCAGCAACCAGGGAAAATAGTTTTTTTAAAGTTTTTACCCCTATTTTCAACAGCTCGTAACTCAGTGTGGGTGAATGTTTAACTCAATAAGACGCTGTTTGCCCCGAAAGAACGTGAAATTACCTTTCCAATGACACCTCACACGACCTTGTACGTTTCGTGTACCAGGAGAAATTTTTGTAAGAAAAGTGCATGTTTTCGGTTTTCAAACACCTCCCACTAGTCACACAAGCATCGATGAATTTTTTGAAAAAATTGTTTGGCTTCTAGGGACCAATGCCTATCTAGGCACATATAAAATAATCCGCTGGAAGATGCTCCGATTTCGGCAGACGGGTTTTCAAAAAAATCCCTCGTAATAACTGTCCGGAAATTTGCACATTACCGGCCGCTATCCGGTAGTATTCACATTTCCAGCCGCTTATAAATAAAAATTTCTAGTTAACACAACCTGGGGATTCGACCCACCGACCATCCGATTACAAGGCAAGGACAAAACCACAGAGCTAAATTATCTTATCTGTTCTTGCAAATAAAAGTTAGCAGATTGTACACATTCGACTATACACATTTAAAGTCACCAATTTCGCCACTAGAAAATGATTCTGCTTTTTGAATGAAAAACATGTTTGTCATGCTCGATACGTTAAGTTGTCTCAGTCGTTTTTGGTTAATAAATATTTGTTTGAAATATTTCTACGATCGATCGCCACTATGACAAAACTTTACATTATGTTGTCTCGTCACAGCTCGCCATGCAAATTTTCGTACTCGACCATAGCTTTTCGAAACGAGACAACCAAAAGCTATTCCGGAATAGAGTGAGAGGAGGAAAAACCACTACAAAAAAGTCTTCTGCCAAATGGTGTTATGTTGGGATAGATTGTAGATTTTTCAGATACATGACTGCGTAACGACCGCTCTATTTAGCTTTTGCTAGCATATTCACTTACTGAATGTTTTCGAGACTCACCAAATATATATTTTTATCAACTATTTTCGATCTTGATTTTATTGGATGTCAGGCTCAATAAATGTTAAATTCAATAAATTGACCCAGAGAACAAACACTTCGTATACGCTGTCAAGCCGAATAGCACTGGAGTTTTGTTGTAAACAAATTTGCCTTATTCTCTAATTGTTGCCGATAAGATAACACATATCTCACCAGCCTTATCGCAGGTTGTTCGCAATTCAATAATAGGAAGTAAGGAAGGCAAAATAAATATATTTATCAATAAATAGGTCTTTCATCCCAATAACATCTCATTTATAAACTAGTTAGTAACTAGTGAGTCACAAATCATTTAGAAACTAATTTAGAACATAACCAAAGACCAGTTAGCATCAGAATAGATGTGGCAAACAGAATAGTTGTTACAATTAGAGGTGCCGTTAGAAAATGGGGGTCGATGACACCGATTATTATTTTATATATCTAAATCAAATGTCCTTTATGTCCTTTATGTCCGACTTGACAGAAAAATTTGTCCTAGCTGGACGGCCGAGATATAACAGCGTACTAAAAACGGTAAAAGCTCTCGAGGATGAAAACTGTGAAGACGCAGTTTTTTTTGAAAAGCTAATGACGTTGTGAATAACGCTCAGCGTTACATACCGTTATTTTGGCGTAACGCTATACCTACTGCCATAGAAAAAAATGTTTACTCGTTGTCCCACCGAAAACTTGTCATTACATGTATGTGTGCACCCCACGGAAATTATTCATTACATGTCATTCATTACATGCTATTCATTATATGTAGCCCACACTGGAAACTTCTCATTACATGTATATCTGCATTCTGCATGTAATGACGCGTTTTCGTTTGGGATACAAACTCTACAATCGTCAAAAAACAGTTTTCAAAGCTTTTTGCTTAAAAACACCCTCTTGAGTTTGGCTCATTTCACAAAATTAATCCCTCATGTAATGACTTATTTCCGCATCCCCCACTGTAATCTACTATTTTTGTGTATAAAACACCCGACATGCAGGAATGAACGTGGAATGGAAGAATCGAAAATTTCTTCTGTAACTTTTTTTTAGTTGATGTTAGATGTTTGGTGTCAAAGGGAAAGTTGTTAGGTTCGGTGTGTAGTGTGCCGGGGTGACCAAAAAATGACGGATATGCACAAGGGGCGTACTTAGGAGTAAAAAATAAGAATTTTTATTTAACTTTTTTTTTGGTAAGAGATAGATGTTTGATTTGGGACGATATTTGTGACGGGATTTGTGACGGGATTCGGGAAGGGATTTGGGACCGGATTTGAAGCGGGATTTGGTACGGGATTTGAGACGGGATTTGGGGCCGGATTGCGGACGGGATTTGCGACGAGATTTGGAACATTGTGACGGGATTTGGGATTGTTGAGGGGATGTTCTTATGACGATTACGGGGTGACAAGGCGAAAGCGCCGCAGGCAGTGAAAGCGCCGCAGGCAGGGAAAGCGCCGCAGGCAGGGAAAGCGCCGCAGGCTAACAATTAGCCCCCAGGGGCGGCAGTCCCCTGGTATAAAAAAATAATTTTGTTAATCTTATCACAGCTTTATGCACGTTCTCGCTTATTGCTTACGAGTGCCCTCGCACCCACCCCTCTTAAACTGAGCGTAGCCCAACGGGGCTAACGGGATAGATTAGTTATTTATAACTGCCGTAGTTTCATAGATATACGTCATCCCTCCTAATTCTAGAAGTTGTTGCTCTTTCCCTGAATTTGATGATTTTTCCCTGAAACCATGAAACACAGGCTCTCTACAATTTTGTTATCTACAACTTCGCCTTTGGAAGCAATTTTCTCACTGCCATAGTTCTAGACATATGAGTCACCCCTCCCAATTCTAGAAGTAGCTATATTTCGGGATTGTGTCATGTTATCGAAAATTTAATTCTCCACAACTTTGTCTTTAGAAGTAAATCTCTATGTCTCATTCTTAGCCAAATGTTGACGAAAAATCAATTCCTTTCGTATATGGTGGAAAAACTGAGTTTCGTCTATTCTATGGGTTCCACTGCCCGAACCACTCAACTGATTTTCAGAAAAAAATTTTCCCAGCTTTTGCAGAGGAATGTCTGGGTAGTGTCTCTAGCGGAGGTAGGAACAAAAGGACGGGTTGGTGGAACGCCGATATCAAAAAGGCTGTGTTGGAGAAAAGAAAGCTTTATTTGGTTTGGTTACAGGATAAAACGGATGAGAAGAAAGGAGCTTACAGGGCTTGTAGTCAGGCGGTTAAGGCTCTAGTTAAAGAAGCAAAGGACCTCGCGTGGAAGAGGTTCGGAGAAGAATTGGAAGAAGCAGGTCAAGGAAAGGGTAAAAAATTCTGGTCGGCGATTAGGTGGTGAAAAGGAGGGCTGCGGTAGCATTTTGGGTAAAGATGGCCAGTTAATTACGGATAAGGGAGAAGTACTGGAAACCTGGCGTGATTACTTTCAGGATCTATTTGCATCTGTCAATCCGGTAGTGGCACCTGACAGAAATCAGTTTGCTAACTCGGAGGGTGAGGAAGGAATTACATTAGAGGAGGTGACACGAAAGGTCAGCAAGCTGAAGGCAGGAAAATCCGCAGGTGTAGACGAAATTAGGACAGAATTTATTAAGAATAGCGGGTCTGGTGGGATCCAATGGCTTTGTAGGATTTTTAATTTAGCCATGAAGTCCTCAGTAGTACCCGCTGACTGGAGCTTCGGTGTTATTGCTCCGATCTTTAAGAAGGGCAACCGTAAAGTTTGTAGCAACTACAGAGGGATTTCACTTTTGAGCGTGGTCGAAAAGGTTTATGCTAGTGTGCTAGTAGGTCGGGTTAGGGTTATAGTGGAAGAGGTTCTGGACGAGGCTCAGAGTGGTTTCAGACCTCTGAGAGGGTGTCAGGATCAGATCTTTTGTCTTAGGCAGGCTATAGAAAAGCTCTTTGAGGGGAATATTGATCTGTACTTATGCATCATCGACTTGGAAAAGGCATTTGATCGGGTACCGAGGCAAAAGCTGTTCGAGGTGCTTAGCGAATACGGGATTAATGGAGGTTTATTGGGCGCCATTAAAAGCATCTACTCAGGGAGCTAGGCTGCGGTAAGGATAGATGGTGAAATTAGTGAGGCTTTCGAGGTTAATGAGGGCGTTCGTCAGGGTTGTTGTCTCTCTCCTCTTCTGTTCATAATTTTCATGGACAAAATCATCAAGCAGGCCAATTTGCAGGGGAATGTGGAAATTGGGGATGTACTTATGAAAATCCTGGCCTATGCGGATGATTTAACCCTATTAGCAGATAATGCCGATGATTTGCAGAGGGGGATTGACTGCCTGAATGTAGCATGTGAGGAGTACGGGATGAAGATAAGCGTCGGCAAAACAAAGGTTATGCATGTTGGCAAATTTAGGAAAGACGTAGTGTGCAGTTTAAATGGGGAGCAGTTGGAACAGGTTTCTGAGTTTAAATATTTAGGAGCCATGTTTTCAGAGGATGGCAAGTTAGTTAGGGAATTTGAGTTGAGGTCTCATGTGTTTAACAGGAAGGAATTAAGTAGTGGCACAAAGTTAGCTATTCACAGGTCAATCTTCAGGCCAACAATTTTATATGGTAGTGAAAGTTGGGTGGACTGCGGATACCTTGTGCATGACTTGGAGGTTTCAGATATGAGGGTTCTTAGGAGCATAGCAAAAGTGAATCGGGGGGAACAGTGGGACAATCATATCAGGAACGACGACATCAGAGAAAATTTAGGGGTTAGGTCAGTGGAGGAGGCGGCAAGGGTTAGTCGTCTGAGGTGGTACGGGCACGTTCAAAGGATGGGTAATAGTAGGCTCTAAACTTAAGAGTGCTACCTGATGACTTGCCCACGGGTCAGAGGGGAACCGGATTAGTGGGTTGTGCGTGTGGCTAGCCACCATACCACACTCAAAAAAAGCAATATGGTTATGAATTCAACCGCACACAGTGTTTCATTCAACTCTTGGATGTTACGACTGGCGACAAGAGCGCCCTAATCATCGCCTCCACATTCAGAACAGACTGCGATACTTTCTCCACTTGCCCCTGCTGGGAACGCTTCTAACGCTTTCATTAGTGCCGCGAATGTCTCAGCTTGGAAGACATTAGCGTACCTTCCTAGGTGATACCATCCCCTAATCCGGCTCCAGTGCCTTCTGTACATTTGGAGCCATCAGGTGAAGCTCACGATAGGATGTACGTGAAGCTTGGATATCTTAATTTATAGTAGTTATGACCCTTTCGTTTTCATATTATTTTCATCAGTGGAAATTTGGCAACGCGCCATCAAATTATCTGCCTTTGAATATTGCGCAGTTCTTACGACACAAAAACATACGACAACCCAGGAAGATTGACGTTGTTGAAATCTTATCTAAAAAGACGAAAGAATCGTCAACGCATTATCGTTCGATCCAGTATCGAATAAAGACGTGGTTTTTGCAAGAAAAGTCAGTGAAAGAAGTTTCAGGTGAGTCATTCGTTATGAAAGCAATGTTGTGAAATTTTAGAGCTGAATCTCGGTCTCTGTGCACTCGTTTACTAAGCATAAAATAGATTTTTGCGTTCCTAAGGTTGAAATGCATTTTTTTAATGAATTGTTCCGAAGTAAATTAATCTGCTAAATTGTGACTTATTACGAGTTATGTTGATTTTCTGTCGGAATAGCTCAGAAGGACAAATATTTATTGTGTGCCAATATATTTCGTCTTTAATTCAAAGACATCATCAGGGCTGTAACAATATAAATTTATACACCCTAGTGCCTGTCTAGGGAGATAAGTCATACATTACTGTGTTGTATCAAAATTGTTTTGTTGATTTTTTGATTCGGTGCATAAAAACTCTTACGTTTCTGCAGGATAATTTATTTATCCTCTAGAAGGATTATATCCCTTGCCTTCGGCTCGGATACAAGTTTCCTCCTCGAAGATAAATAAATTTTTCCGCAGATGCGTAATAATGATTTCATCATCATTACACTGAATATCGACAACAATTTGTACCTAAAAATTTTTCTTCTTCTTATATCGTTAAGCTTGCAATTGACAATAGAGAGGTTGGGCAAACTCACTTATAGCAAAACTTATAACTTATACTTATAACTATAAGTTATAAGTTGAAATTTATAAGTAAACTATAAGTTATAAGTTATATGTTATAAGTAAACTATAAGTTATAAGTTATAAGTACAAGTAAGTAAACTATAAGTTATAAGTTGTAAGTAAACTATAAGTTATAAGTACAAGTAAGTGAACTATAAGTTATAAGTTATAAGTTATAAGTAAGTGAACTATAAGTTATAAGTTATAGGTTATAAGTACAAGTAAGTGAACTATAAGTTGTAAGTTATAAGTTATAAGTACAAGTAAGTGAACTATAAGTTATAAGTTATAGGTTATAAGTACAAGTAAGTGAACTATAAGTTATAAGTTATAAGTACAAGTAAGTGAACTATAAGTTATAAGCTATAAGTTATAAGTACAAGTAAGTAAACTATACTTACTTACTTATAACCTATAGTTCACTTACTTGTACTTATAACTTATAACTTATAACTTATAGATTACTTACTTGTACTTATAACTTATAACTTATAGTTCACTTACTTGTACTTATAACATAACTTATAGTTTACTTATAACTTATAACTTATAGTTTACTTACTTGTACTTATAACTTATAACTTATAGTTTACTTACTTGTACTTATAACTTATAACTTATAGTTTACTTATAACATATAACTTATAACTTATAGTTATAAGTATAAGTTATAAGTTTTGCTATAAGTGAGTTTGCCCAACCTCTCTAATATATAACATTTCAGCACATTATCTTATCCTAAATCACAAAATTCGAATCATTCATAAATTATAACTTGATCGAAAAAAAACAACAATTCTAC
Organism: Pseudolycoriella hygida; assembly: GCA_029228625.1. Lineage (NCBI taxonomy): Eukaryota > Metazoa > Arthropoda > Insecta > Diptera > Sciaridae > Pseudolycoriella > Pseudolycoriella hygida. Next base: position 150,512,990 of record CM055404.1, on the reverse strand, counting down.
TTACATTTTATGAGCTTCGTCAGTAAATATAGTAGACAATTTTAGACAAAAATTGTTTCAAATTATTACTGGAACACTTATATAAAAGCACATTACAGTACACACGATTTCTATCCGTCTTATAAAGCCAGAAATATTTTGTTTTTTGACGTGCTTAAAGCTTTCTGAGGAAGCGATAATTTTAAATTATGTTGCTGTACACAGTGGATAAGAACGCTGATTCCTTTTGTTTGTTAATACACGTAAGATTTCTTCTAATATGAATCATCTCTAGTACAAGACGTTTTTTCTTATTTTGTTCGAACTCAAGAATTTCAACTTCATCCCAATTTGGTTCATGATTGAGTGTAACCGCATGTTCGGTGATGGCGGTACTATCGATATTCTTGATTCTAATTTTATATTTATGCTGATGCATTCGCTTTTTTAACTTTTGTTTAGTTTGACCAATGTATATAAGTTTTCAGGAGCAAGTAATTTTGTAAACTACATTCGACGGATTCAATTTTCCAGTTTTGTCTTTGAGTCGACTGAAGCAAAACTGTTTTACTATGTTGTCTATTTTTGGGCCGTTCATAAATGACGTCCGGTTATTTTGACAATTTTTCGACTCCCCCCTACTCCCTCGTCCGATTTCGTCCGGTTTTCGTGTACCCCCCAAAATAATGACGTCTGATTTCATTTCTCCACCTCCGCCCCCCCCCCTTTCGGACTTGGCTAAAAACAGACCTTTATGGTACCCATTTAAAAAGTGAAAAACACCAAAATCAATGAAAATGTAGACTTTAGCTAAATTGAACATAAGAAAGAGATGATAACATTTCTCGCTAAGGGAAATCGTTGATTCCTCTTGAGAATACTCCAAAGAGAAGAATTTAGTGGTTCTCACCCGTACTATCGTTTCAACTGTACCATGGTTTCCCCCGTGCTGTCCCGTACTGGTCACTTTTGCTCGCAAAACTCTGAGTCTTTGCCAAAAACCGATAATCGATCGATCTTTCATACCTTCACAGATACTTCTAAAAATTAATCACTTTTTCAACTGCTGATCGTATCCACCATTTTGTTGGATGCCCTGATACACAATTACAACAAAAAGCCTTTTTTAAAGAAAAACCTGACGGAAGGCCTTGTCACTTCTTCCGAAACAACTGATGATATAAATTGGGGTGACGCTTAAAGCTTTGAAACGCAAAAAAATCTGTCGAAATATGTTCACAGTCGATTAAAAAATGGGTAACAAATGCCGGACCCAACGTAATAATTTTATACGCAAAAATTTGACCTAGGGTACAAAAATGGAGTCAAAATTAGGCCATAAAGTCAAATTTTTGCGGCGTACAGACTGAAAAAACAAAAAAACTCCTCGGAAGTCTTCAAGCAGGGCGGACAGTTGGTGATTTGTGACAGACAAATAAATAGACACATAAACAAACAAAATTAAAACGTTTGTAATTTAGTAATTTTTTTTATTTTCATTTCAGAAATGGGCGGTGGCGGTAGCAGCGGTAATAAGAATAATAGAATTAGAGTCTTCGTAAATTTTTTATGTATCTTCACAATTCGAAGTGGAGATATAAAATCACATTTGCCCAGCTTCCGAATAAAAACGTCAGAACCTGAGAAATATGATTTTATTAGGCGACTTTTATTCATAAGTTGGCTAAAAATGTGCGAAAGATACATAAAACTTTACATCCAACGTGAAGGACTGCATGTAATCCATAATATGCTCCTCTATGTGTTGAAAAGTCAGCGGATAGGCGACTTTTCACCAATCTCACACAATATGACCAACATGTTAGTATGCGGTTCATATAACTTTAATTTCATTTCAGAGCAGGATGAAAGTAGCAGCACCCAGTACAATAAAAGTGTTCCTAATTTGGAACAGCCCCGAAATGTTAATTTCGAAATGGAAGCAAAGATTGGCGGAAGGCCAACCAAAACCTTGGAAAATTCAGGTCCTGACTCTTGTGTTGTTTGGCCTATATAAACTTCTTTGACTAGCTTCTTATCGTTGCCAATCTTTCATTATTGCACTTATGGTTAACTTGGAGCTAGTCAGCAAGAAAAATTAATTAACTAAATTTTTTTTCGATAAAATGTGCAGTTTTTCAAATAATTATGCGTTTTAAATGAGAATTTGGTCACTTACGATTTCGTTCGTTGGTTCATTTCTTTTTGACGTAACGATATTCAGTACCTAGGTGTATTCCTAGCATCGAGCGACTTCTGCGTTTTTTGAAAAAAAAAATTGGAAAACATTTTGGACTTCATTCATATGGCCCCACAACCACAAACCGTACTAATGAGCTGAAAAGTGGAAAAACTTACTGATACATGTAAGACTTACTGATAAAACGTTTCTTCAAGTCAAATAAATCTGAAGTGGTCTAGAAGGTATGGAAGAGTCAAGCAACGTTTTCACTATTTTTCTAGCTATCGTATGGAAAGACATGCTAAACAAAATACTGACGATGACCTTCGGTGCAGTTGCACTGCGCAAAATTTTCTTCGTGCACTTTTTATTCAACATATGCCTTTCTAGCATTTTCTAGCAAATATCGTGTGTTTGGTGTCGTTGAAACCACCAAAACAAACTGACTACATTTTGTACTAAATTTTATATTAAATATTTATTTAAACAAAATCAATAGGTACATGTTGCTGGCTCCACCACCATTTTGAACTGCAGCGAATTAAATCTATTTCAATTGGGCTAGTTTTGGGCTGGATAATGCACATAGCCATAAGTTTTGGGTTGCCATAGAACTCCAGCCCAAAATGATTTTAGTGGTCGAATATGTCATCAATCAATGCTTTCTTTCCTCGGTATATAGCTCAAAATTTTGGGCTCGTTTTGGGCTGACGATTGGAACCAGCCTCGAGTTTTGGGCTGATGTCAAATCGAAGTTATTCTACTTTTAAGCAAAAAACCATGTCGTTTAGCTGTTTTCGTGACTTAATCAAATTCTTCCGATCCTAAAGTTATCGTATCATTTTGGGCTGGTTTTGGGCTGTATATTGAAACCAGTCTCGAGTTTTGGGCTGATATCAAACCGAAGTTATTCATATTTTAAGCAAAAAACCATGTCGTTTTCACTATTTCAATATTGATACCGGCCCCTGCTTTTGAACTGTTTTCGTGATGTTGACCATATGACTCGTATATAAGTTAAAAATCATTTAACGTAGAATTTCTTTTTTCACATAAAACGGAATATTATTACTCTTAGAATCGGGATTTCCACGATTAAAAAATGAAAATCATAAAAATTGGACGCAAAATCTCTTTCGTATTACTTTACTTAATTACATTATTGAAACTGATTGTGCAAGCGTTATTTCGAATGCACATTCCATTTCACTTGATGTGCAAGCGTTATTTCGAATGCACATTCCATTTCAATGAAAGTGCAAGCGTTATTTGGAATGCGCATTCCATTTCAATTGATGTGCAAGCTTTATTTCGAATGCACATTCCGTCTCAGTGAATGTGCAAGCGTAATTTCGAATGCACAATCAATTTCAAGAAATGTGCAAGCTTTATTTCGAATGCACATTCCATTTCAATGAAAGTGCAAGCGTTATTTCGAATGCACATCAATTTCAAGTAATGTGCAAGCTTTATTTCGAATGCACATTCCATTTCAGTTGATGTGCAAGCTTTGTTTCGAGTGCACATTCTGTCTCAGTGAATTTGCAAGCTTTGTTTCGAGTGCACATTCCGTCTCAGTGAATTTGCAAGCTTCATTTCAACACAATCCGTTTCTGTGAATGTGCAAGTATTCACTGAAATATATTTCCATTCAAAATTACGCTTTACGCTTTCACATTCACTCCTGTGAGTTGACGCTGTTGTGCTGCAATAATTAATAAACTCTATCAACAACTTTTCTAATCCTACATCGTGTGTTGCCTAGACCACCTGTCTTCAGACCCACGTTGGTAAAGTAATACAGAAGAGATTTTGACATCGATGCTTAAATTTGCATCCAATTTTTATGATTTTCATGTTTTAATCGTGGAAATTCCGATTCTAAGAGTCATAATATTCCGTTTTATGTGAAAAAAGAACTTCTACATGAAATGATTTTTAACTTATATACGAGTCATATGGTCAACGAAAACAGTTTAAAAGTTGGGGCGGTATCAATATTGAAATAGTGAAAATGACATGGTTTTTTTGCTTAAAAGTTGAATAACTTCGCTTTCACATCAGCCCAAAACTCGAGGCTGGTTCCCATCGCCAGCCGAAAATTTTGAGCTATATACCGAGCAAAGAAAGCGTTGATTTCATGCGAAAACCTCAAAACGACATATTCGACCACTAAAATCATTTAGGGCTGGAGTTCTATGGCAGCCCAAAACTTATGGCTATGTGCATTCTTCAGCCCAAAACTAGCCCAATTGAAATAGCTTTAATTCGCTACAGTTCAAAATGGTGGTGGTGCCAGCGACATGTACCTAAAATCAATTTGAATCTAAAAATTCTTGAATATATATTATGACATCATATGATAAGTAACAATAACGTTTATTGAAAAAACAATGACGTTTATCGAAATAACAATATCGTTTATTGAATTAACAATATCGTAACAATTGAATAATTTTATTTTCGTGACGTCATTCACACTCACACACTAAGCTAACTGACATGTTCTGCAAAATATTCATTACCGTCTCCTAAACAACACAACAATTTATTATTTTCCAGGCAGAAAACATGTTCAGCAAAATCAACGTGACAACATGACAAAAAATATTTCGAATGCATTTCAATTGATTCGGTAAAGTGCTATAAGAATCACTTTGACACTGAGGCCCCAGATTTTTCGAAAGTTCAATTTTTTCGGACTATCCCTTGTTTTCATCGGGTCTGGGTGTGGGGACTGCGTCAAGCCCTCCACTACCGCTGCGGACGTAATGTTTGATTCCGCAAGAAGTAAGAAAATGACATCTATTTGAGTACCTGGCTTTCTTTCCACAATTCATAATATCATTGCGTCACGCTCGCACCTTTCTGTACAATTTTTCCACTTTCTCGTGGTTTCGCGTAATATTTCGTAACTTTACGTAATGCAACGAAGCATCTTCGCTGAATGCTTGACAAAATTTTCTTTGTTCCATTTTGAACACGTAGACTGTAACGTATACAACGTAGACAACGACGAACAGTTAACGATATTCGCGATATTCGCACAAAAACGAATTTTTTACAATGAAGCTGTGTCTATTTATTTTCTTTTACATTTTCTGTGTTATTGGTGCAAGTAAACAGGTAAAAAAGATTTTCCTGCAAAAATTTCGGTTGTAGTTAAAACGAATTACAGGAAAATTCTAGAAAGTTTGAAAAATATAGAAACTGCATGAGGAACAATGGAATTTCGTCATGGAAAGTAGTTAGCGCTGTTTCTAACGCCACCTCGTACAATATGTTGAATTATCAATGGAATAAAGTTTTCGACTTTGTTTTTCCTATCGCCATTTTCATTCCGTCGTCCGTTTACGATGTACAAGCGACAGTCGTCTGTGGTTATAATGCGGACATCCAACTAGTTCCAAATTCTGGACGTCATTCTTACGCAGGTTTATCACTTGGTACAAACGATGCGATTATTGTCGATTTTCGATATATGAACTCAATCGAAATAAATGAGGACGAAGAATATTTCACCGTTGGTCCAGGAGCTTTGATTGGTCACGTAATTGCCAAGCTTTGGACAAACGGGGGTTGGGGTATAGCCCTTGGTACTTGCATGACGGTAGCGATGGGTACGTTACGCAATGTAAAAATAAAGTGTTTAACTGTAATTTATTCGCATCAGGTGGGTTTGTCATGGGTGGAGGATACAGTTTGTATTCAAGCCTTTATGGTCTTGCAATCGATAATCTGCTTGAAATTAACATGGTTGATGCTCAAGGTAATGCAGTGACTGCTAATCCGACTCAAAATACTGATTTATGGTGGGCTATGCGTGGTGTTGGAGCAGGGTACATTGGACTGGTGACTAGTTTCAAATTGAAAATGTTTAGAGCCAGAGACCTTAAGTTGACGATTGCCCAACGCATGTTTAATGGAGAGGATTTTCCGAATGTTATGGACAATTACGTCAAGTGGTTGGATTGGGTCAAACAAAACGATGAAACGGTAACAACAACTATATCTGGTGGTCGTAGTAAGTGCAGATGTTTTTTCTATATTCGCAAATGAGAGTGAAACTGTTTTTGATATTTGTTGGGAAACTGTTTATTTGCTTTCAACCAACTGAGTTAATACGAAAACAAAACATATGCAAGGAAAACAGATGTTACAAAAAGACTCGAACATATCTATGTAAATATCGCCTAAAATCTTGTAATTACTAAATTGGATTGGAAAATGCCGAAAGGCAATATTGAAAATAACTCGTCCGAAGAAACGACGTAAAAACCTCTCTAAATCTCTAAAAAAAACCTCAAAATTAAAGAATTGCACTAGGGCCGATCTTAGAACTGACCTAGAGCACTTAGGGGAGGCCCCTGATCCATACTTCTATGAACAAAAATTTTCGCATCTTTTTTCTCCGCAAAACCGCACAAAAAACCTCATAATCAAAGAATCACGAAAAATCACCAATTATCGTATTTGGTCGCGTGGCGTGAGTTGGGCCCACACTGAGGAATCTACAGCCCAAGCCACTCAACAGATTTCCACTAATTTAACTTTTGTGATTTCCACGACGTTTGTGGCCACCCCAATTTCGTAGGGAGGAGCATCATCATGGGCCTTAGATGACGAATCAGCAATAAAAAAAAATGTCAGTCCGTCCGTCAACTTGAGTAAAACTCAAGCGATTTTCAAAAACCTTTTTCCCTGGACTGCTATTACGGCATGTTTTCTCTATTCTCTACTCTTCAAAATTGTAAACCCAACAGAAGAGTAGAGAATAGAGAAGACATGCTGTAATTGAAAATCCTTTTTGGGATTGAATCTGGGCACTGTCGGTCCAAGGGCCAATGAGCAAAGTGGTTTTTGGTCTTTTGTATATAACTCGAACTAATCTTTTCCGAATTTCATAATTTTTTTTTGTTTGATAGGTCTAGGCATGCCTGACAATTTATGGAAGAAATTTTTTTGAATTTTGGGCTTTCGGACTCAGTCAGAGCCCTAAAACTGAATCTTTACTAGTACTCAACGTGTTTTTTCTACATAAATCGGGGAAATCTTATCCGATTTTTAAAATCTTTTTATTTTCTTGAAAGATAATCGAAAAATTGAATTTGGGCAAAATCGGTCGAAAACTTTTGAAGTTACGGTGTGGTCAAAAACGAGGTTTCCTGAGCTTATTCACTTAGAGTGATTCGGGCTGTAGTGTCCTTAGTGTGGGCCAAAAACTCACGCTACGCGACCTTACATGATATTTGGTGGTTTTTCGTGAATATTCCTTCAATGATCAGATGTTTTGTGCAGTGTTATAGAGAAAAAAGAAGCGAACTTTTGTACCTATGGAAGTATGGGTCAGAGGCATCTCCTCAGTGCTCTAGGTTGATTTTAAATTCTGGGATTGTTTTAAGGGTTTGGAGATGCTTTTTGCGCCGTTGCTTCGTACTAGAGATGAGCGGGTCGACCATTTTTCGAAACCCGACCCGGACCGAACCCGACCCGATAAAATTTTCCGAAACCCGAAACCCGAACTGTTTCAAAACCCGACCCGGACAGAACCAGACACTCAAGTTTTTCGAAAATCACAACCCAAATTACTTCGAAACAAAAATTATTTCAAGGCCCGACGTCTGCATTCTTCACGAACCTTAGACTAAAACAAAATTCGTGCAATGTAAGATGATAAAATTTAGACGAGTTTTGTAAAATATAAAAAGTTTATAAAGGATCCCCGACCCGAATAAAATGATACAACAACTCGAACCGGACCGAATCCGACTCGGACCGAACCCGACCCGATAAAATTTTTCGAAACCCGAAACCCGAACTGTTTCCAAGCCCGGCCCGGGCCGAACCCGACCCGATTAAAATTTTCGAAACCCGAAACCCATTAACTCGAAAAAAACAATTCGGGTTCGGGTCGGGTTTTTCGAAGTTTCGGGCAACCCGCTCATCTCTACTTCGTACGGGTTTTTGAATATTGCTCTTTCGGCAATTTCCAGTCCAATTTAATGTCGACGTAATTGTATAGTGTATATAATGTAAATATTTACTTAGATACGTTCGATCGGTGCTCCGATCGAAATTCGAATGGTAGACGCACAATAAACTTCTTTTCGAAGCACTTCGCTCTTCGCACGGGTCTAAAAATTTCATTTCTCTTTATTCCAGCTGGTGTTTTTGTGCGAATGATACACGTTCAAGATCCAAATAAACAACCTGTGTCGAGCAAAGCTGTTTTAGCTGCGTTGCCAAAATATTTCCCGAACGCCACTGAAACCGACGTCTCTTACAAAAGTTTCATAGAAACAGTAATTGGTTTGAGCGAAATTTCAGTTACTATACCAGAGCCAACGTCTTTCGGAGCAGAAGAAGAGTCACCTGAAACTACGCTAGAGAAACATCTCAACTTCTACTCCTCATTGACCAAAGATGTGATTTATAGTGAATACTCACTAGATAAAACGTTTTTCGTTGATAAAAGAATTCGGGCACGAGACTTGTATGACGTTCAGGAAGTTTTTGCTAAAATTCCGGAAACGTGCTCCGTCAGTTTTTTACCACATCAGGGAGCGATCGCTGTCCCACAATCAACCGATTGTGCGTACGTTCACCGGGATGCTATTTTCGATTGTCTCCTGACCTGTTATGGTTGGAACTTCGAACAAGCTTATGTCGGGGAAAAATGGATGAACGAATTTATGATTGTTGCTCGGTTCATGGATAGCGGGCATACTTATCAGAATTATCCGGATAAAGATCTCAACGATTATTTGTGGCGGTACTACGGCAGGAATTTGAAAAAACTAATTCGAATTAAAAGGAAGTGGGATCCATATGGATACTTCAGGTCTGAACAGTCGATCCCAATCAGAAGATAAAATTTGTTGTTGTAAAGAAAAATAAATATAAATCCATACCTTTATGGACAAAAAAGTCGGCCTCTTTTTTCTCTACAAGACTGCACAAAAAACCTCATCATCAATGGAATATTCACGAAAAAAAACTAAATGTCCTGTTGGTTCGCGTTCAGTTCTTGGGGCCAGACTAAAGACTCTTTAGCCCGAACCACTCGACAGATTTTCACTAATTTAATTTTCATGACTTTCTGATGTCCATATCTTTCATTCAAAACCTTGAAGAGCGATTTCTCTCTTAATTTCGCAGTGATATAAGTGAAAAACACTTTTTCGACCGTAACTTCGAAAGTTTTCAACCGAATTCAATTCCGTATTCAATTTCCGTATTCTAGGTGTATGTCGTCAGCAGCCCCCAAATTTGTGCTAGCATGGAAATTTGGTCCATAATTTGCGCCTAAATTTGTGCTGTCGAATGGTACCAGTCCTAGAAGTTGTGCTGCTCTGGGAGCCGAAAACGACTCGATCGAAAATTGAATTTTCCATTTTTCGTCATTTTTGTGTGGGGAGTCCCTTTAATTTAAATTTCTCCGAATTCAAATTGGTTTCCCGAATTAGTGCTCAATTTGTGCTGGCTAATGGTAAAGTTCCCAACATTCAAAGTAGTCGGGGCGCCGAGCACAAATTGATAAAAGATCGAAATTTTTATTTCTCCCATTAATTTGTATATGAAGTATATGAATTTTCGATCGAGTCATTTTCGGCTCCCAGAGCAGCACAAATTCTAGGACTGGTACCATTCGACAGCACAAATTCAGGCGCAAATTATAGATCCAATTTCCATGCTAGCACAAATTTGGGGGGTGCTGACGACATACACCTCAATTTTCTGATTATCTTTCATAAAAGGAAAGATTTTGAAAATCAGATAAGATTTACCCGATTTATGAAAAACACGTAGTAGATACTCAGTTTTAGGCTCAAAAGCTCAAAATCAAAAAAATTATGTGTTGTGATTTCAAACAAAAAAATATATGAAAATCAGAGAAGATTTACTTGAGTTATGTACAAAAACCTCTTAAACGGCCCTAGCTCATTTAGTTTTGGGCTGACAGTGCCCATATTCAATCGCAAAAAAAGATTTTTCGATTATCTTTCAGGGAAAAAAAAGTTTTTGAAAATCGGTTGAGTTTGACGGCCGGACGGACATTTTATTTATTGATGACCATGATCGATGCTCCCCTTCTACTTCCGGGTTAAAATTCGACTGGTTACAAACGTCGTGGTAAACTCAGTAGAGCCCTTTTCGAAGAGCTTCGTTCTTCGTACGGGTCTAAAAAATGACGAAACGGACAGACGTACCTTTTTAGACCCGTTCGAAGAACGAAATTCTTCGAAAAGGGGCCTTATGCGTTTACCACGACGTTTGTAAGCACGGGGGAGCTTCGATCATGGTCCTTAGATGACGAATCACCAACAAAAAAAAATGCGCTGCAAAAATTTTACTTTTATTTCTTATTGCGTAGGTGAATTTAAATTTTTGCGTGTAAAAACTGAAAGTGTTGAAAAATTATTCCGCTGGTGGGTTCGGCATTTGTGACGCATCTTTTTTAACACAAAGTAATTTTGTTTTAAAAAAAGCGCTGTATTTTTTTCAGTAAATTAAAACTTTGAACACAAGTTCCATTCAAACAAACTTTTGCGTATTGTCAGCGATAGCGTCAACTCAAGCGATATCATTAATTTTGGAAGCGAACTTACGGACTGCGTCACATTTTAACTTTTAACAGGTTTTTGTATGCGATATCAGCCGTTTTGGAAGCTTGCAGTTGATTAAACTAAAATTTGCGAAAAAATTTGTCTCCGAAAAAAAATTTTCTCAGAAAAGAAAATTTTCTTAGAAAAAAAAAAATTGTCTCCGAAAAAAGTTTTCTCTGGAAAAAAATTCTTCTACTAAAAAAATTTTGTCCCGAAAAAAAAATTTTTTTAGAAAAGAAAATTTTCTTGAAAAAAAACATTTTTCCGAAAAAAAAATTGTCTCCGAAAAAAATTTTCTTGGAAAACCAATTTTCTTCAAAAAACTTTTCTTCGAAAAAAAAAATTTGTACCAAATTAAGTCCTTACAAAAAAAAGTTTTTCCGATCAAAAATTTTCCGAAAAAAAATTTTAAAAAAAAATTTTTCTTCAAAAAAAAATTTCCCCCGAAAAAATATTGTCTGTAAACAATTTTTTTTTGAAAAAAACATTTTCTCCGAAAAAGAAATTTTTCTTCAAACACTTTTTTTTCCGTAAAAAACTCAAAAGCTCGCGTATATATGAACGGTGATTGTGAAAGAGGGGTCCCCTACGAGTTCGAAACTACTTTTAGTGGAATAAATTTTCTGGTAAAATTTTTTTACAAGTCGATTTTTGTATAAGAGACCACCATCGGGAAGCTTTGCGCACTTCTCAAGCTTTCTAATGATACCAAACATGTCATGCATCAGTTGCGACAAGTATCTTTTTTGTTGAATCTTTGTTGAACTTTCATCCAGATGTAAATATCATTCTTTGACGAGTTGGGCCGGAAAAGTGCCACTGGCTATAATAAAATGAAGTCAGTAACTATGTATCTTGCCTTAACTGGCTGTAATCACAACATACATTACACACACACGTAAATATTGTAGTTTTGTAAGGCAAAAATAGCTTTTTACTTGATCATTTTTGAATATTTGCGAGTTCCTTGAGTTTCACTCACAAGATTCCACAAAAAAGATACTTGTCGCAACTGATGCATGACATGTTTGGTTTCATAAGAAAGCTTACACTATAGGCTAACTCACAACAAATTATTTTGTTGCGAAAAACGCTCGCCGGTGAGCTAGAGAATTGCGCAAAGCTTCCCGATGGTGGCCTTTTACACAAAAATCGACTTTTACCAGAAAATTTATTTCACTAAAAGTAGTTTCGAACTCGTAGAGGACCCCTCTTTCACAATCAGCAATAAAATCTGATGGGCAGCGACTTTTCAGTATAGCCTCGTTCAAGCTCACCGTGTATGGTGACTTGCCCCAAAGGTTTCTGTTTAGGGTTTTTTGAGTTTGTGGACTTCTTTTTTGGGGTGTGGGGCTCAGGGTTTTGAGTTCGGCAATCTCTGTCAAATTATCCGTGGTTCGGGAGTTCGGTTCGATTCAGAAGTCTGTTTTGTACTAGGGTCGACCTCAGAACCGACCGAGAGCACTAAGAAGAGACCTCTGATCCATACTTCCATGGATAAAAAAACACTCATTTCCTTGCAAATTTCGCAGAGTCATAAGTCAAAAAATTTCACCACTTTTTCACACCTTTCTTGACCACTTTTTCGACCGTAACTCCGAAACTTCTCGGCCAATTTTGTCCAAATTCAATTTCATAATCAATTTTTCGATTATCTTTCAGGAAAAATTTTTTTTTTGAAAATCAGATAGGATTTACCCGATTTATGTAGAAAAAAGATATTACATTTATGACAAACGAAGCGTCTTCATAAGATTTAACAAACTAAAGTGCTGATTTCGTCGTTTGATGGTCTAGTATATGGTCTAGTAGACAAGGTGTACTGATGAGTCGTAAACGACGAAATCAACACTTTAGTTTGTTAAATCTTACGAAGACGCTTCGTTTATCTTAAAGGAATTATGAAGGGTACTGTGATGTTGATACAAGGGTGGACTTTAAACCACAGTACGTACCGCAGTTGTTGAAGATAAATTTTCTTCAAGTGCAATAGTACGAAAAATCCTTTTGACACTAGAAAAAGGACGTTGGGCCCTAGTAGCGGCTCAGTTTTAGGGCTCTGGCTGAGTCCAAAGGCTCAAAATCAAAACATTTTCTTCCATGAATTATCAGGCATATCAGACATTTCCAACAAAAAAAAATATGAAAATCGAAAAAGTTTTACTCAAGTTATCGTGTTGACGGACAGACGGACAGACAAAATTTTTTTTCAGGTTCGGCATTTAAGAGTGAATTTGCCAGAACTTCGCACGGTCATGATCCAACATGTCGCGAAATTTCGATCTCTAGGGTTTATTCGATTCTTCATTCCAATAGAAGACTTTCGTAGAAGAACAGTTTTTTTTTCAAAAAATTATTTTGTAGTTTTGAACTCTCCGAAAAATGGTCTGCACAGAGGTCAAAAAAAAATTTTTTTTATGAATATCTTGGACAAGACCAAATCGATTCCAGACAAATTATATACAAAATTCGAACGATATGTACGGAAAGAACTGGAGGCCTTATAATTATATGACGTTGAGTGTGTGGTTTCCAAATGAATTGCAACAAATAAGGTCTTTACCTGAAAGGCTACACGTCTGGAAGTGAAACTAGCATAATTAGTGAAAATTCTGCACGAGTTTGTTACACTTAGAACCAAAAAAATTACCTCGAATGTGAGTTTTTCGTGAACAATTTGGAAATTCCACTTCCAAATATTTTTCCTTTTTTAAAATTTCTGTTTCAGACAACATAGGAACTTTATTTTCATTTGGGTTAAGTTCTTTATTCCATTTGTGGAGGTATGTAAAGTTAAAGATACAAAATGTTACGGATTTTGAATTTTTTCAAAATTTTCACTTAAATCAACTCCATTTTTTTTCTACGCGTCACAAAGTTCTACTTAGACATTCAATTGAAAGCTAAGGGCAATGACTACAGCCCCCCGCTTTGGGTTTGGGGAAAAATTGTATACCGTCCCTTCCACGACTCTTTGAAAATGACCATTTTTTCGACGTTTTTGACTTCTATAGCCAGCTACTTGCACTTGTCAGGAGTGTTGCTGCAGCCAAAAGCTTTGTATCATTGGACTACTTAATCGTACTTAATTTGCCTGGTAGTGTAGGGCAATTAGCTTTCCAGCTTGCAAAAATTAGGACAAAAGGAAACAAAACGGGATCCGATAGGGCTGAGGGGTGTCTACCATAGACCGAAAGTCCCAAAAAATCCCACTGTAGGCGAAAAACCCAAAAAATTGAGGTTTTGTGCAAGCTTTTTCTTATTATTAAAGGAAAATCGGAGTTTTCCAAAATATTTTCCGATGACTATTTTTCCCAAATTTTAGATAGCCATTTTTTGGCTGAGATACGATTTTTCAAAGTCAAAATTTCATCGAAAAAATGACCTCCGCGAAAACTTTTTTCGACTTTATACCGGTATATCGAAGAAACCTTGCTCCGAATTTGGAATCCAAAACTCTCAAAAACATCTTTGGAGTATTCCAAACATTTCATAAAAACATAATTTTCCTTTTCGAACTCGACGAAAAATTTCCCTCTAATGTCGAAAATTTCATTACACTCTGAAAGACGTCTACGAGAACCAAATCTGTATGAAAAATAATCAAGGTTTTTGTTCGAAAAAATCGTTTTAAGTCAATTATTTGATTAACAAAATTGTTTCTTGTGCTATTGTTGGTGATCGGGCGACCGAAAAAAAATTGCCAAGTAGGCCATGGTGGCGCCACCAGCGCCTTTTAGTAAAAAATTTACACTTTGTGCGAAATCTATCAATCATATTGGGTTGCTATGAAAGACAAAGTTGTTCTTTGTTGTGTGAGGGTGGTGGGGTGATCAAAATTATGGCCGCCGTTGATGGTGGCACCATAAGCGCTCTTTTACCAGGATTTAGATTTATCAGATTGGGTCGGTCCATCTCTGGTTCTTGAAACACAAATCTGATGATCCTTTGTTTCGTACCCCGTTCATCATGTAAATCTCGAAAACCTCCCAGTTCCTACAAGAAACCTGTCTAGAGCGGCAGGTCCCATTTTAGGTACTGTTACAGGTTGGACCACATGACTACTTAGAATCCTAAGTCTCAGTGAGGAAAACTTCGGGCATTCGCATATAACGTGAACGCCCGTTTCCTCACTTAGGCCGCAAGTGCAGTTGAAATCGTTGAAGATCCCCATTTTTGCCAGGTGTTTGCTCAGTCCGCAATGCCCGGTGATCGCACCCACCACCCTCTTGATGCGCTTCCTGTCCATGTTTAACAGTTCTCTGGGCCACCTCCCATCGGGCACCGGGAAGAAACGCTTCGTGTGCATTCCTCCTTCATAGGCGCTCCAATAGTTAGCGATTTCCGACCTCACCCAGCTCTTCATCGCTTTCACGCATGCCGAGTGTGTGAAGGGTATAAGAGGCTCCGGCCCACAACTCAATGTTGCTAAGCCTCTTCTCGCTAGCTCATCCGCTCTCTCGTTTCCCTCCACACCAGAGTGTCCGGGAACCCAGGCCAGCGTGGCCTGATTTCTCAGTCCCATCTGGTTCAGGGTTTCCTTCAGCTCTTTTACTAGCCTGGATGTCACGACAGCCGACATAAGCGCTTTGATCATCGCCTCACTGTCAGAACAGACTGTCACATTTTCTCCACATGCCTCTGCTGGGAGTGCCTCCCGCGCTCCCATCAGTGCCGTGAAAGTTTCAGCCTGAAAAACATCAGCGTATCCACCTAGGTGGTACCATCTTTCCGCCAACAACGGTTCCGCAGAAAATACTCCGGCTCCCGTGCCTTCTGAAGTTTTAGAGCCATCAGTTCATCATCACAGTTCCTTCATCTGATAGGCAGCTTGGCCAACCTTCCAGCCATTCAGACCTGCTGGGTACGACAGCCTCGAAACGCCTTACGAAGTCTGTCTCCGGTTTCATTCCCTAGGCATCGCAAAGACCTCGTTAGTGATAGCCTTCACACCAATACGCTTTCTTTGATACTTTACGAAAAAAAAATACATTTTCACGAAAAAGCGCTGGTGGCGCCACCATAGCCAACGGTGACCAATTTTTTGCCCATCCCATGATACACCAGACAACAAGAAACAATTTCTCTGGTCAAATATTTGATATAAAACAAATTCGTTAAAGAAAAACATTGAAAATTTCGGATATTAATTTTGGTCTCGTAGACTTTTGTCACCGTGTAATGAAATTTTCGACATTCGAGGAAAATTTTCGTTTGGTACCGAAGGTTACATTTGGCTCATTTCAAGGTCTTCAGGATAGTCCAAAGATGTTTTTTAGCGATTAACATCAAAAATTAAGATATACCTATTTTGTGAATCGGAGTTCAAAGACGAAAAAAGTTTTCCCGAGTGTCCATTTTTCGAAGAAATTTCAACTTTGAAAAATCATAACTTAGGCAAATTTCGACCAAATTTGCTCATATGGGTATCAAATGATAGCTTGAACTATGTAGAATTTGGGAAAAATACGCATTTCTAAAAAAATTTGGAAAATTGTTGCTGAAATTGGGCTCTGGGTAAAGTCTTACACTTAATCTCGAAAATTTCAGTTTTTCGATTTTCTCGAAATGCTGAAGTGGGATCAAGTGGGACTTTTCGGACGTTATTTAGATGCCTAAGGACTATCGAATTACGGTGGATCTGTCTTTTACCTAATTTTTGCAAGCTCTTCCATACAAAATTTTTTAATTGCCCTACACTATGGAATCGATTTGGTCTTGTCCAAGATATTCATCAAAAACTATTTTTTTGACCTCTGTGCAGACAATTTTTCGGAGAGTTCAAAACTACAAATAAAAATAATTTTTTGAAAAATAAACTGTTCTTCTACGAAAGTCTTCTCTTGGAATGAAGAATCGAATAACCCATAGATATCGAAATTACGCGACACGTTAGATTCGTGTTTCATACAAGTTCTGGCAAATTCACTCTTAAGGACAATGGCCGATGCTCCCTCCCAATCGCCCTCAAATCGACTGGCTACAAACGTTGTGGTAAGCGCAATAGACACCTTTTCGACGAACTTCGTACCTTCGTACGGGTCTAAAAAGTTTCTGAAGGGGTGGTAGCTGTCTGAAGTAATACAATTTTCACGATTTTATTTTTTTTTTTTTATATTTTCTTTGAAAAATTTTACATGAAATTGTTTACATTTCAAAAATGAGTGGGAAATAAAAAAAAATTAAAATAAAATAAAATAAAACATTTTAGTTCTGTCACTTTGTTGAAAATGAGACAGAATATGTAAGTTAGAACTAGAATTTCCTATAAATATTTTTAAGACTTGTACAATTGAAATCAGGATTCACATTCTACTCCTAGACTAAAATAGGGCAAAAAATTTTCAAAAAAAAATCCTCTTTTGATTCACACTTTATTGATGGCACTCATTGAAGAGGCTAAAATTTATCATATCGAATATAGCGATTTAAGTTTCGATTCCAACAATTCAATATTCGATAAAATTTCCGACTTTCTAGCCACTTTGTCTAGTTGGTCCTGTTCCGGCGCTTTTAACTCACCACTTTTTAATTTCTCTTCAATCAAATCGATTTCACGAATTTTTTTCCTTAGCTTTTTAACTTGTTTTTGTAAATCTTCCGGGGAGCTTAGTTCAACATTAGCTACCCCATCACACAGTCTCATCACACTACTGTCATTGCTTGCCGACGCACTAGTACCTTGTTTCGGTTCAGACTTTGTGTTCTTCTTCTCCTTATCCTTGGAAGATTTGTTTTGATTTATGTAAATAATGCCAGGCGTTGTTTGTCGTTGCTGTTGTTTCTGCTGTTGTTTCAATAGTTTTTCTCGTTTAACCCGTTCTTCCTCAGCCATAATGGGACACATGCCGACGGGAATATTCGGCTTCTTCGTGAACTTCTTCCCCTTGCTCTCGTATAATGGAACTTCTTCCTGTGGAACATAGCCATCTTTGACCCGCCTGGCTTTACGCCATGTTCCATCAGGTCGCTGAGAAGCCGGTATGAATTTTCCTATAAATAGCCAGATCAATTTTTCGTGCACGAAAATTCTGAATGGAAACATTCTTTCCATTCTTTGTTTTATACACGAATATTTACCTTCGCTGTCTCTCAAGTAAGTAGTCATGATGGTGATGCAGCCGTTCGTTCCCTTGTACGAAAGTGTTGGCAAGAATATAAATATTTGCGGAAAGCGAGCACTAAACTAGTCGCATTTAAAAAGAAATTAATTTTGTTGACTTAAGATTTGACAATTCGAAACTGTCAAATGAGTTGCCGCGCTTCTTATTACATTGTGAAACTTTTCGTAAGGAATTTACAATGAGCATATAGCCAATCATAGCTAAGAACTTCTACTCTTAAGGAGCTATATGTTACAAATGGTATGAGGGGGTTTCCATACTAACGCGATAAAGGCAAACAATTTTTTGCTGAACGATTTTCATTGCAAAAGATTGGTTCGGTATAGAGATTGCAATACCGTGCCTTTTTTACAATACCGCCATTTGGTATTGGCTAATTCCATCGGTAACTCATACATTGTCGCTACCCTGTCACCTGGGGAACGAAAGTGTTTTGTCTCATGTTAATATAAATCACATTGGAAGAGTGAAAGAGATGAAATTCGTGGTGACGATACCAATGAAATTCGCCTATTACAGATCTCAATAGAAGGCTGGCGTTTGTCAAACTCTTGACAGTACCATCGGTATATACCGCTGTCATTATATCTTTTGAAAAATATTTTGTGTTATTTTTGAAATTTTGATGTAATTTTAGTGAATTTCGTCGTTTTGTGTGTTTCATTTTTTTTAAGGAAAATAGTGCGGAATACTGCAAAACAAAATGAAAGCTTAAACTGAAGATAGCAATTTCAATTACGTGCTGTCAATGTTACCATTTGCCTTGTTTCCGTCGCAGTATATCCACTACCAGCGACGCCATCTTACTGCAAGTTAATCTTCGTAAACCGATATTATTAACGGTATTATCGGTATTGAAAAACCCGTACGAAGGCGAAGCAAATGTGTAAAAACCTTTTCAAATATCCACGAAACCCCCAAAATTTAGGACCGATCTTAAAAGTTACTTTACCGTTACTTTCCGACCCATACTTCCATCGAAAAAAATTCGCTCAATCTATTACACAATATTGCAAATAAAAAAATGTCGATATGGGGCATCGGACTTTTTTCACTAAGATACTTCAGAAAAAACTTTATCGTTAAAGGAATATCCACTAAAAACTGCCTAATATTGTCTAGGGTCACGTAGCGTGAGTTGGATAACACTGAGGAGTCGGGATATTGGTGACCCATAGCCCGAACCACTCAACTGACTTTTGGAGTCTCCACTTTTTTTTCCAAACGGCTCAACCGAGTATTCCAAACTTTTTCCCCCTGAAAGGTACATGCCTCCCACGATTCAAGTTCGAAGATGAGCAGTACCGGTCTAGTATTTCCAAAGATGTGGTCGAAGAAGTGGAGGTCGGACATAGATGTTCGAGCGTCGATGAAACTTTTTCGCAAATATCTCTGCAAGTAGCGCCGAGAGTAGCGCACGGAAAATGTTCATTTTGGTGTCAAATTGAAGCTTTTGATCTCAGAAAACTGAAAAAAGAAAATTTTGTGGAAACCGCGTCAGGGTCTGGGCACAGGGACCAATGCAATGGACGAAATTGGCCATATACGAAAGCAGATGGTTTTTCGTCTTTATTTGCTCAACTATGCAATATGGAGATTTACTGTTAAAAGCAAAGTTGTAGAGAATAAAATTTTAGGGAACACATGAGTCAGGGTTTTAAGGAAAAATGACCAAATGAACTTGGTGAGAATTACATTTTAAATAAATTAGTTTCAGGATTTCTTGGATCAACTAGATTAGTCCTTAAAATTGCAAGATCAAAGAAACATTGACCGAATTGAAATTACCACCGCTGCAGATACAAACAGCATAACAAAATGTTGACCAGTACTTCCAAATGTTACCATAACAACGGATCTACTAAGTCAAAGAGTTTCTCTTTGGATAATCGAACAAGCGAGGTGTATATAAGGCCGCATATTCGAGATGATTACTCACTCAATATGTGACCACGCTGATACACGTGGTCTTGCGACAAAGGTGTACTGAAGAGGCGTAAACGTCCCAATCAGCCAAACCTTTTGTCGTAGATTGTTAAAATATAGGATAGGTAGAAACATTTCTGCTATAAAAGCGACGAATCTATGCCACATTTCTAAATTGACGCTATTTTGATCTATTTCTGATAAAGTCGCCCGAAATAGATTAGTTCTCTTTGTGATATGGTGTCGGGGAGAATATTTAGGCTTTCAAAATCAATGGTTTCAGACGTGCTTCGGTAGGGTTTTTGACATTACCTTGGGTAATTACTATGGAAATTTGAAATTCTTGTGGTTATAAAAGAGCACAAAGCATTGGATTATTTGCTCATTTCTATATTTAGATACGTTCGAGTCTTTTTGCAACTTATGGTTTTATGTATTTATTGTAACTGATGTTGTCGCGTTACAAGTCGACGATGGAATGATCGTCATTTGACAATCACGCATTATCTACCGAGATATATGTGAACAATATTTGTATTGGGAGTGACGCAGTTGAGGTCACTACACGCCCTAAACGCACTAAATAATTTTTCGGTATATTAGAACCGTGAAATTGATACCGGCATAGTAATCTCTAATCGGTAGGTTTTGAAATGAAAATTTAGGAAATTAAAGTTCTGCATTGCGATTTGTTTGAACATTTCTTTGAAGATTCACAGCAAAGACAAGGTAAATCTAAAAAAACATAATATTTTCATCTGTGTGAGGGGAGGCAAGGATAACAAGTCGACAATGGTTCGAACAAGTCTACAGTATGCGGGATAATAGCACGCCTAAAAGGATTTTGTCTGCTGTAATGGCGGGTACTCGGTGGGGTATTTCCATCAGATCTTTAGCGGGTGGAAGTACTCTACAGATGGGGGAATGGTGGCCACAGAGGTGGTCGCTAACGAACTTCGCTTCCATTGTCTCATTGGTCCACTGGAGAGTAGCGACACCATGGCTTCTGGAGCTGTCCCAGCGCTGCCAAGAACTTTTGTGTTTGTCTCTACCGTAGTGGGTCGGTTAAGAGCCGAACTGCGAAAGCCCACAAAGAGGGCACACTCGGTATCGCCTCGGTATGGGGCCTGCGTTTAGCCCCAACGCTTAGTTAATTTGCTTATTGGCGCTGCAGTGCGGGGCTAAAGTAAATAGTGAACTGTGATTATTTTGGGCGACTACACCACCACTGGGTAAGCAAGTTGGAGAGAGAGATGACGACAGCCATGAGTCAACCGAATTCTACCTTGCTACCTTAGATAGATGTGGTTATAAGGTGGGTGAGCTTGTATTTTTTTTCGAAAGGCCTGACCCCAAAAATGCTGTATAATGGCCGCACAAATGCTTTGCAGAAGAACTTTTTTCTTTGGTGTCTGACCATCAAGTTTTCATGTTTTAAATCCTAATATTCTCAATCGTGAAACGGATCTGACTGACCATTTTAATTTAGATACGTTCGAGTCTTTATGTACCATCTGTTATGTTTGCCACATCTATTCTGATACATACGGATCTTCGGTTTGGTTATGTTTAGACTCGTAGGAAGAACGAAGTGCTTCGAAAATGGGTCTATTGCGTTTACCACGACGTTTGTAACCAGTCGAATTTCGACCCGGGACAAGGGGGGACCATCGATCATTGTCCGTAGATGACGAATCAGCAATAAAAGAATGTCCGTCCGTCCGTGCGTCAACACGATAACTCAACCGATTTTCAAAAACTTTTTTTTTCCTTGAAAGGTAATCGAAAAATCTCTATGGGATTGAATCTGGGCACTGTCGGCTGAGCTAGGGCCGTTTAAGTTTTTGGTCTTTTGTACATAACTCGAGTAAATCTCTCCCGATTTCAAATTTTTTTTAAATCGAAAGGTCTAGGAATGTCTCACCTTTTATGAAAGAAAATTTTTTGATTAGAAGCTCTTGGACTCAGCCAGGACCCTAAAACTGAGTTTAAACTAGGGCCCCAAAGTATTTTTTTACATAAGCTTAAGGCTCAAGTGGGCCTCAGGTCGGTCCTTAGGTCGGCCCTAGCCCAAAAATAACTTTTTGCTATGTTGTAGAGAAAATTGAGGTGAACATTTTTATCTATTTGGGGGTCAATTTTGTGCTTTCGGAAGGGTTTTTTTACACCGTTGCTTCTGACGGGTTTTTCATTGCCCTCTCGGTATTTTCCAATACAATGGACGCAATTTCAAACACTTAAGAGTAAAGGCAATGTTTACTGAGATACGTGTTAGTCTTTGCGTAACATTAACTCTGTTTGCCACATCTATTCTGATACGTACGGGTCCCTTGCATATGTTTTTTTTTCAAGTTTGAAAAAAAATAATTTTTGCAAAATTCCCAATTTCAAGCCGGTGCACCGCGGTGGCTCGGCTCAACGTAAATGTGTCGGGATTGATGTGAACGGCGGCTCTCATATCTGGCAAGTGCTAATTAGCGCCAATCTGCCGTAATTTGCATAAGAAACTTAGTGACGTCATTTTGAGAGAGAAAATATATGAAATTCTCTCTCAAAATGTTATCACTAAGTTTCTTTTGCAAGTTACGACAGCAATGCGATGTCGATTCAAAGAGAGAATTTCGAACAGCTTCCGAAATTGTCGATCGTCTTACCAATATAGACGTCAAATATTTCTAGCGCAAAACTAGTGCAAACAGCACTACCGTGTGCCAACAACATCGGAAATAAGAAAACAGTTGCATTATTTCTCGTTTAAATTTTTATTTAATTCAAAAGAAGAAAAACGGTTAAAAGTTTTTCTTTGCGAAACATAAAAAGTAGTTATTTATCGTTCAATCAGTAAATTATTCCATTTTTTATAAATAAATATTTTGACTTGACAATTCTGTTTTTTTTATTTTTAAATTTAAATTAAAATTACATTTAAGAAAAACAAAAATACAAAAAAAAAAGAAAATGAAAAAAAAAATCATTTATTCACTTCGATTAGAAAATTAAGGCACTTTGTAACACAAAAATCAGTTTTTGTTTCATTTTTCTGTTTAAGGTAACAACGAATTCAAAATGTATTTAAATGCAAATTCGGATGTATTTTTCATACAAAATGTAATCCCACTAAAAGATGGGAAGCTTTCAATAATGGACGTGTTAGTACGAGTTTGTAGGTCGATTGATTGAATGTATACTTAGAAGGTTGAGCACAAATTTTTTATTCATAGGTTCAAGTACTTCGATTTTTTTCAATTCTTAAGAAACGAATGCACCAAAATTTGGGAACTTCATCTTAAACGTAGCGTTATTTCAACTGATGCACTCATCATGAAAAGCTGTACGTCTAGTTTTTGTTGTCGGAATGTCAGCCATCTTTGTTTACGTTTTCTTCACGGTTTTACTACTAGTGACTCCATCTAAAATTTGACGGCAAATCCGAGAACTAGTCATAGAATTACTACTAATACCGTCAATTGTGACAAGAATTTAACGATTCCTTTCTCGGGGAAAAACGATTTTTCGTTTGGCCTTTTGGTTATGGTGCTTTAAGCTCGAAAGGTAGATTTTCATGCGAGGTTGGTGCATTGTATGAATTTTTAAAAGTTATTCTTGACATCTGACAGTTTGGCGAAAGATTTGAAATTACCATGCCCCAACAAGTAGATTTCTTCGTTTCACCCGATCATTTGAGAGCGATGTACAAAGATCACAAAATGATATATTCAATCGATAAATCAAATAAAAATTACCGATAAAAAATGATAATTTACCGATAAAACTGGTACCAATAAAAAACATGCACCACCGATAAAAAGTAATAAATTACCGATATTTTAGACATTTATCTGTAATTTATTACATTTTATCGGTAAGTTATTTTATTTTACCGGTAGTTAAATACCATTATCGACCCACCATTTTTTATGAGAAATTATTGCCGACCGAGTCAATTAAATAAATTTTATCGATTCGTCAGTTGTAAACGCTTTCGACAGTTTAAAATTTCCGGTTGATGCGGATAGACTTTTTTCAAATGTCGCCAGATAATTGAGTTCACCGGCGCGGTGGATTTCGGCTGGGCCGTTTTTTGTTTCTTTTGAGCATTAAGGAAAAAAATGAGCCACTGACAAAAGTATGTCAATTAGACGAAAAGATTTTTTCACTATTCCATTTTTGATCATCAAGGCCAACTCAGGGCAGTGTTTGTTCAAAGTAAATGGTGATCCGAACATTTGAAATGTTTTTCCCTTGGTTACAAAACGAAATGAAAAACACAGCACCCAGACGGAGTGTTCCTAGTGATGACTTTTAAAAGCCATCATTATCAGCTAGATAAAAAAATGCATCATTGTGATTGCTTTAAAAGCTATCACTAAACAATTAGTTTTGACACGGGGTATATGAACGCTTGTTCTTTCGTCATACAGTTTTTCATGACATGAGACATTCCCACATGACACTTTTACGATTCCTAAGGAACATGTTTGGAACTCAATTGGTACCAGAACAGTCACTGTTGCCACGGACTCTGCGCAAATTTCTCTAATGTTAGAGAGAGTAAATGGATTTTGAATGCATTCAAAATCCATTCCCAACATACATTTTTGGTGACAGGAGATGCATCACATGAGTTCACTGCGTGATGGATTCTGAAGGCATTTGAAATTCATTTTGTATTCACTGGGGAGCTGTTGAGAAATGTCAAATTTTGCACTCGGAGTGAAGTTGGTTCCAAGTTCACTTTTCATTCATGAATTCGTTTACGTTTTTTCCACGAATGAAAAACGATTGCAACTAACTTCACAGCAAACGTAAACGATTGAAAATTGAACTTACAACCAACTTGACTCGGAGTGCAAAATTTGACACTTCTCAACAGCCTCGTGACAGTCCAGTGAAAAAATCAGAGAAATGATAAGTTGGTACGATTGTGCTGAGATAGAACACACATGTGAATGACAGTTGATTTGTATGGGAGAGATTGTGAGTGAATTGCGTACAAAATTGGTTCGATTCTCTCCCATACAACTCAGCTGTCATTCATATGTGTGTTCTACTTAGACTTATCATTTATCTGAAAAAAAGCCGAATGGGATCTGTCAAGAAATGATAAGTTGGCACCACTGCGCCAGATATAGAATACGCATCTCTAACTCTATTACCACACCAAGTTGATTTTAATCGGACAACACCACGAAAAATGAGATAATTTCTCCGAGCAAAAACAAGTATGATCATGGTCACATGACTCGAAAGCATTGGAACAAACCAATTTGGTGTAGAAAATATGGCAAATCCATAACAAAAACATAGATCGAATGCAACAAATGTGTCAACAATATAAATTTTGAGAGACTTTTCGCTCTTTCAAAACTCTAATGCCAATGTCACACGATGTGAGTGGTAAATTTATGAATGAAATCAGCTGACGCAGGGGCGTGACAGTCTTTTGTTTTGATCTTTACAAGTAATATTCAACGTGAGGTCAGCAGTTGCGACCGAAGCTAACTTCATTGCAAACGAAATCAGCAGATTTCATTCATAAATTTACCAATATCAGCTGAACTCATTGAAAAGTTTTAAAATCAGCTGATTTTCTAGCAATGAAGTTAGCCTCGGTCGCAACTGCAGCTAACTTCATGTTGAATATTACTTGCAAAATCAAGACGAAACAATGTCACGTCCCTGAGCTAACGTCACGTCAAGTATTACTTGCAAATATCAAAACAAAGACTGTCATGCCCCCGGTGCTGTCTACACGATATTGGAACATTTGCTAATTTCCATGATATTAGCGCAAAAGTTGAAATCGACCCAACTTTTTCCAAATATGAGCAACTTTTATATTGCGAAATGTAAACAAACCACAAATGTAATGTCAGAATTTTTATATTTACCTCGGAGGAACAAGTTTGGTGATTGCTAATAAAATAAAAATAGCAAAAAAAGTATTCGGGATGCGAAAATTGAGTGAGATATTGGAAAAAATGTTTTCGTGATTTCATCGGAAACGATTCAACATGCACGAATGTGAAGTAGGCTGAGTAGCCTACTCATACCATGACATTGTTCATATAAAGTAGCTGTCATCAATATTGAAAAATCGTGTAGACGAATGTAGATGAATGTGGCATTAGCTTATTTCACATGCGAATTCTATATCTGGCACAGTTGACACTATTGTTTCCCTAAATTTGACAGATACCGTTCGGCTTGCATTTTATCACTCATAGTCGATAGCTTTGTAATTATCGAGTGAAAACGGACCGTTGTGAAAAAACTGAAAGCGTAAACCAATTTTTTGCTCAGATCGGCATTTTGCGTTCGGCTAGTGTGACTGATGAACCTATGAAAAAATTATTGCTAGTTGTAACACCAATAGTTTGTTACTAAAATGCAAAGTTTTCTACATTTACAAAAAAAGCGTACGGAATTTAAAACTAAAAAAATTCCAATTGACTCTGAGGAGAAAGGCACATAATTTCATAAGATTTTTTTCTTTTTTGTAAATAAATTCTTATCCAATTTTTTACACTTAAAAATAAGAAGTATAGTAATGGAAAAGTACAAAAAGTTCCACTTAAATAATGTAAGTGTATCCCGATCCTCCTCTCAAAGTTTTTTCTTTTCTCATAAATTATCGAATTTATAATTTAACATTTCGCTTTCAATATTCTTCGTTAAATTCAACCCTTAATATAAGTAGATAACAAAATCTATACAAGTAGTAAAATTATTCTTCAATATTCTAATCATTTGTGTTTCAGAAAGTGTTCATAAATAAAAAAAATTGTAATCGACAGATAAAATCGATTGATTTATATTGATAAATAGCTGCGTTACTTCATTCTACTGATAATTTAATGTTATTTTACGGGTTTTTACCTTCTTTTAAGTTATTTTGACTGGCAAACTATTTCGTTTATCCGATAATTTAAAACACAATCTTCTCTGCGAAAAGTCCATTAATTATGAATGGCCACGGTCAGTGTACCATTTGTATAATTCACTAAATCAATGCTGGTTCAACGTAATTGGCTGGTAACATTCCGGTTTTGCCCGAACGTTCCACACGTCCTGTCATCCAACCAGCGTCAATTGATTCCACCTCAAAGATTATGTCACCTTCGGAGAAGCTCACTTCATCTGAATCCTGAGCTTCATAATCGTATATAGCGCGGAATGCTCGCTGCAAATTGATAAATATTCGTTGTTATTGAGAAGCGGCAAATAGATGTGGTTTCAATCTGTGAGGTTGCGTTGACACACCCAACTACAGCAATTATTTCATCGTTCAGTAAATCGTTGGTGAGAGCTGTCAACGTTCACAAATAGTGATTCACCTATGATTCACCGGGGAATCACCTATGATTCACCGGAGAATCACCTATGATTCACCGGAGAATCACCTATGATTCACCTAGAAATTAACTATGATTCACCGAGAAATCACCGGGGAATCACCTATGATTCACCGGAAAATCACCTATGATTCACAAAGAAATCACCTATGATTCACTGAGAAATTACCTATGATTCACCGAGAAATCCCCTATTATTCACCGTGAAATCCCCTATGATTCACAGTGGAATCACGTATTATTTACCGGGAATCACACATGACTCACCGAAGAATCACTTATGATTCACCGAGAAATCACCTATGCTTCACCGCGGATCCACTTATTATTCACCGGGGAATCACCTATTATTCACAGTGGAATCACCTATGATTCACCAAAGAATCACCTATGATTCATCGGAAAATCACTCATGATTCACCGGAGAATCACCTATGATTCATCGGGGAATCACCTATGATTCATCGGAAAATCACTCATGATTTACCGGAGAATCACCTATGATTCACCGAGAAATCACTTATGATTCACCGAGAAATCAACTATGATTCACTGAAGAATCATATATGATTCACCGAGAAATCACCGGGGAATCACCTATGATTCACCGGAAAATCACCTATGATTTACCGAGAAATCACCTATGATTCACCGGAGAATCACCTATAATTCACCGAGAAATCACCTATGATTCACTGGAGAATCACCTATGATTCACAGAGAAATCACCTATGATTCAACGGGGATTCACCTATGATTCACTGGGGAATCACCTATGATTCACCACGGAATCAGCTATGTTTCACCGGGTAATGAGCTATGATTCACCGAGGAATCAGCTATGATTCACTGGGGAATCACATATAACTCACCGAGAAATCACATATAATTCACCGGGGAATCACCGATAACGACATTATTCCATTGACGATTTGCAACGAATGGCGCCTAGCGGGAAGAAATAGAACATTCAAGAGGCACAACTTGTTCATAGCAAGCAGAGACACTCAACAATGGAACATTCAAGCGGTACAAAAATCGCATAGCAACTTGTGCCATCTTTTTATCATGAAAATCGCAAATAGGCAGTTTTCAACGTAAATAGATGGCAGCACATTCTATAAGTTTGACATTTGAAGTAGGCCTATAACACGGCTATGACACTCCATACAAAAAAAATTGTCGTGCGATCAGCGCCGCCGGGTTGCCGTTTGAAAAAATTAAAAGTATTATATTGCGATTTATGCAAACTGTGCCAACTTCACGTCTGCCATGTTTCAAACAAAATTGACAGAATGGCGCTGTTCAAAATTTGATTGACAAACGTCACTAACTTCACTGCAAACAAACAAATGTCAAACGGGTTGCGAAATTTGAGGTTATGGTTTCAATAAGTCTGATATGGAAGTGTCATAACCCTGGCCTATAAAGTTGTTTTCGAGAAAATCTTGGAACATTGTCAAAAAAGCTTCAATAGCTATTAGATTTATGAACACAAAGATAGCAGTTTCTTCAAATGTGCAGAATATCATGTCTTTATTTCCAACCCATTCCCATTTTCTTTTAAATCAAAGGGGAACGACTGCTCGAAAATGACAATAATTAGTTGCCCATTTAGCAGCGAAATGATAAGTTGGAAAGCCTGCGACCATACAGAAGGAACACGAAGAATGACAGTTGTTTTATTATGGAAGAGAACCGATTCACATTTTAATTTTGTTGCACAGGACGTATATGTCACTAAAAGAGAAACATAATTTTTGAAAGAATCCACTCCCATACAAAACCAACTGTCATTCACATCTTCTTTCTATCTGGTGACAGGCGTACCAACCCATCATTTCCCTGCAATTCAGAGAAATGCTAAGTTGGCACCACTGTATCCATGCGCATGTCGGCATTTTCCATGAGAGAGAATTCTCTCAATAAATACATGTTTCCCACGTCGGCTATAAGCTACAATTATTAAATGTCAAATTTAACAATCGGGAAAAAATTCACCAAACAGACAAAAATTGACAAATTAACACCACCCTTCAATAAAGTTGATTGGGGCATGCCAACCAAAATGTCATTCAACATGCGGATTCTATCCAGGCACAGTGGTACCAACGTAGCATATTCATTCAACTTTTTAGATAAATGCGGAATTAAATACACGCCAAACTTCTTACTTCTGCTGTGTTAAAAACCTGCACAAAATTCTGCGCAGCCCATATCAATTTTGAACAAATGCGTAAGGACATTCGAAAAATTCTTTTTGTTTAAAGAGTAAACTAATTCCTTAGCTGCTACGAAATGGGTCTACAAACTCGACCATCGCACATAATTTACAAGTTTCAAGTTTCAGTAGGAGATTCATACCATTTTGGATTTTTGTGGAGGAGGTTGTTGTTGCTGTTGTTGTTGATGATGTCCACCGTACTGTTGACTCTGTCGCGTTTGATTTTGCTGTTGCTGATAATTATTCTGTTCGATCGAACCGTATATGCCATTCGCCGGATCAATGTCATTTATTGAACCTATTCGTCGATTTTGTGGATTGTTGACTAACCAAAAAAAAAAAAAAGAAGAAAAACAAAGAAATCGCTGTAGTAAGTTCAACGAAATGATCAACAAAATCATAAAGCGAAATGCATGCAATAGGAAAGCTGACATTCGGAAGGAATTGCAAAACTCAAAAACAAACAAAACATGAATCGTGAAAGTGTGCGTTTCGGATTAATTGAAAGTGAAAGACCGAATATAAAAGCCCGAAAAATCACTTACCCATTCCTCGATCCGAACTAAATATCAAAGTGGATGTCGGCCGTGTTGCATTGGGTACATTGCGCGGTCCATCGGTTAATGGATCGTAGTCGGAAATTTTGCCAATTCCTCCGATTCCGCCCATATCAGCGGCACTGTACGACAGGGCCATTTGATTATAGTGCGAATTATTGTATCCAGCGCCTCGATTTTGTTGCTGGTGATGTTGTTGTTGTTGCAGATGGTGCTGCGGATGCTGTTGGTATTGAGTGTTTCTACCGTCAACAGCGTTGTAGTGATTGTTGTGGTACACGGCATTTGCATTGTTGTTATTGTGCTGTTGTTGCGGTTGCTGCGGCTGGTACTGAATGTTTTGTGCGTTCGGTCGAGCATAGTTGTCGTATTGATCGTAATACTTGGGTTGGTTGTTTTGCTGTGGTGCACTTACACTACCTGAAGGATTGTGAGCACTTTGCAAAACGGTACTACGAATGTTATTTTGTTGCACATAATTTTGCGACTGATAATTGTTTGGATGATTAGGATGATTATTATGTTGTGCTTGGTATGATTGTTGTTGCTGTTGTGGCGGTGGTGGTTGTTGTTGGTATTTTTGTTGATTCGCTTGCTGTTTGTGCAGATTACTATTTTGTGATGCGTACAATTGTGAATGGTTTGGTACGAGCACCGGAGTTGATTGTGGTTGATTGGGTGATGGAAGTTGTGAATGATTGTGTTGTGAGACTTGTGGTAGTGGCTGAGTTGGTGACGGCGTCGATGGCTGTTGGTACTGTGATAATGATTCTGCTGCTAAGGTTTCAGAGAAGTATTCAGATTCATTGTCTATACGCGACGAGCCAATCCAATGGGAGAGAAAATAAAACAATGGAAATATTTAACGACGATGACAATAAGCTTTGTTCAAATTCGAAGATCGTTAATTCATTCTTTTCTTAGAAGACACTCAATTACGGTAAAAATAACATTTTATTGCTCTGAAATGCGGAAAGAGGATGAGGGGCATACTGTTGAGGCGGCAATGGGGCCTGATAAGGCCCCTTGCACTTCAGATCACCTGTGAGACGTGAAAAAAACATATGCAAAGGACACGAACGCATCAGAACAGAATTGGTAAACAAAATTGATGTTACGCAAAGACTAACACGTATCTCAGTAAACATTGCCTTTACTCTTAAGTGTTTGAAATTGCGTCCACATTAAATTGTATTGAAAATTGCCGAGAAGGCAATATTGAAAAACCCGTCCGAAGAAACGGTGTAAGAAAGGCCTTCCGAAAGTACAAAATTGACCCCCAAACAGACAAAAATGTTCATCTCAATTTTTTCTACAACATAGCAAAATACTATTTTTTGAGCTAGCGCCGACCGTAGTACCCACCTAGGGCCCTAAGGAGAGGCCTCGGACACATACTTCTATAGACAAAAATGTTATCCTCAATTTGCTCTACAACAAAGCAAAAAAAAAAATTTTTTTGGCTAGGACCGACCACTTTAG
This sequence comes from Pseudolycoriella hygida, assembly GCA_029228625.1. Classification (NCBI taxonomy): domain Eukaryota; kingdom Metazoa; phylum Arthropoda; class Insecta; order Diptera; family Sciaridae; genus Pseudolycoriella; species Pseudolycoriella hygida. The sequence continues at coordinate 150,481,555 of CM055404.1, read as the reverse complement.
GCCCTAAGGCATCGGGCCCGTTTTTGAATATGATTTGATACTCGATTACCTCTCAAATAGAAAAGAATCAACAAAATCGGTTAGGATTTACCCGATTTATGTAAAAAAAACAACGTTGGGCCCTAGTAGAGACTCAGTTTTACGGTCCCGGCTTCCATAAAGACATTCCTACCCTTTCGATTAAACTTTTTTTTAAATCGCGTGATGTATAAAAAATACGTAGGGCCCTAGGGGAGACTCGTTTTTAATGCCCTAGCTAAGTCCCAGGACCCAAACTCAAACAAGTTTTTTCTATAAATTGTTGGGCGTTCCGTTCATAGAACTGTAGATTCAAATAAATTTTTGAAAATCGGAAAAAATTTAGTCGAGTTATGTACAAACCTAAAACCACTTAAGCGGCCTTGACGGACGAACGTACAGACGGACAAAATTTTGTTTGCAGATTCGGCATCTAAAGACGAGAGTTTACAACTACCTAACGGAGTTCTATACGTTGACGCTTAGGACTGAAAGAAGCAGTAGTTGTGGTCAGAAATCAAAGCTTTGATCATGCCCGGAGCGGTAGCGGAGGGCGTGACGCAGTCCCCACACCCAAAAAAAAACGTCCACAAACCCAAAAAACTCCATACAAAAACCTTTGGAACAAGGAGCCATATATAGTTTTTACCCCACGCCCACCTCCCCCTCCAAATTATTTAAAAAAAAACTACGTCGCAGCAGCTTTCCAACGAGGCCACACTCATCAAAATCGGTTGAAAATTGGCTGAGTGAATATGACATTTTCGTATAGAGAATAAATTTTTCTATTGTTCTCATCATTATGGAAACTTTTTTTCTGATCTGTCAGTTTCTATCTATCTTCTATGTTCTATCTATTAATAATTTTCGATCTCAAAAACTAGACAGCCGATCCTCCTGAAATTTTCAGGGATTGTCAGGTTCGGCCCCAAATGAAAAATTTCATATGTCGCTTTTCATTCATTCATTCATTCATGTCGCTTTTCCGGGAAAATTCTGGAAAAACCGTGGCATGTGGAAAAGTGGTCAATTTTGAGGGTTTTTTAGGTAATGCTCGGAGTATTCGAATTTTAGCTTCGGAGTGACAACAGCTAGAGAAATGGTTTCTTCGGGAAAGTTATAGAGTTTGGTCAGGAGAATTTTTTGGGGATCTTAAGAAAATGGCTGCCAGCAGTCAAACCGGCGCCATCTTGAATTTTCTCAAGCAATAATTTAGGTTTTTTTTTGGTTTTGGTTTTTGGGTTCAGAATGACAATACTTAGAGAGTTAGTTTCTTCGGGAAAGTTATAGAGTTTGATCAGGAGAATTTTTTGGGATCATAAGAAAATGGCTTGGATTTTCGTTTATGCTTTTTCAGTTTTCGAATTTTAGCTCCGGAATGACACTACTTCCAGAAAGTTATAGAGTTTCATCAGGAGAATTTTTTGGTATTATTAGAAAATGGCTGCCAACTGTCAAAGTGACGCCATCTTGGATTTTTTACTAAACTCTGTATAAGAAAACCTAGACAGTTGGTTTCTTCAGGAAAGTTATATGAATCGGTGGGAAGAATTGGTGACATGAAGTGTTCCGAAAGTAGCCGAAGGTGACACGAAGTGTTCCGAAGGAAGGCGAAGGTGACACAAAGTATTCCGAAGGTAGCCGAAGGTGATACGAAGAGTTCCGATGGTAGCCGAAAGTGTTGGAAAAAAACTTTTTTGTAGAAAATTTTTTTGGAGAAAAACTTTTTTGTAGAAAATTATTTTTGGAGAAAAATTTTTTTTGAGAAAATTTTTTTCAAAAAATAGAAATTTTTTCAACAACTGAAAACTTCCAAAACGACTGATATCACAACAAAACCCTCTTTAAAGGTAGAGTGTGATCTAATTTCATTTGCATCAGTCTATTGTCTATCTAATTTTAATAACAGAATCATAATAACGATCTTCAATTTCGAACCAAAAACGTGATGTTTTATGTAAACACAAAAATTGGTAAACAAAAAGCAACAATTCTTTGTAGTTGTACTATAAAGTGCAGCGAAATGAATAACAATAAATAATTACCTCGATTATCAGCAACTTCGGTCACTTCACGCTGTTTTTCCATAGCCGCTTTCTTAGCTAAATCGCCATGATATTCAACATTCGAAATGTGCTTTGTGTTTTGCTTAATTCTCAGGGTTTCTGGATCATCAGCGACCTTAACAAGCGATGGAAACAAAAAATTATTGAAAATGATTTATTGTCCGTTGCGTAACAGCGTGGACAGTACCTGCGTTAGTTTCCCTTTTTGTTTTTCAAAGTCGGCGTGATATTGAACATTCGACTGAATTTTTGTATTTTCGGCGATTCGCTTCAGCTCGGGTGTGTCTGCTATTGCCGTGGCCTTGGCTTTGGGAATATGCCTAAAAAATCAAAAACAACATTGTAACTCACAAGCATCTTCAGTCTAAAGCAAGTTAATTAATTCAGTTCTACATTTTAACAAGCTCTCAACACTCTCAATGTAGGCTTCATTGAATTATTGAATAAAAATAACTGGAAACACATTTCCCATTAATTTAACTTAATCAATCAATCTACAACTTGATGCTTGCTCATTTAACATAGCCGTATACCGCAATATGAACAGTTCATCGAATTAAATTCAAATTGACAATTGAGATTAAAAATGAAAAAAAAAAAATAAAGAATCCACTCAGTCTCCTTGAGTATGGTAGTCATATGCATTGGAGTACACACGTTCCATTTAGACAAAATCTTTCTAAACCCGATTGGTTGCGAGCAATGTTTTTTAGAATTGCAAATGCTTTTGTAGGAGGAATTTAGAAAATCTGTTTAATGAAGTAACTCTACAGATTCCCATAGCACACTGAGGAAAATATCTATGAGCGGCGCCGGCGTAAATATGAACACAATTATTGCGCCAATTGTGTTCATATTTACGCCGCCGACGAGACGTAGACGCGGAGAACGTATTATGAACCCTGTTTGTGTATTGTGTAATGTATGCTATATGAAACGAACGGGTGACTCACATAATACGTGCATGGCGTTCGTAATACGTGCACGGTGCATAAAATACGTCGGCCGCGTATATTGTAAACACAATTCGTACGTCGCTTGTAGATATTTTCCTCAGTGCAGCATTCGATTTTTAGTAGTAGACTCCCTCAACTTGCGTGTTTTTTTTAGTTCGAATGTTCGTCGGTGTTGTATGTCTGTCGGTTGTCATTCGTACGTTTGTTGGTTGATATGTGGCTGTCATAACCAACTTACCCAACTTAACCCTTACCTACAACATCGTCCAATTCGGAACACCCTCACCTCACCCTTCCAATGAAATTAAAATTAGATAGCAATCGTACGAAAGTACTTTTTACCATTTTGAATTTCGATTCTTGTACAACAAAAATTGAATTAATTACTTGCCTATACCCTCTCCCCCGTCCCTACAATTTCGATCATATTTGTCTAGGTGGATGTCGTTTATACACAGCCCTTGTTGTCTGTCGGTGTGTCAATCAGTCTGTTTTGAGCGCCAACCTCAACTCTAGCACATTAGGAATCGTTAGTAAAGACATAACTAGACGATCGCTTCATACCATAAATAGTTGGCTTATGCTCACCAAATCTTCAAAGCGCAATGAAAAAAAAAATAAATAAACGAAACCTGATGTAAAAAATGGATAAAATATTTATTCAAATTGGTGCGTGTTTGTAAGTGTATCATCAACAGATCCGCTCAGATACTCTACAGTAGAATGTAATTCACAAAACTCCATGTAAGGTTAAATTACATAACTAATCCAACACACCACACACATCCGATACGATTACGTCGTTAAAAACTGTATAGACCATAAAGTAATCTAATCTAAAATGCTGAGTTCGATATACACGGCATAACTCTTACGGGCGATAAATAGTAGTTGAAAAAATAAACTTTCATTTCAGAAATATTTCAACTATGCACACAACAGCACAACATATTTGTAATGAAATTGCCGGTATGGCAACAAGGTGAAACGTTTTTCAGAATGTGCTAATTTCGATGTGTTCAAATCTATAAAACTGGAAACAGACGATGGAACTATCTGCAGACTCAACATTGTTAAGTAAATAAAATATCGCAGATGTTGCGCAGAAAAGTGGTTCAAGGCATTCTCCACAAGTATACAGTCCAGAAGCAACCCCCGATCGGTTCCATGTAGAGTTCCACAACGAAAAGACAACTGAAAGTTGAACATTTCAGGATAATTCAGTAAAGCTCTGCAATGAAACGATTTTTAGAACCATATGAAGTGATGAAGTCTACAAAGTATAAGGGGCTTATGCGTTTACTGCGACGATTGTAACCAGTCGAATTTCGACCTTGGAGTTGGTGAGTTCTTCGTTTTGAGGAGAAATTTGCAAAAGAACTCTCTTCATCCATCCTTCTGTCTGTCACCGCAATAATTCGAGGAAATCTTTTCCAAGTTGCACAAATCTCTTTGTGTTCGATAAGTTTGTGAAAGAAAATTTGTTTAGTTTGGGTCCTTGGACTGAACTAAGGCTCTCAAAATGATCGTTGTCTACATGATTTTTCTGCAGAAATCGGGTAAATTCTATCCGCTTTTGATTTTTTTTTATTATAAATGGGATAAATGGATTGGTATCTCATATAATGCGGGAAGTTATTAATACATGGCTGTAATTTAATTTATTACTATGAGAAATGAGGAAAAAAAATTGGCGAAGACAGCTCTTCTTGCGACCCTTGCCAAAAATTTTTTTTTGTATTTTGTATAGAAAATTTAGTGGAACATCCATTGAAGTATGGGTCGATGCCTCTCCATCGAATCTGCCCCAGGTCGACGGATTTAGTGAAGGGTTGGATTGAAAGAAATTTTGAAACCCGTACAAAATATCAGGGCCTATGCGTTTACCACTACTTTTGTACCAGTCGATTTGGAGGGGGAGCATCGATCATGATACCGAATCTGCAAAAAAAAAAAAAAAAATTTCCCGTCCGTCTGAAAAAACACGATAACACGAGTAAATGTTGACAGATTTTCAAATTTTTTTCCCCTGAGAGGTAGTACGAAAAGTTGATTTTGAGATGGACGAAATTCCATTGAGCTAGCGGGCTCTCTTTCCAAATCCTGAGGCACAATATACGGAGTTGACAAAATCCGGACGATAAATCCGGAGGCGTCGAATTCCACTGCCGTCAAAGTCAGCATGCGTCAAAATCCGGAAGATACAAAATCCTGAGACGTCAAAATCCGTAGGAATCATGTTCCAGATGATCATCGAGATTTTGTACCGTCCATACTTTGAAGCCTCAGTATTTTGTATCCTCGAATGAACAATTGTACTTCAGTCGCGGCCGCCTATTATTTTTAATATTGGCGGGCTCTGCCTCCTCACCCCCGCGCCTGCGGCGGGCTTGGTAACGCCCTACAGGCGGCCGTACTCTGTCTCTTAGACACCGCAAGGAAGAAATTCCCCCTTGACTGCCTTTGCGGGTCTGCTGCCCCTCGACCCCGCTTTTTGTTTAATTTTTCACGGCGTGCGGCGCAGTATTGTTGATAAAATATCAATTTGCATAAATAAACTTTCGCTGCTGTGATACATTCAACTTCGTCCTACTCGTCTCCTACTTTTGACATCTCCGGATTTTGACGCCTCCTGCTTTTGACGCTTCCGTATTTTGACTGCTCTGCGGTTTTTTCGTCCTGATTTTGACGCCTCTGGATTTTGTGCGTCCGGATTTAGAAGTGACACCGAGTTAGGCCCACCTAAGTGGTCTTGGGTATATTGTGCATAGCTCGAATAAATCTTAACCGATTTTTTTTTTGTGAGACAGGTGTTGCAGAGCCCAAGATTTAAGTTTGAGCCCTTGGACATTGGTAGGGCCCTAAAATAGGGTAATTGGTGCTTTTTGTATGAAAATTGAGAAAACTCTATCTAAGCCCTATCCCCACCTCATAAAGTCGAAGTTAAATAAGTCATAAGTCATTTCATTTCGATCCTCAATAAGTACACTCTGGAAATAAAATCCTTTTTAGCACCAACGAAGTGTGGTATGAAATGTTCAAAGTATGGGATGCAGCAGAACCTTTTTTTTTGAACATTTTGGTGGTTTGGAAGGGTTTTTTACACCGTTGCTTCGGACTCAACTCCGTGTGACAAGGGGGGTCACATTTTTCTGCGACATACTTTATGAACGGTTCCTTACTCGTATGAGACGTTTGTCACACTGTGTCACAGTCATAATACCCAAACTGTACTTGGCGAACCTATGTTATAATCATCATGTTTACTCCGAATAAGAATTTGGTAGATGCAAACATATAACAAAACACATAGTAAGAACAATTTCTCACAGTGGAGGTGCAAATTGTGCAATTTTTCAAAGAATTTGATATTACGGTCTTAGAAATTCTTTGTCTAGTCTCAGAAATTCTTTGTTTAGAGTTTCTTAAGGAAATATGGTTTTAGCGGACGGTATGATATGCGGATGATGATTTCTCTCAATTAAAATCTTTTTAATTGAAACGTTAGAAATAGAAAAGGCAACCATCGAATGACTAAGATTTTAATCTTAAGCTCATTTCGGTCATAATTCCTGCGATGCTAAAAATAAATCTGTTCAAAGAAACGTAATTCAAAATGAATTATTTATTTCACTACCAGTCCAAATTAACTTGGTAAATATTTTTAAAATTGCGCATTTATGAAGGTCCCCCATACAACAATTTCGTACAACAGAAGCAACCTCGATAAATGTTTTAATACCCGGCGCGTAACAAGCATGCATCATACATAAACTGCCGGAAACACACT
>CM055404.1:150406246-150468725 GCA_029228625.1 Pseudolycoriella hygida | reverse complement strand
AAGATTTAAGTGGTGATCCGCGATCGAAATTCTACCTCAAACAAAGGATTTCGATGGCAATACAACGGTACAATGTCGCTTGCATAATGGGCACAATTCCACCAGCGCAGCATAACCATTGGAAGAGATATTTTACCTTTCATATTTGTAACGTTTTGAGAGTTTTAGAGCGGGACTAGGACGCTTTCTCTCTAGAAAAGAATAAACCATTATGTCACATGTAAAAAAAAGTCCACTATGCTCTTGTTAATGAATAAGTCTCAACTACTTTTTTTTCTGTGAGTGCAATCAGCTGAAACAAACATGAAATACGAAATTTGTGTGTAGTGGGATCATCGCACACCAACGCACAACTTTCAGGCTAATTCGTTCTACTGAAAATACGTAATCCATATTTTACTAGCACCACTAAATATGACGAATGTCAGGTTTGCTTCAATTTGTGGTAATTTTTTGTTAAAGACTGACACTCTATACTAAGTCTGTCATGGAATTCCAATGAATTTAACTTTAAGTTCATCATTTTTGATGAGATTTGAGATACTTTTAATTGCTATTCAGAGATTTTTTTTTCATTTTTTGGGAAATAGCCACTCTCCGTCCGTTGAGAACGGCGAACAACGTTTTCATATTTGGTCCGCCCAAACAAAATATTATAAATTTGCAAGAGGAAAGTACGGGCCTTTATGTATGAGGACTTTACTCCTTGGTCACGACATAGTTCTATATGAGATAAGGAAATGTTAATGTCAAGGTTAATCAGAAATGATGCAGACACAGCAGCAGACTAAATGTTGACTGTATTCTGAGTCGAATTTTCACTATAACATTCAACTCTAGAAATCGTTGACGTGGGGTATATAAAAGTGGCGATAGAGTATTGCAGCCGCACAAAAACTATATTTCATAATACGCAAAACGAGAATGTTTCTCACATTTTGACCATTAATATTTGTGATGTCATAACTTTTCGTCAGGCCCTGACCTGCTGTGACGTCAGAGTCGTGATGAGAGCTCACCGATGAGTGCACAAAGGAAGAAACGGGAAGACGGACAAGTATAAAGGTATACATTTCGTGACGAAAATAGTTTGAACAACTCGTGGTGGGACATTCGAGAAGTTGGAGTCTAGTCTATAAATGACACAAAAGAGCGAATTTTGTTGAATATGGAAAATTTGCTCTTTTGTAGTTTTGACGGTTGAAGCCGTTTGTCATTTCTTTTTAAAGGAATTTAGTTTGGGATTATCTTCTGGCATTATCTTCGCAAATAGACCCTCAAATTGGAGGTTAGGAGGTTGCCAGAAATTCATTGAAAAACCCGCCCGAACTCGACTATTTGTTACTGGTTTGGGTTTCAGGCTTTTGAACTCAGAAACTCCATGTCAGCCGGTTTTCGGGCTTTAAAATTTCTTGTCGGGCGAGTTTCAATTCGGGCTTACGATGCCAGAGATTTCCGAACGGTCGGGTGGCTTCGTTTTTTAATTTCAAATCGGGTTCGGTTCGGGTCGGGCCAAGCTACCAGTGGTTTCCGGACGATCGGGCTTCGGGTTTCAATTTAGGATCGATTCGGTTCCGGTCGGGATTCCAGAAAACGTCGGCCACAAAATCTTTGGGTTATTTTCGAGTGTCTTCAGGGTATATTATAACTCGAAAGATAAAAGCCATATTACCATGGACTCGATTTGGTAATTCGACATTAAATTGAATTGGAAATTGCCGAAAGGGCAATATTGAAACCTCTCCAAATATCCACAAAAAGCCCAAAATTTAAAAAAAAGTTGTAAAAATTTTTTGCATACGATCATAATCAATTTTTCGATTATCTTTCAGGAAAAAAAGATTTATGAAAGTCGGATAAGATTTACCCGACTTATGTAGAAAAAACACGTTGGACCCTAGTAGAGACTCAGTTTTAGGGCCTTGCCTGAGTCCAAGGGCGTAGAATCAAAAAGTTTTCTACCGTTGATTGTTGGGTATTTCTAGACCTTTCGTCAAAAAAAAAAAAAATTGAAAATCGGAAAACACTCGAGTTATGGACAAAAGGCCTAAATCCACTAAGGCGGCCCTTGGCCAGACAATGCCCAGAATAAATTCCATAGAAGATTTTTCAGGGAAAAAAAAGTTTGAAAATCGGTCACGTTTTACTCGAGTTATGATGTCTTACTTAGACTCCAAAAAGAAAAAGTAACCAACTCACGGGTAGAAATTCGACTGGTTAAAAACGTCGTGGTAAACGGAATAGACCTTTTCAAAAAACTTCGTATTTTCGGAAAATCTAAAAATTTTTCAGACAAAGCGCCGAAAAAAACGACATAACTCCCATTACCGTATTCGAGTAGAGAAAATAGATGAGAATTTTATTCGTCAGCATTATTGGAACAAAGTATACGCCGGAACATGTATGCAATTTTTAAAATTATTATCACAGATAGAAGATCTCATCCATTTTATAAAAATCAGGATGATTGCGACAACATTTCCACTCTGAATTGCCATGCTCGCCCTTTGCTGTAAGTAGGATCTAGACCGAGGTTCACTATTCGACTTAATCGTAATCTTTTTACTGACTTTTTTAAAAAAGTGGATGGCATCACTACTTGAGAAAATAAAGTTACTTACCCCACACCCAAGAAAAAAAAATTTTATGCGTTAGGTCATCTGGGGTATGATCTCGCAACTCGGCGGCTGTGATGTCTGCATGAGTGTTATAGTAGTTCACATGGTACGAGAGAAGGCTGCTGCTTAAACTTTTCAGACACCGTCGAACCGTTTAACTCTCCAGACACACATTACTTTTTCGCAACATGGTTCATTCTGCCGACTCTTATGAGTCCTTCCAGGTAAAATTAACTCACAACATTTTTTCGAATATTTTCAATTGTCTTGTCGTGAAGGCTTTCCTGGACGGTCAACAGTATACTGCTGAGGGAATTCGTCGTTATGAATACATTTTTGGAAAGACTTTCGTTTCAACTGGTGGTAAGCAAACGACGGAAGAATTTGTTGAACTACTCGATTTAAAAACAGGAAGCAAAGTACTCGACATTGGCTGTGGAATTGGTGATGAGAATGTTTTCATTTAAATTTTCGATAATAAATAAAATCTTCGTACAGGAGGATCCTCCTTCCACATGGCTCGCTTATTCAAAGCGAATGTGCATGGAGTCGATTTGTCGGCGAATATGGTGTCTATAGCCAACGAATATCGTTTGGAGATGGAAGACTCCGTTCGAGAAAATGTTAGTTGCAATAAGTTTTCTCGTGGTTTTTTTTATGTTGGCAAAATGACTTTTTGTACCCACGCATTTAACGAACTATCAAACTTTGGTCGTTTCTTACGCAAGCGCAAGAACAAAAATTTGCACTTCAGGCATTTTTTCGAACTTCTTGCACGACCTTAAAAATGGTGATATTTTATTTAATTCGCTTTGATTGATTATGATACGTTGCGCCAGCATAGATTCAAGTGAATTCTAGCGATGAAGTGGTTTTAAGGTTTTGAGTGACAAAAAATTGTTTTTTATTCCCTAGGCGTGGACCGTTTTTCTGATAGCCCTGACTATGTAGAGAAATGTTGTGGAAGAAATATATAAAAAAACACGTTTAGACGACGTCCCGCAAGACCTTTTTAGCTTTCATATAATTCACGATAAGTGATCAGGTGATTGACGTCTATGTATGAAATAATTTTTTGTCGGGATGTGGGCTAGTTTTGTGTGTAATTTACAAAAAAGCTATTAAAATTTGAAGTTGAATAATGAAAAAATCAACACTCTCACATAGAATCATGTCCCCTTGCTAGTGACACATTCATGCACGAACGTAAACACAACATGTGCGATATTTCTGAATTCTTATTGTGGTGGTGAATTCTTGACAGATACTTTCCACGTAATTTGTCACTGTGTGAGTGTATCTGCTCGTTTCAGCCATGCGCTGGGTTAAAAGATGCCTCTGCATGTTGCAATTTCGCTCCATGACAATGCTCTACACGACGATGAAATAGCAACTTCATGCAGTAGACTGGTCCTTGTGTAGTGCATGAACTCAATACGTCATCGTCATCTAGAACATTTTCAAAAATTCAACAAACGTTCAAAAATTGCAACAAACAGATATCTGCATTTCAAGCAGCCTGGTGCCAAAAAAGTTTCTATGACAATGTTGGAGTGATGAACGAGTACATTACAATGCACTCGGTTCCAGCTTGGCTGCCTACTTAAGAAGTTTAAGTAAAACTATGAAGAACGGAGCCTGATGCCAAAAATATGTTAATGTCATTGTAACGGCAGTAGATTTATCAGTTTGGGACGACCTAATTTGGGCTTGAAACACTAAATCCTAGAATCCATTTGTTCCTTTTTCCGTGTATAATTGAAATCGTTAGGTGAGCCTCCCTGTTGCTTTCAAGAACCTGTCTGAATTGGCAGGTCTAAGTTTGATAGCTTCACAACGAAATGCCCTAGAATCCTGCGCCTAGTTTGGAGAAATTTGAGGCAAACACATATCAAGTGTATGCCCGTTTCCTCTTCTAATCTGCAAGAGCGCCTTGCTAATTCAGGCGCTGGCCTAGCCCACAGTGTATAGAGGTCGCCCCTCCTAATACAACTTCGGTCCATTTTTAGCAGGCCATTGGCCCATTTCGTGTCGTGCTTCGGGAAGAAACGCTTTGTATGAGCGCCTCCTTCATAAACCTTCAGCGTTCCGCATGCTGCCGTCGCACTCAGTCTTTCAATTTATACTCACATAGTGCCTTGTTGGGCATTGACAGACGTGGTTCAACGCCGCTCGTTGTGGTAGTAGAGCCTACCCTTTCTTTTTTTTCTCACTGAATCTCGCACTTAATTTCCCACCTGTCAATTATTTCCCTACGTGTTTTGTTCGGAATCTAATTTTTTGTCTGTCTGCGCATAAAATAGTATTCATAATACGGAGCTGAAACGGCTGATTTACACCACGTTGGTGAACACCACCACCTGGGTCTAAATCAGCCGTTTAAGTTCCTTGTTATGTAATATACTACATTGTCGACGTGCGATCCAACAATTTTCAGAATAAAAAATGAACTTTTAAAACCAATTTAAAAATAAATAATAAAAAAATCGCGAGAAAAGCTAATTGAATGATTCCATAACTCACGAAAAATTTTCAAATTGGCTTCTTTGTTAAGGTGACATTCGAAGTGAGTGACATTACACAAAAAACATTTCAACCGGAAACATTTGATGTGATCTACAGCAGGGACAGTATTCTTCACATCCAAAACAAGGATGAACTATTCACGAATTGCTTTGTAAGACCCTACACACTATCGCCAGACATTTACTCCACAGAACCATACATTAGATACAATATTTAATGTGAGGTTAAGTAAAGTGAATGTCCACGGTCTTAAAAAAGTATTACGATTTGAGAAAATGTTTTTAATTTTCAAAGAAATGGCTAAAACCGGGTGGCACTCTCATGATCAGTGATTACTGTCGCGGTGATAAAGATGAACATTCACACGACTTTATTCAGTACGTCAATGACAGAGGATACTTTTTGTTAAGCGTCAACGAATATGGCAATTTGTTGCAAAAGGTATTTTATTTCAAATTTCTGATTTGCCTATGACTTAAAGATTACCGAATTCGTAAAGTGAGAATCTTACAGAATGTTCCACACATTCTCACTTGTATTCGTCCACTTCGTTCGTTCTCATTAATTTATTATTACACTGCACTATGGGCCCGAATTCTGAAATTTTCTCAAAAATCCATACAAAAATGAGAAAATTTCAACATTTGGTACCATAGTGCACTGGTGATAATATGAATGTAACAAGACAGTCAATATTCAATACAGGTAGGGTTTGCCAATGTGGAAGCTGACGACAAAACCGGGCAATTCATTGATATACTAAAAGATGAACTTAAACGTTTCAAAGAAGGAAAGAAAGGATTTTTGCAGCAGTTTGAAGAACATGATTTCGACTACATAGTTAGTGGATGGGAAGCAAAATTGGTACGTTGTGCGGCAGGTGACCAAGCCTGGGGACTTTTCACGGCAAAAAAACCAATTTTGTAAAAAGGATGCAAATAAAGTTGTAATGCCGTTTGTGTTTAGCAAGAGTTTTTTATCAACTTACCTCTATTCTCCGCAAGTTTAATTCCTATGTAGTAGTTTCAATAAGTAAATAATTCTTCGAACTTACCTTTTCTAATAATTTTTTGTTGTATCAAAGCGGCAAGGCAAAGGAATGCTGTAAACCGAATTAATATTTGGCATTGAACACCCCGACAAGGCTCTATCAGTTGTTTTACTTTTGTTTTTGAAACTCGCCAGGGTCACCGTTTGGGACCATTGTGCTGTTAAAATAAACTTTTACTGTTGCACTGTACTCGCAACGGAATTCAGGATGTTCTCGGCTTCCTTTTATGTAATCGTGTCTGATGTTGATTCTGATGCAGCTCTTAGCTTTGCGACTGGAGGGAATGGTATGCCATTGGTGGTCTTCCAATATTTTCTCCCTTATTTTGTTGATTATATTTGTATTTGTATTTGTATTTTAGAGACTCCACTAACAGCTTTTTACAGCCAATAACAAGTGTTGTCTGGACCACCGGCTTAACGTGACTTCCGAACCACGTCTCAGAGCAATGCGAATGTAGCGTCTTTGTTATTATGCAATTACTCCAAGAATTGTTAGGCGCTTGATTATTATCTCGCCTAAATGTAGGCTTAGATATTTCGTGCACAAATTCGTCGTATATGGGTTACGTCATACGATTCATTCAGTGTGTACGCCGTTATGGGCACCAAACACACCACAACTACCCAACTTTTGAAGATTGAGTGAACTTTAGGACGTTATTAATGCGCTTCCATGTAGATTCCATGTAGAATTTTTCCGACACGGGATTTGAACCCGGATCGGTTTGGTGGAAGGCCAGCACGCTAACCACTGTGCCAACTCGTCCGTTAGAGGTATATGTTGTCCCCCACTTGGGATAATTCGGCCTTGAATTTGTGCTACCGAATGGTGCAGGTCTTCATAATTTCTGATCATCGGTGAGGCGATCACAAATCAATTGAAGATTGAAAATCTCATCTTTCGTCACTTTTGCGTCGGAGGTGCAATTTTTTCTATACAAAACTTACGTCACTTTAGGCCCTGGTGGGAGCTGAGTACATTCGTCATTTGGATTATTCACAAATCGCATACCCAGTTTTTCCGGTTTCAATCCTGTCGTGAGGACAAATGAATAAAAGTCAAAAGTTTGCAACTTCGTTCTCCGAAATGTTATTCTCTACAACTTTGCCTTTGGAAGCAATTTTCTAAGTCCAATATTTCTAGATATATGTGTCATCCAATTCTAGAAGTGGTCATATCTCAGGATTAGGCAATCTTTTCGCAAAGCCCCGAAACGCATGTTCCTTAAAGTTTTATTCTCTACAACTCTCCATTTTATTTTTTGCTGACTCATCATTTCTAGGATAGTAAATATGTATCCCCCAACTCTCGCCTCATCTAACCAATGCTATAATAAAATTGTTTGGAGTAAACCTAAACGTATAGGACCTTTGTACTTCGTAGGGGTCCAAAAACCAATGAAGAAGCAATAACCACAGGTCCCACCTCCTTGAAGAGTTCCGAGGAACTGAATTAAAGTGTTGCTTTTTTCATTATATTTCCTTTATAGCAAGAAAAAACAATGTGATACCTAGATTGAGTGAGTACGAGATTAATAGAAGTTTATTGGGCACTATTAAAAGCATTTATTCAGGGATCAGGGCTGCGGTAAAAACAGAGAGGGAAATTGGTGACGCTTTCGAGGTTAATGAGAGCGTTTGTCAGGATTGTTGTCTCTCTCCTCTTCTGTTCATAAATTTCATGGACGAAATCTTCAAGAAAGTGGGCTAAGTAATCATTAAAATCCTGGCCTATGCGGATGAGTTAACTCTGTTAGCGGATAAAATTAGACAATTATCGTACAATTAGAGAACTTTTCCAAGAAAATGCTTGGTCCTGTTCTCAATTTTGTAATTTAATCGTTTTTCTAGTCAAAGTATTTTTTGTAGTCCACACATTAAAAGTTAAGGAATGATAATAACTGAATTATTTAAAAAAATGCCAATTATGCCAATGATTTGCAGAAGGGGATTACTGCCTGAATGTCGCATGTGAGAGAGGAGTACGGGATGAAGATCAGTGTAAGCAAAATGAAGGTTGCGCATGTCGCCAAAATTCGGAAAGAGGTATCTTCTAGTGTAAATGGTGAGCAGTTGGAGTTTAAATATTTAGGCTGCATTTTCTCAGAGGATGGCAAGTTAGTTAGGGAATTTGAAGAAAGGAGGAAAATGGGAAACGCAGTGGTCAGCCAGTTGAGTTCGGGTTCTTAGGAGAAAAGCAAAGATGAATCGGAGGGACGACATCAGGGAAAATTTATTGGTTACGTCAGTGGAATAGGCGGCAAGGGTTAGTCGTTTGCGCTGGTACGGGCACGTTCAGAGGATGGGTAGTAACAGGCTGCCAAAGAGATTATTGAATGCTCAGGTCCTGGGTGTGCGCCCTAGGGGTAGGGTTTATAGACTCAATTAAATCAGATTTAGAAGATTTAGGACTTTCTCTAGACGAACAAACCATCTCCTTGGCACAGGATAGGAGAGTATGGATGAGAGTGTAAAGACCTCTAGATTTATCAGTTTGGGACGATCACATACGTGATCTTGAAACACAGATCTGCCGCCGTTAGGAATCTGTCCAGGGTGGCAGGTCCCAATGCAGCAACCTCTAAGGTTGTACCATATAGTCTCCCAGAACTCTGCGCCTCAGTTGAAGGAACCTAGGGCAATCACATATCAAGTGCATGCCAGTCTCCTCCTCCAATTCACAGTGACATCTGGGAGTCGCTGAGAGCCTCAACTTGTGTAGGTGTCGATTCAGCCCACAATGTCCGGTAATCGCTCCTACGACCCTCCTAATGCGATTCCGGTCCATCCCGAGCAAATCTTTGGCCCACTTCTCGTTGGGTCTGGAGAAAAAGCGCTTCGTGTGAGCGCCGCTTTCATACGTCTTCCAGCGTTCCGCGTGTTTCCGTTCCACCCAGTCCTGTAGCGCTTTAATGCACAGTGATTGGGGTACCGGCAAGCGTGGTTCAAGTCCACTTGTCGGAGTTGTAGAGCCAGCTTTTGTTAGCTCATCTGCTCTCTCATTCCCTTCCACGCTCGAGTGTCCAGGCACCCAGACCAGACTGATCTGGTTGTTCAGACCCATTAGGTTCAGGCAATCTTTACACTCTTTCACAAGCCTGGAAGTCGTGATTGGTGACACAAGTGTCCTAATCACTTCCTTACTGTCGAAACATATAAGGAATTCTTTCCCGCGCGTTCCAGTAGGTAGTACTTCATGAGCCCCCACTAGCGCTCCAAAGATTTCTGCCTTGGAAACGTTAGCAAATCCACCCAAATGGAAAGATTTGCCCTCTGCGGTCTCTGGAGCGTACACTACGGCTCCAGCTCCTTCCAAAGTCTTAGATCCATCAGTGAATATGACTATACCACTTCTGGGCAGATAAGTAGGACAGCCCTCCAGCCAGTCTTCCCTGGCCGGATACTTGGCGTTAAATCGCCTCGTGAAGTCAATTACCGGTTTCATCCTATCCCTGGGCATGGTAAAAATCGGGTCTAACACCACGTTACGTATTTTGCCATGTCCGGTTCGGAAATTCGGTGTCTACAAGCCGTTTTGCGCCAACCTGTCAGCCGTGGCAAAAGCCCTAGCTTGGACTATCAGGTCTACAGGTGGCAAATTCAGCAGTGTCTCCATTGCTGCGGTGGTTGTGGTTTTCATAGCTTCGGTAATGCAAATGCATGTCAAAGGGAAAGTTCTTGGGTTGGTATTTTGTGTATCGGGGCACCGGAAAAATGGGCGGATACGCATCATAGTTGGAAAAGTGGTCAATTTTTAGAAGTATCTGCGAAGGTATGAGAGATAGACCATCGGTTTCTGTGGCAAGTTATCAGAGTTTTTTGTGAGTAGAAGTGAAAAGTATTGGTGAAAATGTCTGGGAACTGGGTATACGGTAGTATAGGGAAGGGGAAAACCAGATTTGAAACATTACGTACAAAGATTAAACGCTTTATAGCAAACACGTTTTTCAATTTATCTTCTCGCATCCACGCCTCTTTTAATACTTAGTGCTCCTATGTGTTACAATTATCTAACAGAGACAACAAGATTGAATAAACTTCTAAAACACAACTGAATCTCATTTCTTCTTCATCTACATTCAATTTCACAAGCCCTTGCGCATCTTTCGGTGTAAGGTCCTTAAGGTATAAATCTCCTACCTAGCAACCAAGAATACTTATGCCCGCGTAGCTCTTAGGGGCGGGAGATTCAACTAGTTCTGTAAAGTTAAGGTATGTGTAAAGCGTCAAACGCACAAAGCCAAAATTCCGTAGCGTAGGGCTTTGATTCGAATCGGTTCGATACGCGCTATATGCCAGATGCACTAACACGCGAAAAATTCCAAACGAAAGATAATAGTCCTTTAAGAAATAAACAATGTAATTGCGATTGTTATTTTCGATTGTTCGACTCCCATCGCCTTTTGCCAAGCAATCAATTTAAGTCTAAATTTATTAGGAAAGGAAAAGTTTTCTTTGGAGGATATTTAGGTGAGGGATTCATCCTTGCATCGTTGCACACACCGTAACATTCCGTCTTCCAACTCCATTAACAAAAAAAAGACCATCTACTTTCAAGGTTATCTCTTTTATACGAACTGCATACGTTCCGCCATTAAACATCAACTTCTAAAATGTAATTTAATTTCACAAAGAAACATTTTCATTCCAAGCACAAAGATGCAACAAAATAATTTCCATTAAATTAAACAGCGTCACAACTGGAAAGAAGGACACAGTAATCACTTAACTTGTTATGGAGATCCTTGGATTTGAACATAAAACTTCAATTTTAATAAAGACGATAACATCAGTGCTCTGTAGTGAATGCATTCATTCAAAAATATATCATCGAATCATAAAAGAATAATATTTTCGAAAAATCTAACAAAATAAAGAAATCATCTTAGCAATTTCTCTTAACAATTCTGTATGAGAATTTTGAATGCTACACTCAATATACTTAAATATTTGAGTAAATATTCGCATAAGGAAACTCGATTTTTATTTCGACATAAAAAGAAAGCGCATTTACTTTTCTTTGTTACATATTTTTCACTTTTTTGTGATGAAAGAGACGACGACGACGTGACGCAAGTCTTCATGCAAGCATCAGTAAAGCTATATCAACACTCTGGCAGTGCCGTAGAGTCTAGGGGAAGCTAAGAATCAAACTGCTCATATGGATCTATAAGGCCATCATTAGACCTATGACGTCTTTTGCCGCAACCATATGGTGACCCAGATGTAAACTAATTACAGTTCAAAAATCCCTCGACAAAGACCGGCACCCTTAAGTGCTACATGGGCAAGGATCTCTACACCAAGGGTGGCGCTCAAGGCTATGCTAAACATTGAATCATCGATACTTCTCCCGTATCGTATAAATTAAAACTCCTTTCTTTGGTTTTACACTTAATAGTATATTATAATACAAGGGGAATAATTGCGGAATTATAGTCGAGGTGGGGTGAAATTTCAAGGGGCGTTAGCCCCGAGAATTTTCACCCACCGACACTATAATTGCGCGATTGTTCCCCTTGTATTATACGATAGTTTATCACATTTGAGCCTATAATTGACAACAAAATTAACATAAATCAAAACTCATCGAATTTGTTGCAAAAAATGTCGTCTAGATTGATTTTTCGATTTAGTATGCGGCTGTCATAACAACACACGTTTCATTCTCATTCATTCGTATTGTTTCAGTGTAGCCTAAGTCATCATTAAAGAACCATCATCATCATCATCATCATCATCACACTTTATAGACCGTTTGTACCTTTCGGTGTGAGGTCTTTACTACTGATCATGGACCACCCTTCTCCATACTCCCCTATCCTGTGCCAAGGAGATGGTTTGTTCGCCTAGAGAAAGTCCCCTAACTTCGAAATCGGATTTAATTGAGTCTATAAACCTTCTCCTTGGCCTACCCCTGGGACGCACACCCGGGACTTGAGCATCCAATATCCTCTTTGGTAGCCTGCTATTACCCATCCTCTGAACGTGCCCGTACCACCGCAGACGACTAACCCTTGCCGGCTCTTCCACTGATGTAACCCCTAAGTTTTCCCTGATGTCGTCGTTCCTAATATGATTGTCCCACTGTTCCCTCCGATTTACTCTTGCTATGCTCCTAAGAACCCTCATATCAGAAACCTCCAGGTCATGCACAAGGTATCCGCAGTCCACCCAACTTTCACTACCGTATAAAATCGTTGGCCTGAAGATTGACCTGTGAATAGCTAGCTTTGTGCCACTACTTAACTCCTTTTTGTTGAACACATACGACCTCAACTGACTGGCCACTGCATTCCCCATTCTTCTCCTTTCTTCCAATTCCCTAACTAACTTGCCATTCTCCGAAAAAATGGCTCCTAAATATTTAAACTCAGAGACCTGTTCCAACTGCTCCCCATTTAAACTGCAAACTACATCCTTCCGGGATTTGCCAATATGCATAACTTTAGTTTTACTGACACTTCTTTTCATGCCGTATTCCTCACATGCAGCATTCAGGCAGTCTAAATTCTCCTGCAAATCCTTGGCATTATCTGCTAATAGAGTTAAGTCATCCGCATAGGCCAGGATTTTCATGATTACTTCCCCCACATTCACATTCCCTTGCAAATTCGCTTGCCTGATAATCTTGTCCATAAAAATTATGAACAGAAGAGGGGAGAGACAACAACCCTGACGAACTCCCTCATTAACTTCGAAAGCCTCACTAATTTCACCATCTATCCTTACCGCAGCCTTAAAACCCTTACCGCAGCCTTAAATTAAAGAACCGGGTTATAATAAGGTCATTACAACCCTACTTTTAACAAGAAATTCGACTATAATAGGCCGATTATAGCCCTATTATTAGTGCAATAATTGGCTTATTATAGGCTCGAATGTGAAATATTTTATTTTCCGGATGCATTTCGGAAGTCTTGCACATTCACATCGAGGAAGTAGCGATACACTCAGTAGTACTCAGTATGAAGTACTCACACACCATCACAGCTCACTCCTAATCAAATCAAGGAACACCTACGACTAGAGATGCCTTCAGATATTATTACACCCTCGTATAGATTTGAAAGAACCTTTGATGTTCAAATACCCAGCAGAGAGGAATGGAATGTAGGCACGGTCATCACATCAGGGAATTGTCTAATATTTTTCACCGACGCGACGGACGGGTCGAAAAGTTGTGATCTAACAGATATGGGGATGGGAATGAAAATTCTATAAGAATTTTAATTAAATTCGCTACCGCCCACATGCAGAAATCTTTTGAGTATTAAATGCAGTATGATTAAGCCACTCAATGCGAATTTACCAATATTCATATTCATTGACAGTCAAACGGCCTTGAAAACTCTTTCCATGTACAAATTCTACCCGGCCTTGAGATATGTGTTACAAAAAATCTCACTAAATGGTCTTCCCTGCACAGACAGTCATGAAATGAATTTCAACAAATTTCACTCCGTTCGAAGTGCATACGAATAATTTTTCAGAAGAACTTGCGTTATATTTTCTTTTTTCATTATTCCCTTGACTGAAAGTCTAGGGTCTTACGAAATAAAATACGTCCGTAGTTCACTATGACTATATTTTTGATAAAATGTATGATATATTGACCAAAAACACAAAATACTGAAATGTCTGTAACGCTTGATATCACGATAACTTAAGTATTTCTAAACCGATTTTTGCAAATTTGGTTTCTATCGGCGCAGATTAGAATTCCTCAGGTCAAGTTCGCAGATGGACAATATGGGAGTAATTATCTGGGAGTAATTCTTAGAAGAATTTTGGTCTATGATTTTGATATCACGATAACTTGAGCAAATCTTAACGGATTTTTACAAACTATTTTTTATTCGATGAAGACATGAATTCCTCAGGTCAAGTTCGTAGATGGGTACAATAGAAGTTATTATCTGGTAGTTATTCCCAAAGGAATATTTTTCTGTTTTTTTATTGGCACGATAACTTCAGCAATTATGGACCGATTTTCAAAAACTGTTTTTTATTGGACGAAGACTATGATTTTTGAGGTCAAGTGCCTTAATGGTAAAAAAAGAAGTTATAGTCTGGTAGTTATTCCCAAAAGAATTTTTTACGTTTTTTTAATATCAGGATAACTTCAACAATTTTAAGGGGATTTTTGAGAAATTTGGTTTATTCGAGGAAAATTAACATTCCTCAGCTTGAGTTCAACGATGGATACTATCGACGTAGTCCTCTGGTAGTAATTCTCAAAACAAATTTTCCCTGTTTTTTTAATTTGTCGATAACTTGAGTAATTTTTAGCGGATTTTCGAGAAATTTGTTTTATTATACGAAGATTAAAATTTCACAGGTTAAATCTGAAGATGAATACATCGAATGAGTCATCTGGATGTATTTAATTCTAGGTTTTCTTTTTTCTTAATAACACGCTAACTTTGTTATTTAATAAATTCACATCACTGCTTTGAAATTCAAAACATGTAGGTTGCCACATAGGGAAGTCGTTGGACTGGTATCTCAGAGGTCGGGAGTTCAATCCCCTAGCGTAAACCACTTTTTTTCTTAATGAAAATTTAGTAACTAAATCAAATTAGTCTGAAATAGTAAATAATAAGCTGAACCAATAATGGCACGACAACTTGACTAATTATGGACAGATTTTCAGATGAGCACAATAGAGTTTATTATCTATCAAAAAAACTTTTTTCTGTTAGCGGAATAACTCTGTCTGTTGTATTCATTGTTTCGAAATTTTTTAAGACTCCTTTGCTGAAGAAAAATCAACAAATTTTCAACTAAAATACTTGCATGTTTTGAACATAGAAAAAGAGGAGAGCACAAATGTTTATCTGACCATAATAGCGTAGATATGTCAAATGTCGTTTTATTGGCGAGTTGTCGCAAAACAATAATAAACCCTACTACACTCCAGTCATAAAATGTGTTTCCTAAAAAACAATGAAAAAGAATGTATACTCCGTTCGTATTTCACTGACATATTTCTTTTTATTCACACCACTGCTTCGAAAAGCAGAATACATAGGTTGCCACATCGGTAAGTAGCTTGGCTGGAGTCTCGGGAGTCGGGGGTTCAATCCTAGCGTGAATCAATTTTTTTTCTTAGTGAGAAAATTTAGTGACTAAATCCAATTAGTTTTAAATAGTGTAGTAAGGTATCTTTACTGAAAAGAAGTTCTGTTCCTATCGGAGTTGCTTTAACCCTTTGAAAACGTTCTGCGCCGAGATGTACATCCAGTGGAACATTACTACAAGAGTGAGATGTAAAAGAGATGTACATCCGTCCCATTAGTTTTCAAAGGGTTTTAATAACACAGAATACTAATCATTCAAAAATTAATTGAAAGTATTTCGATCGGTTTTTTTTGTTGTCCAATCACCAAATTAGTTTTTCACATATTGATAGTGATGCAAAATTCGTAGTGAGTCATTCAGAATTGATATCAGAATTTCGTCCAAAATTTTATTTTGTAATTCCATACTATTTCCTGAGTAAAATCTGAGTGGATCTGCTCTTCCCTTACCCACATATGGATCAATTTATTGAAATTGTCATTCATTGTTCTGGTGGGAAGATCCGATGTAAAAGTTATCCATAAGCTGAAATGCCTACAAATAATATACTAATTGCGTGTTCAATTGAAATGTAAAACAAACAGAGCATCCGCTCTTCCCTTACCCACACATGGATGACGTAAAGTGAATAATTGGAAGCAGAGACACTGTTTCGACCTCGGGAAACATTGGCGGTCCTAGATCAGCGTGGTCTGATCATCATCAGTCAATTCCAATGATCCCTTCATGAGACAGCCGTGAATATGCAACGTTGAACGAGTTGCTGACAAATTCACTGAAAAAATTACCATCTACTGATGGAAGTTCTTGGACATTAATGAGAAGCTGCTAAGAAAATTTAGGCCAAAAATTTTTTATTCGATGAAGACATGATTTCCTCAGAATTTCGTCCAAAATCTTATTTTATTTTGATTTTAAAGTTGTCGTTGCAAATTTTGGAATCATTCCTCTCGCACCGAAAAACAGACCAATCGCGTCCCAGTTTTTTAATATGTGGAAATCGTTTTCTGTATATCGGAATAGTGTTGAGGTAAGGTTCTATGATATGATATTATTTGGGTATGTTTTCTGTATTAGTCAGAAAACCTAAGCTGAACCACTATGTCTTAGCTGTAATATACTACTGATGTGTTACACATCGAGGCTGTCGCGATTTTGTACATTATATTCGAGTGAATTATGTTGAACATAATATTTAACTCCAGTAATTCTCAACTGATTTTCAAAATTTCGTTTTTATCGACGAATTATTACTTTTCAGAAGTTGTGTTTGTAATGGATATTATCGGAGTGAAGACATGAGAGTAATTCTAAAAATAATTTTCTATTCGTTCGTTATTTTTTACCTGTCTTTCTTCGGAAACTTAAAGGGGGGGCTTAAAATAGTCAAGAAAAAGTGTCAAAAATTGACCTTTCTTACAAAAGTTGTTCCAGACCGTTGCAACAGCTTTAAACCGGAGAAGTCTTTGCATGGTCTTATAGTAGGGGTAGTATACTAGAACACCCCATACTCAGTTTTTCAGTTCATCGCTGCTTCAAGCAGTAAAGCGTTCCCGAAGTTTTCACCTAAAATGACTAATAACTCAGGAGTGGGGGAAGGCTCTAAGGAATCCAATGATGAAAAATCTTTGTATCATTGGGGCTTACCATCCCATAAAAGTTCATTTGATTTCATTTCGTTTTACACGAGTTATAGCCAAAAAACCATTTTTACCATCCCCTGACATGCACTTACTTAGCACACCATAACTCCCCCAAAATATCAAATTTTCCAAAAATGAGAAACTACTTTTCTTACAATAGAACAAGGAATCGAATGGCACATTTATCGGGAAAAAGTAGGACATGTTGTCCCAAAATCGTTCGAAGTTTTCGCAAAATCACTCTTAAGACAAGGTGTACTGATGAGTCGTAAACGACGAAATCAGCAGCATTTTAGTTCTATTCACTTTTGTTGAACAATTTGGAAGTACTAGGGAAGAATTGTTAATGGCTTTTTTGATACGTTGAATGTACAGATGGTACAGCAGCGGTAGTAAATTTGTATTCAACGGGTGCAATTGCTTCTTACATAACCTCGAAATGTGGGGTCCCCACTTCAAATTTTCATCAATTAGAAGGCCTAGGTATTTATAGACCGGTACAACTTCTATAACTTCCCCATTCAACATGACTGATTGTATTCTTCTCAGTTTTTTTAGCATATCTGGATTATTTAGTTTTAGGGACAACTTGTTAATCTGAAAGAACTCATGTCAGATTCAATATCTATCACATTCTGATCAAAGGAGATATTGTGGTAAAAGTCACCCGTGTCATTGTAGAAAATCAGCAGAGGGGAATACAGAGCCTTGCAGAGTATGAATAAAACACGACTGTATTCAACGAGTGACAAAATGGTAGAGAGTTTATTCAGTAAACTTATCCTCTATTATATACATTGACAGGATGTAGAATGACTTGAAGTTAGTTTAGATTATTGTCATTCCAACAGTCATCTGCAAATAGGAGAATTACGCCCTTTAGTAGTAGCGGACCGAGTATGCTCCCTTGGGGTACACCTATTCTTATATTGACTAAGGGGCATTGCTGGTCACCAATGGTCACACAATGCTGGTGTTGACTTAGATAGCTCCTAAATAAATTTTGAGCGATTTCACGGATTCCCACAATTTCCAATTTCTGTAATAGGATTTTGTGGTCAACACAATCAAACACTTTCGTCAGATCTAAGAACACAACACTAACTACTTTGCCTCCATCTATGTCCAACAGCATTATGTTTAACAGATCATAAGCTACTGTATGTGTCCCCACCCCTTTTCTGAAACCAAACTGTTTTTGTAGAAGAAGAGCTGTTGGATTCAAGAAAGGATGTTAGCCGTTTATGCAAAACTATTTAAAATTTTTAATTCAAACGGGAAATATTGGAACGGATGTTAATGTACTGCGGAAGATATTATTCTAAAGGAAATTAAATTGGCTGTTATTGAAACAGAAGGTAATGAATACAGGTGGGATATTGAACAGGACAATTTTCTATCCGTCATTTTTCGATTGGAATTTCTTTAGAATGGATGTGTTATTGGACAGTGGAAGTTGTTAGATAGGAAAAATTTGAAGCGGATGATATTTGACTGGATATTAATGAACAGCGTGCGGGGGATACAGGTATTTGACTTGGTATGCCAAGGTTAAAATGTAATTCGGCAGTATGCCGGGACAGTGAAAACTCATTTCGCTGCACGAAAACTTCTTTATATTCTTCATCTTTTCAAGCTGTTTCCATTAGGATTAAACGACTTATGGGTAAATTACTCCCAAAAATCTTTTTCTAAATCAAAGACTTTTTTTTTTAAATTTACTTTAAAATGTTTTAGTCGATTAATAATTGCCATTTTCTTTGTGATATTCAAAGATTTTAAAAAAGTTTCTTCAGCTTGGATGGGATTTTTGTCAACAAAACCGAGGTACGATTAGACCAGAGAACAGAGAAAAAAAGAATCTGTAAAGAGTTGAGGAAGTAGCCCATAAAAAGAAAATTGAAACGACTTAATTAAAAGCTGTCGCCGCCGTCGTCACAATATCAATGGTTGTCGTAATTTTTTGATAAGGCACCATGAAAAAGCTGTTAAATTTACGAATCATGAAAACTTTTGCTATTATCGGGCTCGCTGAGAGGAATGCTAGTCTCGCTATTGCGAAAGTAATTTAGTTTTATCGTCGCAGCGGCGCGGCGCTAATACAACCCTGACGTTCCGTCGATTTCTTTGGGGAATATTTTCTTTTATTTTCTGTTTTGTTTGAAAAGCTATACATTTCATCCATATTTTAGATGAATGCTATACGTTCGTCTATAAGCTTTTCGCCTGATTCTGAATATAACAAACCGTAAATTGGAAGCTTTAGAATAACAAAACAATTCAACATAACATTTCTTCCCTTATGTTTGTTCTATACATTTCGTAAGAGAAGCGTTTCGGATAAAAAAAGATAATGTGTTCCGTTATGGAATACAAAATATAGGCTTTAACCTATAGAAGGTACACGAGAACAACATCACAAAAAGAAAAGAAAATCAAATAAATTTGAGAATATTTCATCAATAAGATATGCATAACTCAGTTAAGATATTCGAAAAGTAAATGTTGCGAGGGTGCTTAACATACTGCGTATTATATGCCGTGTAAAGTACGCCAATATAGAACAATAATTTGTTTGTTTTTCCTTAATGTAAATAAAATTGAATTTTCATATTTTCAGTCTTCGTAACATCTCCCTTACACTCATGTACAAAATGATATTTACGCTATTAATTTCAAGTGGAGATGGGAGGCGTGTTGTGCATGGAAATATCGGATGAATGGATTAAATCATTGAGACGAAGGAATGAAACTTGCATTAACATTTTTATTTCCCTTTAAACGAAATGACAAACACACACACCTAGCAGAAATCAATCAAATATTTCTTTCTTCCTCTCTCTCTCTGCCTCCCAAAAACATTGCACTTTGTATGTTTGTGTGCATTGAGGATGCAATGTTTCTAGCACTTAAGACTCATTATTGGGGGATATTTTGGTGTAGAACGTTTTTTGAATAGGTTCTGGTGAAAATTTGTTGTATGTACGGATTGGACATAACTTAAAGTTGAGCATCGCCTTCTCTATAAAACAGGGGCTAAAGTAACAAATTATTTCTCTGGGTGTTACTAGCACTTGGAGCCGTTCATAAAGTCACGCCGAGGTTACGCAAAAGTGTGACAAGGCATGAAAGCAGTCATTGCAACATAGTGATCCAAAGACCTGCTAAGACGAGACCCATCTATACACAAATATTTTCTGCTAAATTGGCCCCATCTAAAGCTCCTTAGGACCCTAAGCTCTAGGATCCAAAACAAACTGTTCACTTTAATTGCATCTACAACATTTAAAAATCATGAAGTTTGCGGAAAATGAGAAATTGGATAAATGCGTTCTTCTCTACAGTACAGCAAAAAAGACATAACGAAATTTTCATGGAAAATCATCACACAACCGCATATTAGGTTAAGTATTCCGACATAGACGCACTCTATGAACTCTCAACACCGAGCCAATCAGTCAATTTCTATAAAACTTTCTTTTCCCCGTTTCCACAGATCTAGATCTTTATTTGATTTTTTTTTCCACTAATTTACGGGGAAAACTTGCGCAGATATAAGCGAAACAGTTTCACCGATCTTCGAAAAACCTACTTATTCGCCATTTTTCGTCCATATCTCAGCAGCCACTTGTCCCATTTTGCTCATCTTCGAACTTGTAACTTTAGTTTTGATTACCTCAGATTTCGCCGTAAACGGTGAAAAACTTTCACTCACAACTCACACGAACAGACATTTCTTCAAAACGGAAAACCCACCAACTACCAAAGCTCAATGTTACAAACGCAATGAAAAACACATAGGCATAGACATAGACATGTACTAGTCAATACAGCCTCGTAGCGCAACCGGGTGGAGCAAAACAACCTAACAACTAAAACGATTTTCTTCAAGTGAACGTGACCCACGTTTAGTGTTAAAACTTCGTGAAATTTGATTGTATATTAAAGCTAAGGAACAGAGTCTCTAGCGGGGTTTGGGGCAGAGTCCCTAGCGGGGTTTGGGGCAGAGTCCCTAGCGGGGTTTGGGGCAGAGCCCCATGTAAGTATACAATCCGCAAGTGAGTGGCTTTCTTACAAGAAAAGTGCTATGGGAGTACTCCCGAAAATACAGGAAAACATAACCGAGTTGGTGGTTAACCTAAGTGTCTTCGATGATGTCGTATCGGTTAAGATCAAGGAGAGTCGGGTGTCTAGGGGTCAGAGCCTCGCTCCTACGCTTTAAAACGAGATTTTATTACAACAGGCCATATTTGATGAGCGTTACAAAGCTCTTAATAGTTGACTACTTCATTCTTTTTTTTTTCTTTTTCTTTTATTAACTCTGTAAAAACAATTCGACTGTTTGTTTGGTAGGAACACAAATAAAAGAATAAAATTAATCTCACCGTTGATTTGATTCGAATAAATTTTGATTTGTGAATTTTGTTCAATTATACGAGCGAATTTTATGAATTTTAATAGTTTTTTAGACGCTGCCTCCGTGCGACTTGTCAACCAAATTTATTCACAAATCAAAATTTATTCGAGTCGAATCAACGATGAGATTAATTTTATTCTTTTATTTGTGTTCCTACCAAACAAACAGTTGAATTGTTTTTACAATTAATAAAAACGGCATTAAGAGTGGACGAAATTCTTGCCAAATATCCTGAAGTAAAATGTTTTATTGATGCTGGGGTCCTTATTCCAGGAAACCCGTCCGAATTTATTGCAATTATCTACGAATCAAGAAGTTACGAAAACCTTACAATTTTTTTGCAGATTCTTCATCTATGGTCCATAATCGATGCTTCCCCCCTACTCCCTTCCTCAAATCGACTAGTTACAAACGTAGTGGAAAAAGCATATACCCTCGAACTTCGTACTGGTACAAAAAGGCTCAGACAATTTTTTAGTTATCATCACTGCAGTTCGTGATGTAAAAATTCAATCAAATAAATTTAGTAAAAAAAATCTGAAGTAAGTTCGCTCTGAATATCCTTCATCTATCTATTGATCGTCTCCTAACTTTCAGCTCTTGTTATTTGAAATACTGTTTTTCATTTATTTTTCTGTGCACGGATATGGATACATACGTATTGCTTGTGTGCATGATAAAGCGACACACACATTTTTTTTGCATGCTTTTTTGCCATAAATAATTCAAAACGATGTGTCAATGTGAAGAAAATAAAGTTGCTATAGTCTTTTGTGTTTAAAAATTTGCATAATATGGTTGACACATAGAGTATCCTTATTTAATGAGACGGTGATGGAGTCTGCTAATAGAATTTCCTTTTCACATCATGATCAACTGTAATTCTTCCGTGAGCATTCACACGTGATTATACTCCATATTTCAATGTCTTTAGGAATTTTCAGGATTAATTTTGGATGGGGGTATCAGAATGATTTTTTAACGAATAAATAATAGTACTTTATTCGTATGTGTGGATAAATTAAGAATTACGTAGTGTCTATTGTATATACTGTATGTAACAAGCGACGAAGTCGCGCTTATATACAATATATACATAAGACGTGATTCGAAATTTTCCACACATACGAATATAAAGTTTTATCGCGTTGTAGTGACTATATCACACATTCAACGTTTCTGTATATAATGGAGGAGCGGATAAGCGCGCCACAGTACTACATGTTTTGAAACGCGTTTTCTCAGATGGGCAACATTTTTTAGAGAGTATATTTTCAGAAACAATTCGGAAATTCCGGTGAAATAATTCCCTTCGTTCATAATTTCAACTTCGCTTTTTGTACTTTTACTGCTTGCTAATGCATTTGCGTATACTAATAACCACGATAACCACTGACCGCTGATGTTTTGATGCCAAAGAATTGAAATCGGTGGTTTGGCGGTTTTTTTCAATAAAATGCAAAGCCTTGTTGTAACAGGTTAATTGCACATTTTTAAATTGCAAATAAAGCCAACCAGCCATGGAATCGGGTAACACACGATAATTCCAAATTGCATTGCAAGTGTAGTCAGTTATGCGACCGTAGGATTTTTCGTTTGTTCTTAATAAAATTCATTGACGATATGCGAGCAACAAAGAAACCCACACACTTTTGAACTAAGCATGTAGTAATTATCTAGATATAGACGTATACTTTCATAAAGTGTAGTATGTGTTAGAGTTTTTATACAGAAACGTTTAATGTACGATATAGTCACTACGACATGATAAAATAATATTATCGTAATTTTACATTTAGAAACGTCAAAGCGTAACATTTAGAAATTAAGTCCACCGCACGGATCATGTACTAAAAATGAAATTGCCGTTTTCTACTTCAGTCACAATGTATGAGTTAAAAACCACAATTTATAAATTTTCATGTGAAATTTCATTGTCATTTTCTGTGATGAACAAAAGATGGACGAGCTAGATGAAAGGGTTATCAATGAGAGATGTAATGAAAGAGGATGACGTGGAATAACTCAAGTGACAGTTTATATTTTCTGTCACATTGCGAAAACGAAAGACTCGCTTATTACGAAATTTAGAAAAATAACGAACTCATAGCACAGCTTTACATTAAGCATTTTCAACGAAAAGTGAGTAAATCGAGACAGGCGGTTACACATTAGCAATTACTTTCGTTCTATTCTCTGATTTTCACAATTTCTTTGACAGAAAAATATAACGACGAAATTTCCATGTGTGTATTACACAACAACTCATTTCTTGG
Source organism: Pseudolycoriella hygida (assembly GCA_029228625.1). Taxonomy (NCBI): domain Eukaryota; kingdom Metazoa; phylum Arthropoda; class Insecta; order Diptera; family Sciaridae; genus Pseudolycoriella; species Pseudolycoriella hygida. The sequence goes on along the minus strand of CM055404.1, from coordinate 150,445,108 downwards.
TGGAAAAATAGCGTCGTGTAAGCATATGAAAATTTTTCTTAAAAAAAATAATTTTGCACAGAAAACAATCCAAAACATTTGTAATAAAACATTTGATAGTAAATAACAGTTACTAATTAATCGCTAAAATAACGCTGGCATCCCGTTTACGTAACGAAAACATTAATTTTGCACACATAAAAAAACCATAACAAACTTTGACAGAAGAATTGAAGAATTCGAAAAAATTTGAATTCTTCAATTTTCAAAATTTGTATGAAGAGAGAATAGACTCTATTCTCACTTTCGTTGTATTTTCTATTCTGTGTATTTTACTATGACAGTAGTTGCTATATGTGAAACCGCCTTTATGCAACTCAAAACAATGGCACAAACAAATATGTAATCAATAATAACTGTTGCTGACGCATTAGGGTGTTCCAAGAACGTATAAAAAATGAAACCTTTTTTTGCTGGCTTATTACTTGCAAGTGGCGCAATATTTTCATTGCTAGAGAGTTACATGATAAAAATCTTCCAAAAATACTTCCGAAATGTTCAATAAATCTGAAGAACAAAAATGTTGCTGATTTCACATTGTCTTTAAAACCGTTTGTATGAAAACACAACCGCCCATAGAATGATTCAAGCTATGAAAAGTTTAACTTTTACATCATCTGAATCTTACAATCAGATGCTTTTCATGGCGTTGTTAACAGATGTCGTGTACGATCGCGTAACGGTAGTTAGGCCCATACTACAACCGATTAAAACCACTTTTTTCGTAGTTAGAGAATGATTTATGAAGAGACATAAACGAAAACGTTACATATGCAAGGGACCCGTACGTATCAGAACGGATGTGGCAAATAGAGTTAATGCTACGAAAAACTCGAACGTACTTAAGTATAAATATTGCCTTAACTCTTCAGAGTAAGAAATTACGTCCAAATTAAATTGCCTCGGAAATTGCCGAGAGGGCAATATTGAAAAACCACCAAATATCGTGTAGTGTAGTCACTCAACTGATTTTCATTAATTTTAGTGAAGTCCACATCTTTTATTAAAAACCTTGAAGAGCGATTTCCGTGCTGAGAAATGTCAAAAAATTTCAACCGAATTTTCTGATTATCTTTCAGGAAGAAAAAGATTTTGAAAATCGGATAAGATTTACCTGGTTTTTGTAGAAAAAACACTTTGGGCCCTGGCTCAATTTTAGAGCCCTGGCTGAGTCCAAAGGCTCAAAATCAAAAAATGTTCTTCCATAAATTTTTGGGCATGCATAGACCTTTCGAACAAAAAAAAATTATAAAAATCCGAGGGGTGGCGCACTTCATTTATTCCATTTATTCCCAAAATTTTTTTTGTTGTTTTTGCGAAATATCTGAACCAAACAAAGTTTTCAAAAGAGGTTTTTTTCACTTTTTGACACATTAGTATGGTTTGTTGTGTGCGTTGCCATCAAAATCAAGTCTATTTGAAGTTTTGACGAATTTGAAAAAATTATCATTTATTCCATTTATTCCAATATTTATTCCATTTATTCTCATTTATTCCATTTATTCCCATTTATTCCATTTATTCCCATTTATTCCATAAACCGCAGAAGTGCGTCACCCCTCGTAAAAATAGCAAAGATTTACTCGACAGACAGACGGACAAAAGTTTGCTCTTATTTAGACTCTGAAACGAAAAAGTAACCAAATCCGGGATCGCAATTCGACGGGTTACAAACGTTGTGGTAAACGCAATAGACCCTTTTGGAGAAACTTCGTTCTACGTACGGGTCTAAAAATATCCGCCCGTCCGTCCTTCCGTCAACACGATAACTCGAGTAAAACTCAACCGATTTTTAAAAACTTTTATCTCTGAAAGGAAATCGAAAAATATTTTATGGGATTGAACCTGGGCACTGTCGGCCCAAGGGCCGCCGAACTAGGGCCGTTTAAGTGGTTTTTGGTGTTTTGTACATAACTCGAGTAAATCTTTTCCGATTTTTGTTTGAAAGGTCTGGGCATGGCCGACAATTTATGGAAGAAACTGTTTCTAGAAACGAGTCTCTTTTTTGTACATAACTCGAGTAAATCTCTTTCGATTTTCAATATTTTTTTTTTATCGAAATGTCTACGAATGTCCCACATTTTGTAGAAGATAGATTTTTGGATTAGAAGCCCTTTGACTCAGCCTGGACTCTAAAACTGAGTTTCTACCAGGACATTGTTTGTTTACATAAATCGGGTAAATCCTAACCAATTGATGTGAATATTTTTGTATATTTGGGGGTCAATTTTGTGCTTTCGGAAGGGTTTTTTACAGCGTTGCTTCGGACGGGTTTTTCAATGTTGCCCTCTCCGCAAATTTCCAATACAATTTAATGTGGACGTAATTTCATACACTTAATAGTTAAGGCAATATGTTCGAGTCTTTTCGTAACATCAACTTTGTTTGCCATTTCTATTCTGCTACGTACGGGGTACGGGTCTCTTACATGTTTTTATTGCTGATTAGCCATCTAAGGACCATGATCGATGCTCCCCCCTACTACCTGGTTGAAATTTGACGGGTTACAAACGTCGTGGTAAACGCAATACGTACGGGTCTAAAAAATTTCTTTCGATTACCTTTCAGGAAAGAAAAACGTTTCTCAAAATTGGTCAATATTTACTCGAGTGATTGTGATGATGGACAGAAGGACGGCGCGGTAGATGTTCCTTATTAAGTAGCGATAGCTACTTTATGTTTTCACCCTTCCTTCACCGGGGAATCACCGATGATTCACCTGGGGATCACTGATGATTAACTTCTTTGACTACACTCTATCGCTACTTTCCTATACCAATGGCAATGGTTAATTTAAATTCCAAAACTACCGGTTACAAACGTATCTAAGTAAATGTATAAGACACGTACTTCATACGGGTCTAAAAATACGACAACATGAACGCAATCTTTCGGATCACCCTATTCAGCTTAGTTTCCACTCAACACAGCAGCTGAAAAGCAGAAAATATTTTCTTTGCGATTGCATTTTTCTAAAAATATTTGTGAACAAATTGTAAAAATTCTTATCCTCTTATCTAAAATAACATTATTCGTTTCCTTTAGATGGCCAATTTTCCCTGTGCTTTTTGAATAAAAAAAAAGCATACGAACATGTTTACCATTTTGAAGCATTTTTTGTTGTTGTGCTTTGCATTTGATTTCGTATGTTTAATATTTCATTGGGTTATCTTGCCGTCTCTTCCCGTGTACACCATGGAAAAAAGAATGCAAAATACTAAACAAATTTCATGAATAAACTATGACAAAACCGTCTCAGCCAGAACCAGATTGGTACGGAATGAATGAATGTACGAATAACGATAATCTCATAATCTGAGCAGAATTTTGCCCATGAATAATGCAGCCTAAGGCATGGAGTTAGGTTCATCATCTTTCCGGATTTAATTTGGCAGGCGAAAAAAAAAATAATAAAATAATGAAAGAAGACTTTTTCCATTCTTCATTCTTTTACGAACTACATGAGTAGAAAATTAAAAGCTCATTCTTACATTCTTACAGAAAACTTTCGGATATGCAACAATAGTACATAACACAAAACATGCACATTTTCTTTTAACTTTTCATATTACAATAAACTTTGGTGTGTATATAGAGAGTTTACATCATATGCATCCAACGGATCCGACAAAATATTGTTTTCATAACGCATGCGTTATCCTTTTCCCTATGCGCGTCCGTTTTCCCGATCGTTTTTTTTTTTGTACATTTCCCATCGTCTGATTATTGCATATTCAGTTTTAGTTCGCTGCGGGTTTTCTGATGAAAAACATTTGAAATTTTGTATGTTCGTTGATATTGTAACGGTTTATAATTATAATTATTACACAAAAAAAAAGTCAAGAAATTTTCATATGAAAAGAAAAATTTTTCTTCAAATTCATTGTTAAGGTGACGGTATGAGAAAAAGCCGACAAATTGTAAGAAAAACATTAGGATTTTTTGTCTAATATAAACTGAAGTTGAACTTTGATGGACTTTCAAAAATTATCGTTTTTTTCTGTTCATTTGACTGGATACTTTGAAGTGTGATAATAAGTGAATTTGTTTTATGTACAAAATTCGTCTAAAGTAAGACATTACGTAAATGTACCAAAGAAAGGAATGTTTATGCAATAACTTTTCAGAGTGTTTCATTTTCCTTGTTTATTGAAAATTGAATTGTTTTCTGACGTTGACATAACATTTCGTTAAAGTTATTAAATAAAAAATTACTTAAATCGTTAACATAGTGAGACAAAAATAGACAGTTGAAAAAAAACTTAATTCGTGAAAAAAATTGCGTGTGATTTTGGTGCCAGGATTACTCATACCAAACCATTGAGCGGCCAGTACTTCAGTGAGGCCGAATTTTAATATTAGAGAATTGGAACAAAATTTTATTAATCTAAAAATTGTGACACGCACACGTGTGGATTTTTTAAATGTGTACCAGTATTTGATTGCTCGTCAAGGTGGGTTGAATTTATTTATAATGCGCTTATTATTCAAAAAATATTGTCGTTTTTCTGTTCAATTGAAACAATGCAATATAATTAGCCGAGGCTGTGCTAATACCTTTTCAATTAGCCAAATTTCGTATCGATTTTTTTGTATGTTTTGTTCAAACAGAAAATAATATTTTCTGTGACCAGACCATATTCGCTATATCGTTCAATACAAAATGTTGTGTGCGATATTTTCGTCTTGTTCTTCTTTTGTTTCTAACACAAATCAAAGAAAGTTAATTTCACAACAAAGAGTTAATTGCTTTAGGAAGGAAACTTATTTTCGGCAAAATTAAGAAATGTTTTGTCGACATTATTTAGAAGTTACGGCGAATGAGTTAACGAAATGTATTTTAAAAGTCACCAAATTTATTACTCCAAAGTCAAGGAGAAACGTTCAAGCCAAGTGGACTATTTTTAGTTTAAAATAATAAAAATGTCTCTGAGTTGCTTTCATTATTAAAATTTCACAAAAAACACCTTCGTGACGATGAAATATTTTATTAGGAAATTGGTTGACAGGCTGCAGGTTAAACGAGGAGTTACTGTCGTACGTAACTTATTTGTACGTTTCAACTTTGAGAGCTTTTGCTTATGGCACATTATTTGAGAATCAAGTGTCAATATCCATTCATCGCTTAGTTGTGAAACTCGTTGACGATAAATTCGGTCCTGGTGGAGTATTCGAATGAAGAACTTTATTGCAGATTTTGAACTGAAACTCTTATTGAGGGCTGTGAGCAGTGGCGCCGAGCTTACGGTTGCAACAGGAGCGACTGCCTCCCATGCGAAATTTTCTAGGGGCAACGCCCGCCGCCTCCATGAGAAGTTTTGTTGTGGACAAAATGAGACAAATGAAATATGCGTTTGACGTTTTTAACACAAAGTGAAGTAAAAAAGAGAAAGACAGAGTAGCCGTAAAATGTTAAAAAAAGCGTTTTCTCATCAACTCATATTGTTCGAAAAAGAGATCCACTGAAAAAAAAAAGTTTGGTCGAAAGCGTCGTGCAAATACGTCACTTGGGAATGTAGTCCGGTTTAAGCCGAACCGGTTTTTCGGTTAACCTGGCGATTTTGGTTCTAATAAAACCGCGGTTTTTTGGCTCCAAAGGCCGTTTTTTGCGGTTAACTCGTTTTTCGATTATATATCTGGGCCATTCCACGAAAACTCCGTTCCCACGCTCGAAATGCTCAGTTGTTACGAAAAAATATTCATAGAAAATGGTGCATCAGACGTATTGATCCCTTAACTAGAGATTAGTAACTTTTCTATTGCTTTCATTTTGTAACTGAGAATTTCAAGCGTGGGAACGAAGCGGACGTGGAATTGCCCATCTACTGAAAATTTTAACTTTTTCTTAAAAAATTACTTTTGATCACCTATGTACAACACACTTCGATCATCAAGCGTGACCCATTTCCATTTATTCAATAATTCCATTTTGTACGCGATTGTCCTACAAGAACGGAAAAGTGAAAACCGACAAGTTTCTGATTTGTACGGTAAATTCGTATGATAAATCAGAAACTTGTCAGTTTTCACTTTTTCGTTCCTGCATAACTTAATTTTTAACTTCATCGAAAGCTGAACGTCTGAACGTCTTTGGAAATTCTTTTGAAAATATCAAAGTCAAAGAAAATGCTTTAAATACATCCGAATTATAAAAGGCCATAGAAAAATTATAAAAAAATCAAAATTAAAAAAAATCAAAAAAATGAAAATTAAAATTTATTCAGATTCGTGCGAAGGAACATTTCGTGGAGGAACCACAGTAAACAGTCGGCTAATAGCGCGTACAAGTATTTTGATTCTACAAAATTAAGAGTGTGGAATGTTCCATTCCCTATACGTCACAGGGCTTATTTTAGAGAATTTTACTTTTTACTGAAAAAATTTTAAGAATTTTTCGGAATCTTTTTCAGAATTTTTCGGAAACAAAATTCTCTCAAATAAGCCTTGATACGTCACACTCAGAATTTTATGCCCTACTCTTACCCAAATGACCAAAATTGACAAAAATCTCATTTTTCAAGAAAGACTAGGGCTTTGGTTATATTCAAATCGCCCTCGTGTGTGTCGTAATATGGGTACAGCGAATATTGAAAACCAATAAAAATTTCGCCTGCGCGCACGTACATGTTAATTTCAAATCTATACCATTTTCAACACATTAGACTTGGGGCTCTGTCCCTCCTGCGAATTTGTCCTGGCTACGGGTCTAAGAACGAGTCGGACCTGGTAGCGAATACGATGCCTTGGCGCAGGACGCCTTGCTGACTCGACCCATTAATTCTATTCCATGATACCTAATTTTAATCTTCACAGCCTTGCCCCCCATAGGAAAAGCACAAGTCGGCGCCTCTGGCTGTGAGCGCTAGTATATTTTCCAGTTCCTCTAACGCTACTAAAACCAGTAAGCTACCGCTAAAATTTATTTTAAGGGAAAAGTTCAATTGAATAAACCTTCGTTGTTACGAGCTTTAGAGACTTTTTTCAACAATGAAGCAGAATTCTTTTGAAATATCAAAAAGAGTTTCTATAAAAGAAATTGTATATTGAAAGTTCTTCTGTGGTAGATAGAAAGAACTTCTTAGATTAATTTCAACGTGAATATAACATCTTACCCATCATTCCACCCGTTAAATAGCTCAAAGAGTTTATTGTGCTTTTTGTCATCGTTAGTTGACACTTCGATCGATACAAAAAATCGACTTCTTAACAGAAACTTTGAGTCAATTAATCGGTTGAAAGTTTCATTGACATACCTTTAGAACTGTTGATTTGCTTGCCGTGGATAGTAACCTCCTAACGTTTACAGGAAGAGAATTATACCCTTGAATTTTACGTACGGGCAACTGTCCGTTGTTCTTGCTTCAATTATAAGATCAAAAATCAACAATAGTAATGCGCTGATCTTCAAGTAACCTAATATGCCGCACCCCAATATTTCCTTTCCGCGTTCGTACCCCATCGCTGCTTCGCAAACCGAAAACATTTCAAATGCAGGTGTTGAAAACTTTGAACAAAATACCCTTACACTGTTCATGAGTGTATAAAAGCAAAAATCTCGCAGCAATAAGTAAAATTTGTTAGAATCAAAGATTTAACCAAGTTTAGAATGACGCTGCAACCATTACCATGCAACCGCAGTGAAAGTAGGCTGGTGTAAAGCTTCGACGCAATCGAATTTCATTGACATCCATATGACATGTCGCTTATCAATCGCAGACCGAAATAAAACTTTAAAACCGACCCGAATCGAAACCGAAAAACTGACCCGAACTTTTTTTAAAAAGATTTCATTTGAAATTTGTTTCAAACTTAATTTTGAGAAAGTAAATTTATTTTTTGGGGTCGGGTTTTGTTAGTTGAAGTCTTCAAACCCAACCCGACCCGACAAAAACAGAAATGAAAACTCGACCCAACCCGACCAAAAAATAAATTCAAAAACCCGACCTGACTCGACCCGGCAAAAAAAAATAAATGAAAAAACCAGACCCAACCCGACCCGACAAATTTTTTCGGGTTCGGGTCGGGTTTTTAGTCGAGTTTCGGGTGGCCCGCTCACCTTTAGAATAAAGAGATTAGCGAATTGTAACGGAGAAAGGACAATCGTCGCGACGGTTGAAAGGTCGATCGATTAACGCAGATTATTGGTCGGTAACCAAAGAAAACACTTTCCTAGAAGATTGTTCTTTTGTTGTTACTGTCCACTGAAGAATAGAGCTACAGTTTCAGTTTGTCATTCAGAATTTTAAAAAGAATATTACATTAGGTAGAGAGTGTACCAATAGTCTCCCATTATGTTCAATGAGCTACGATGCAAGAATTTGAGAGGGTAACTGTTATAAACTGTTCAAAAACTTTGTGTGTTGAATTTATTCGAACAGTCGGGTCTGCTTTCGTCTTTCTTGTTTCTACAACCCCTGTCATATTTTGCGTGTTTTTCCGAACACTTAAAGCAGACGTTAATTGCGTAAAAAATGTCATTATAAATTAATTTCTTCAAGGCAACTTGCGTCTACAAAAATCGTTCTATAAAATTCATTTGTTGATCAAATTTAACGGGAGAGGTGCCGTTTGATAGGTAATTAAATAGATCTCCAATAAAAAATATTTTATCGCATTCACGTGTTGATTTCCCCTGAAAATTATTGCTGCGGAAGGATATTTAAAGCATCTTTCTCATAAATACGTCAAACGAATTTTTCATTCACCTTTGTCTCGTTTTCGCTCATACGATAAAATAGCGTAATATAGTGCTGCCGTATTTACTCTAAACGCCGTATGTACCTATGTCACGTATGGCTTTTCGGTTCATTTTTCAAACAAAATGTACCTAAAACACTGTATTTCAATTAAGTACATACGGCGTTTAGAGTAAACACGACAGAATAGTAATCTACTATTAATTTATTAAGTTATGTAACTTGCCATACGATGGCGCTGTTAGCGGTTCAAATTTAAAAAATAGAGGAAAAATCACAGATATCACTCAAAAATTCAAAAAACTATTTTGGGTTCTTTGGACTCCTACCAGCGCTCAACAGTTTCTCTTAAATGTTCTCTCAGAAGGGTATCCTGATTTTATATGTTTTCGCAAATTAAATTACAATTCGTTGTCCATAGAACGTTTCCATGCGTGACGTTAGCATAACGATAAAGTGAGCAATATGCGTCAAATATCAATGGCACAACCGCAAATCTATTTCTATTTATTTCTTAACGTTCGCCTTTATTGACTCTTTGTCTGAGCGTAAAAGATACAATGAACGACATAACCGTATGCTAGTTGATTATGCAAAATGCTTGAGACAATACAGCAATATACATTTAATGAATAAATTAAGGATATTTTGGTCTACGTCAAATAAAACAAATACGAGGGTAGATAATGAGAACGATTGTTAAAATTCCTGTATTGTTTAGATTCAGACCAACCGAAGATTATATCACCTCAGATTTAGGTAAATAGAAATTATTATTATATGTTTGAATTTGCTCAAAATGTATGTCTGATGTGGTGTCTTGTGTAACATAATTGGAATAAATACCGACAATTTGTGAGGTACGAGGGAAATTAATGACTATTGATTGGTTAAATAATTCAGCACGATATTTTCCAACAACAAAAAGAACAGATCGAAACTATTTAAATTTATGAAATATTCAATGTTTTCGAATCAACGAGTCATTAAAAAAAATTTCTAAATTTTTCAATACTTACGCCATTTTGAACAGAGTGAGACGACTGCAACTCTTATATAAAGTTTGTAAAAAAATATATTGAGCAAATACGATAAAGTAGCTTCAGAGAGCAAAGTATGTACTTAGAACTGGATAGCAACAAGCAATGTTAAAATGTCTATGAGTGGAGGGTAAGTGTTATGATTGTGTGGATTTGAGAGAGAGCTTGAGAGTTGAGTACGTTACGCTCTTGAAACTGCGTTATAATCGAGGAAGTTCTCACAAAGACAAACGCTTCGTCGTAAAAGAATTTTGCAGGTGTGTTAGTTAAGTAGTTCAAATATTTTCAGTTGATACTTGCTTTACATAATTAAATATTCCCTTCTTGATTAAATCTTTCGAATTTTCCAAAAATTTTTCATAGTATAAGGAAGTTTCAAGATCGTAATGTTCACAACAATTTTTCTCTTAAATCATACAATTGTTGTTGCTAAAATGCTCATAAAGAAGTATGACACTTTAACGTTGCTCTCCATCTCTAAATGCGTACTTTGCTCTCTGAAACTACTTTATTAATCGTACTTTGCTTAAATCCCTTTTTTTTGGCTTTTTTAGACAACCCGCACCCCCTGTCTGTTTTGCAACTACCCCCCCTCCTTTCAGCTTATTTGAGTGGAGTGGAAAAATAATAGTTCACACCTCGCACGTACAAAAGCTATTGAATTCCTACTTTCTCTCTTATTGGAATTCATCTTTTTCTCCCCTCTACTCTCTACCTTAACAAGCGACGGGGCCGAAAATGAGACATTTTTGTAAGTTTTTTTGGGATTTCGACTCTTTGCATGTAAAGTTGTATGTGCACCGGTTCTGAACGATTGTTTTTAGGCATTTTCACTTCATTTGGTCTACAACTCGCGAGATTGCCTAAAATCTATCGTCCAAAACAGGTACACAAATAACTATTTGACACCAAATGCTTCGGACAGGTTTCTCAATATTACTAATTGGCAATTTCCAAACTGATAGTCAATGCCATGATGTTTTCGCGAAAGATGAGCTTCGAAAAGGCATCATTAGTAAAACACTTTGGCATTGTTTATTAAAATGAATCAGTAAAGAATGGTCACAAGGTTTTCGACTGATTAAATCAATGTTATAATATATCTTTACCGACGACAATCTACAAGTCCCATTCAAACGTTAACTCTTGTTTCCTAGCAGAACCTAATTTATTTCTCACTTTACTCAGACTTAACATTATCCTCCCTCTAGTAAACGTAAAACTTTAAAAATAAATTAAAATTCAAGCGTTCAAATAGAATTAAGAAAACATAATTATTCTAAACATTGTTCGCACTTCTAACTCTTCGAGGAAAACTGAATTGTGTTTAGCTAATGTTTCAAAAGCTCCACCTTTTTCACCATAAAAAATACGGTTCATCTGTTCATGTAATTCAAACTTTGTTCTCGTAATAACACTTCAGTTTTGTGATCGATTCTTTCCAGCCGAAATTGGAGTAATGTGTTTCTTTTAACATACAAACAACAGTCTCATTCCAAGCTTTAGACGAAATTATTCGCGATGTATTTTATATTCAACGAACAGGTGAAGTAGAGATCTGAAAATTAAATAATTTAATTTACGGGTTCATTAGAACAATACAAAAGTATTATTGCGACATTGAGGACGTCTATTGATGAACAGGTTATTGTATACAGAACGTCTTCCTAAGTTTACATATTGAAAAGTTACGGTGGTAGTGTTATCCTATACCAGAAAGCGATTTCATTTCCGAAACTATACTTTCATGCATCGATGTGTGGTTTGAAGAAAGTTTAGTGTGGTTGATCGGAGATGGAGGTTAATGTTAACAAAAACAACTTTAGAACCCAACATAGATACATTGCTTGTAGGGATCTGAATTAGTTGTAATTTTCACTCATTAGTTTTCAAAGTTTATGGAGAAGAAAAATGTTGCAAAGGTGCGGGAAAGAAGAAAAAACTTTCTAGCAATGAGGTTATTTCAGAAGTACGAATTGAGACTAGAGATGAGCGGGTCGACCATTTTTCGAAACCCGACCAAGACCGAACCCGACCCGATAAAATTTTTCGAAACTTGAAACCCGAACTGTTTCAAAACCCGACCCGGACCAAACCAGACACTCAAGTTTTTCGAAACTCACAACCCAAATTACTTCGAAACAAAAATTATTTCAAGGCCCGACGTCTGCATTCTTCACGGACCTTAGACTAAAACAAAATTCTGTAATGTAAGATGATAAAATATAGACGGGTTTTGTAAAATATAAAAAGTCAATAAAGGATCGGGACCCGGATAAAATGATGCAACAACCCGACCCGGATCGAACCCGACCCGATAAAATTTTTCGAAACCCGAACAGTTTTCGAACCCGGCCCGGGCCGAACCCGACCCGATTAAAATTTTCGAAACCCGAAACTCATGAACCCGAAAAAAACAATTCGGGTTCGGGCCGCGTTCGGGTCGGGTTAGGGTCGGGTTTTTCGAAGTTTCGGGCAACCCGCTCATCTCTAATTGAGACATAAAAAAAAAGAAAAAGAGTTGACCACATTACTCAGTCGATTCTGATATCCTTCAACACAAATTGTAAATGAGCGTTGGCTAGGTAGAACATATTCTCAATAAAGAGCGCGCGAATGTGAACAAAAAAATTACATGGAGATAAAGTTTTCTTCCCAATAACATGTCATACAGGCATGGCCAACATGAATATGAGTTTTGTACTTATGCACAGGTTTTTAACACCTCAAAAACCTGCGCAGAAGTACAAAACTCATATTTACTTTGCCATGACCGTCATCTAAAATCAGAATTCAGAAATTTTCCAAATTTTCCTAATTATGTGAAAAAAATTTACCAACCAATAATTTTGGAAATTATTTGGAAACTTTAGAAATTTTTGGAAAAACGATTTTCCAAAAATATGCCCTGATTACGACTCATCCATTTGATGCGTCGTTCTCATTACTAAAAGTCCTAAACCTCTCGGTGTAACGCGTGAGCCTCTCAAAAGTTAAATATATATCCCAACAAGGAACAAACAACAATTTGATGCAATATTGAAATAAAAATCTTTTCATGAGCTTCACTAAACTCATCGTATCAAGTTGACTAGATACAATAACAATCAGCTTGTATTATATTTTAATTCACTGTTTTGCTGATAGAAATACTCCAACGTTCCAACGAAGAGCAAAGTATCTAGATAATGTATTTAAGTAGTTAGGCTATTTGTGTTTTTATTCCGAATTTCTGTTCAGCTCTGAGGTATATGCATTTACATCGAAAAGCCGAGCAAAAACTTATCGCTATTTGTTGGTCCCCATATGTCTGTAAATTTATGTAAAGTTTGGCATAAAATCTTTTAATGTTGCTCAATTTAATGGGAAAAGTTTTTTATTTGTTGTATATGCGATTGTTATCGTTGTGTGTTTGTATAGAAATGAGAATTTTTAGTCTTTTCACAGTATGAATGGGGGAGGAGACAGATCTATGATCGCTTCAGAGGATGTAATTAATTACAATTTGTTTGCCATGTATTTGCCATAAAAACAGCCATAAAAATCTAGCCAAGATATTCACATCAACATTTTGCTAAGAGCACCGAGACATGCTTGAAATTTTAGTTGTAAGTGAGATTTCGAAAGCATTTTATTCAGTCTCCCAATTCTCTCGATTGCACTTTTTGAATATTTTTTAGTGCACCTTACAGAACTTCCGAACGTCTGCAAATATTATCTAACCGCCTCTGATTTGTACATCACCAAAAAAAAAAGATTTTGCGATGTAACATTTCACCCGTACATTATTCTACGTTTGAGCCGTATATTCCACGGTTCATAGGTAAAATGTACGTAAGAAATGTTCAATGCACATTTTAAACGTAGAATGTACGTTTGGGAAAACTATTGGTCTTCTCACCGATTTTATTTTTTATCCATAGTCGATGTACATCAGAGACGTCAAACTTTTTGTGGGTTTACCTATTTCATGTGGTCAGTTCGTAACGTATGCAAGCAAAACTTTTTTTTAATCATTTTTAGACAAATCTTGAAAATATAATCAAGGGAAGGATCTAGTTGAAGACTAAGTAAACCGTTTTTGAAATTAATTTAAGTCTCAAAACCCAGAGCAGAAGTCATTTGATGGGTCCCCTTTCATTAAACTTTATCTCCTCCAGAGAAACCGTGCCTAAGTTATAAGATCGTTTTTTTTTTTTTTTAAATTTATTTACAAATTTTTTTTAAACTTTTTTTGAAATTTGTATATTAAATTTTGGGCTTTTTTAAGGATTTGGAGAGGTTTTTTGGGCAGTTGCTTGGGCTCCCCTACAAAATCCGGAGGCACAAAATCCAGAGGCGTCAAAATCCGGAGGCTACGAAACCCGGAGGCGTCAAAATCCGGAGACGTCAAAATCCGGAGGCTTCAAAATCAGATCTCCTGAACTGTGAGAGTTAGAAAGTTGGTTCCAAAGGCGAAGTTGTAGAAAATTAAATTTAAGCGAACACGTGTTTCAGGGTTTTGGGCAAATATGGCCCAATCCTGGCCACTTCCATAATTATGTAATTTTTATGGCAATTTGTGGCAGGATGACCCAGATCTCCAGAACTAGTTAGAGTTAGAAAGTCGGTTAAAAAGATGACGTTTCAGGGTTTTGGGCAAATATGGCCCAATCCTGGTATATGGCAGGATGACCCAAATCTCCAGAAAGGCGAAGTTGTAGAGAATCAAATTTTAACGTACACGTGTTTCATGGTTTTGGGAAAATATGGCCTAATCCCGGGATAACCCCACTTCCAGATTCCAGAGGGATGATTCATACCTCTAAAACTATGGCATCTAGAAAGTTGCTTACAAACTTACAAAAGTACTGATATCCGCGAAAAAACCTCTTACAGAGGAGATGTGTCGCAAGTCTTTATGTCTGCTTACAAAAGCTGTGAATCAGAAAAGTGTGACGCATTAATCATCTAAGGTAAAACTATTTTGTTCCAGTTACAAACGTAATTTAGTTGCGAATTGAAGCTAAATACGTCACCCCCTTGTGATTTCAGAACTTTTGTAACTGGAACAAAATAGTTTTACCTTAGATGATTAATGCGTCACACTTTTCTGATTTCACAGCTTTTGTAAGCAGACATAAAGACTTGCGTCACACCTCCTCTGTAAGAGTTTTTTTTTGCGGATTCTGTTTACCACAAAAGTTCTGATGTGTAAATCACCCTTGCAAATGTTTCTTATTACTTCTTTATTATTGTGTTCAAAAATATATGGCACTTCGCTAAACAGTTCTTATGATAGAAAATCACGCTCTCTTCAATTACAAGAGCGATACTACCTGAACTCAGTTTGTTTGCTAACCCGAAAGGAATTTACGCAAAATACATAATTTTAGACACTCAACAAGATTACATCAAACATCTTCAAATAAATTTTGGTGATTGTGTTTTCGAATTTGTTCTTTTTTAAACAAAATAGCATTTAAAGTCTAAATAAAATGTGTAATAACATTTGCCTTTGCTCGGGTGTATAGATTCCAAAGAGCGGATTCTGAACTCTGAACTCATTAAATTATTCAGCTAAATTGCTTACCCATAAAATATGACAAATAATGTTCCCTTACGTGTACAACCAACATTTGGAATATCTTTGACGAGCTTCCAAGTTAGAAAATGAAATAAATTATTGAAGCAGAAATGATTTTCACTTCAAAGTGAAAATTTTGAATGCATTTTCTTTAGAAATGAACTATTGCATGTATGAGTTCTTGCATGCGCTAGATATATTGGCACCAAAACTATTTCCAATATAAGATTGCGTGCTTTCAGTCATATAAAGAGTAAAGTTGGAAATGGATTATTGTTTGCTTTGCTGAACAGAAAAAATGTGAAAACTATTTTTGGTCAAATTGTTTTTCTATCATACACTGTTAAGCATAAATACGTTTTCATACAACACTACGCTTTAAAGTAAGATCGAAAACACCAAAGGGAAATATGATTATTGACGTAACGGATTAGCTGCAATTCAACTTGAAGAATATTTACCCGAGGTGTTAATAAAATTTTCCAAAATATTGTCGCCGTAATAACCTTATCCTATACTTTTAGTACAAATTCTCACTGTGAACACTTATAACCTTATTCTATACTTTTAGTACACTCTTTAGATACAAATTCTCACTGTAAACCCTTCTTTGCACGGGTTTAGTACAAGAAGCCACGCATTTAGCACACTGAGCCACACTTTTGGTACACTTAGCCACACTTTTAGTACATGAAGCCACACTTTTAGCACGTACACGTACATAGCCAAATTTTTAGATCCTTTTTCCCCTCAAACGGTAATGTTCGTCGGTAAAGTTCAACGCTACACACCTCTAATAACCCCGACAATTTTGTCTTTGACACCTCTACCTACCTAAATCTATAAAAAACCATTTACGAAACAAGTTGTATGTTTTCAAAAGTCTCGTCCAATTTTTACAGTGTCACAGAAATATCGTAAAACGTCACAAATGCATCACAATGGTGCAGTGTAGCGCAACTGATTTGAAATTATTTTCTAAAGGTACTCGGTTCAGTAAACTTATCTCAAAATGTCACGATTTAGAAAGTGGCACACAGTTTATTTTACGCAGAACGCTACCATAGGTATACAAATTACCCAACACGCAGTCTTTATAGGAATTTCTAGTTTTTTAGCGTTATTAATAATAAAACTGGTGAGCGGCGCCACAATATCTAGCTGGTCGACTGTTCACAACCAAATAGGATTTTTCTTTTTCTAAAAAAAAAGTGTTTTCTCTCTCAAAATAAATAAAACATGAATGCCACTTTATTCATAATTACAAAATTTATTTAGTTTTCTAGTTATTTATATCCAACATCAGTTGTGTTTTGTTTAAAATCCACCCAAAGTTTCTATAGAAATATTGTTATGCACAACATCATCCAAAAATAGTATAACAAGCGCTTCAAGCATAATTTTTCGTGATACAAAAACATTGCACCAACCAAGGGTGAGTGTCTCTATGTGAATGTTGAAATAGAGCGGCTCCAGGCAGACTACAATAAAACCCTTTCTGTGTTTACTACATGCAAGTAGCACCTTGTACACTGTAGTAGCCCAATTATATTTTAGTAAAGCTACTTTTATAATGTACGTAAATAACTTCAGCGAAATAATATCGATATTGCATGCCTTCGACAATCGCGTTTGTCTATTTTCATGTTATAAATATAACATCGTGCAGATTATTAAAAAAAAAAAAAAACGATTTGTGAAATGAACTCTTTCTCAACTTTAATCTAAACAATTTCGTTATTAAGACATCAAACAAAAAGAATTAAGATACTTCTGGGTGTATCTTTTACACTCGCGCTCATTTTTGAAGGTTTTTCATAAAATGTTGGTGTAATTTTGTATCAGGCTCATTGTTTCGAACAACGGAATCATGCTCGGAGCGGTAGCGGAGAGCGTGACGCAGTCCCCACACCCCCAATAAAGCGTCCACAAACCCAAAAAACTCCATACAAAAACCTTTGGGACAAGACACGATGTATAGGCGAACTTTTGGATTTTTTCCCCTCGCCCCTCTCCCCCTCCAAATTATTTAAAAAAAACTACGTCTCAGCAGCTTTCCAACAAACCCACACTCATAAAAATCGGTTGAAAACAAGCCGAGATATCGCCAATCAAAGATGACCAACTTCTATATAAAAATGGTAAAATTATCTTTGAATGTAATCTCAATTTTATTCCTGTGTTGTGTGGGTTGTGTGTCAACGATCTATGCATCTATGTATCTATCTACTTTTTTCCTTCTCGAGAACCGCCCGAGCGATTTCCTTAAAATTGTCAGGGAACGTCAGTCTCGGCCCCAAATAAAAATTTCATATGCCGCTTTTCCGGGAAAATTCTGGAAAAGCCGTGGCATGTGGAAAAGTGGTCAAATTGGTAATGCTCGGAGTTTTCAAATTTTAGCTCCGAAGTGACAATAGCTACAGAGTGGGTTTCTTCGAGAAAGTTATAGAGTTTGGTCAGGACGATTTTTTGGGATCTTAAGAAAATGGCTGCCAGCAGTCAAACTGGCGCCGCGCCATCTTGAATTTTCCCAAGCAATAAATTAGGTTTTTATCGGAATGACAATACTTAGAGAGTTGGTTTCTTCGGGAAAGTTATAGAGTTTGATCAGCAGAATTTTTTGGGATTTTCAGAAATTTCAGACGGCGTGTCTTGGATTTTTGTTAGGTATAAATTATGCTTCTTTGGGTTTTCGAATTTTAGCTCCGGAATGACACTACTTAGAGAGATGGTTTCTTCTAGAAAGTTATAAAGTTTCATCAGGAGATTTTTTTGGAATCATAGGAAAATGGCTGCCAGTTGTCATAGCGGCGCCATCTTGTATTTTCGTTTATGCTTTTACGGTTTTCGAATTTAAGCTCAGGAATGACACTACTTAGAGAGATGGTTTCTTCTAGAAAGTTATAAAGTTTGGTCAGGAGAATTTTTTAGCAATTTAAGAAAATGGCTTCCAACTGTCAAAGTGACACCATCTTGGATTTTTTGCTAAATTCTGAATAAGAATACCTAGATAGTTGGTTTCTTCAGGAAAGTTATATAAATCACTGAGAAGAATTGGTGACACGGAGTGTTCCGAAGGCAGCCGAAGATTACACGAAGTGTTCCGAAGGTGACGCGAAGTGTTCCGCTGGTAGCCGAAGGTGTTGGAGATCAATTTTTTTCGGAGAAAACTTTTATTGGAGAAAAAAATTTTTCAGAGAAAAATTTCCTCCACCAAAATTTTTCTACAAAAAAATTTTTTTCGGAGAAAACTTTTTTTTCGGAGAAAAACTTTTTTGGAAGAAATTATTTTTTGTGAGAAAATTTTTTTCGAGACAATTTTTTTAAAGAATTTTTTTTCTTAGAAAAAAGTTTTTTTTTTGAGAAAAATTTTTTTTGGAGAAAATTTTTTTCAAGAAATAGAAATTTTTTCAACAACTGAAAACTTCCAAAACGACTGATATCACAACAAAAATCTCTTAAAATAGAGTGTGACGCAGTCCGTGAGTCTGCTTCCAAAATTAATGATATCGCTTGAGGTGACGCTATCGCTGATAATACGCAGAAGTTTGTTTGAATAGAACCTACCTTTTAAGAGGTTTTTGTTGTGATTCTCTAGATCTGTCAGACCCGTAGCCAGGGTTGATGGCCCCCACCAAATTGATAGAATTATATGAAATTTTGAGTTACATAGCAAAAATTCTAACAGCTTAGGATATGCGACCGATGACCACGGGAGGCATTGCAGTGAGAACGCAAAAGAATAGAATGATTGCGCATCAGGGATTGTTAAACCCTCGTGAAGTCAAGATTTACATTTTACTTCGAAACATTTATAACATTTAAGTTTTGCTAGGGGGGCTCTGAAGGCGTCCAGGGGGGGCTTCGGCGCGGGCACCAATCCTCCCACTGAATTTTTATACTTTCACTCCTTGTGATCCAAATAACTACACCATTTACATTTCATTAAAAAAAAACACTTTCTTTGTGAAGAAAAAACACTTCGTAAAGTTACTTTAATAATCAATCAATTTCAAGCAAAAGTTGGCATCAATTTTATGATTCTCGCAAAAATGTTTGGGTGTGTGTTGCATGGGTAGAAAATATATGCACACGTCTTGCAAGAAATTGCAACGGAATGAATTCCACGTTTTTCTTTTAACGCTACGGGGCGGAAAGCGCTTTACATTTAACCATAAATCTCTTTAGATTATGCAGTTTTCTCCCTACGACGATAAAATATATAAAATGTCGGTCACATAAACTAAAAAAAAAAAAAAATTACGAGCCAGCAATGTCTTTGGTATGAAAGGATAAATGGATATGTTGTAATTCAAAGGCTGTATAATGTAATTAAGGCTCATAGTTTATTCCCATTTTGTTGATTTACATCAAATGATTAAAGACAACGTGTTACGTCTTTATGGCCGTCTATTCAGTATGTTATGAATTTCTACGTTGATGCGGTTGAAATTGCTGTGTACGTACAAACATCTCTTGTTATATTAAGTGCATAACTTAACGAAAGAATGTTCTCTATACGAAATTAACGACTACATAAACATCTACCATCACTGTTAACAATTGAAATTTCAGAAACATGCTTCCGCTTAAACAATTTCAAATTCTTTTTATCAGCGTGCCTTGTAGAATAAATTTTTTCAATACTTCAACTGAATACCAAAGATCATTCTTAGAATTTCAGTCGCGTTAATTCATCCATCTTAGTAAGGTTGCCTCCATAAATGACATCCGCTTTTTCCACTTTTCAAATCCCCTCCCTCTTGTCCATTTTCTCATCCTAGGGTTGCGGGATGAAGACACCACTACCATAGTTTTTAAAGTCTGATGACGATATGTACGTCTGCCATATTTCGTCTGTTTCCTCGAACCCCCTCCCCCTATAAGCAAAATTTTTTTATGAACGGCTAAGATATTCCTCATTGACGGCATGAAATTGTGACCAGACAGTTGTTGTTGAATCTAAAGTTGAGATAAGGTAAGGATGAAGTTTTGGTTTCACTTATTAATATATGCACCTAAAAGGGTTCTTTACAGATGAATGGGTCATCAGTTTGTCTGTCAATGATACCGGGGAGCAATATAGACTTAGAAGGCTCTTAGGTCAGAAGGTCAGAAGGCAGAAGGTCAAGATAAAATTCACGCGAGATTAGTTTGTCATCATTCAGGGGTGAAAATTTGTTCCTCAGCCGTTTTATAATGAAGTGACTTATCATCACCCTCGGGGAAGAATTGTCCATAACATACTTTGCTCATGATTATGTCTCTTATGAGAAAATTTCCAAAAATCGCAAAATTTTCCAAAAAAAGAGGGGCAGGTGAAGAAGCAAGAAAATTGTTTATGGGCCGGTACCAAACGGTAAGGTTTTTTCAAATTGCAGACCTCCGCCTTCTGTAATCATGCAACTAAGTATCTCAGTTCAAAGAGGCAACGAGTGCAGCACCTTCAAAAAGGTTCCCCCCCTCTTTCTTCAAAAACTTGTAACAAAAATGAAGTCACTATTTGCGGGGCGATTTAATGAAGGCCCATGCATGGTCAAAAGATATTATAAGACTATTCTGACCGTAGTCTCATAACATTGACCTTTTCATTGGTTTTTCAGGTAGAGATTAATAAATTATTCAAGTCTTGATGCTAAGATTCCGCAAAAAAAAAAAACAGAGAAAGAAAGCAACGGAAATAGTTGGTGTGAGAATTTAAATATTACTTTAAAGTTTTACTATCGAAAATCCTCTGTATAATCTGACTCTCACGGGTGTAAAAAGCTCAATCGTCTGCCGTATTGTGGAATGCAATATCAGTCCAATCGATTCAAATTGCGGTCATAGTGAAACAAACACACAACGAAATGAAAGTACTATGTTTTTCATTATATTGCTAGAATATTTGTATAGACGTTTGCTTGGAATGTTCTTTAGTATTTTTAGGTGAAGAATATACTTAGGAGCTGGTGGATAGTTATATGAAAGCTACATTTTCAGTGTGGTATATGCAACGAATAAACTTTCGTAAACTTGTATAGGTGAACACTTTCGTATCGAACTCTTGTGAGTGTTTATTTATGTTGTAGGGGCTTTTTATCGATTGAAAAATTGGAAATGAAATGTAATATTTACCGTGTTTCACCCATGGTTGAGTAACCTCTAAAACATATGCCGTATATGTGTTACGACTGTGGGAAAGGAGAACAATGGAGCAAAATATTAAATTCCATAAAATTTTTTCCACGTTTTGCCCCATTGTCTTACAACGATTGTATTGAAAAAGGACATAACGATAGAAATCGTAAAGAATTTTACCACGGGGTGTGTTTTAAGAAAATCGATTAAGATTACGCTAGCATCTACTACTAATGTTTTGCCATGTTAAACGGGTTTCTAGTTACAAAGAAATAACTGGAGCAATCGAACCCATGTCTTATTAATACGTAATTGGCATGCATGTAGACAAACAGACCCCATCCATAAATCTCAACCGAAATGACTTTGTAACGGTAATACCTTTCTCAACATTGTGCCTTTTACACAACCTTGAAGAAAATAAACTGATTTAATTTTCTTTATTTTAAGTACAACATGACAGACATACACCCTTAACACAAATAATACGTATTCGTGTTGTTCATGTGGTGTCGTATAATTCCGAAAATTTATAGAAACGCAAACGAATAGTCATCATTTTACCATTTTCTTCATTTTTCCCTGTGAAGTGATTTAGTTTTTTGGCGAAAAATGTAATAAACATAAAACATGAAACATCATCATCGTCGTACATATAATAGAAATAAAATAAGAAAATTAAAGAAAAGTAGTTGATCGTTCTTTTAGTCATGAAATACCCGTACAAGTATGAATCGTTCATAGAAGATACGATGTTGAATCCCGAACAAAGAGTATTTTCACTCTATCAAGTGAACAAAATCGAAGTGCTCCGAATATGTTAATTAAATGAAAATGGTCAAGTGACCCTAGACTTAAGTATAAATACAAGGATTTTACAGCGAATTAAATCAGAAAAAATACAAACGTTAAACGGGCAACATGCCCTAAATAAAATATTTCATTCTCGTAGAATCACTGGCACCTGAGTGTTGGGGAGAATATCCCTCCAGTGAATTAGAAAGATGACCAACGGAAGGTCACATAAAATTCGAATTAATCTTACAGCTGGTAGTTGTAGGCTCTGGATTCAACATATGACGAGGTTGGCTTGCTGTAAGAACTCAATAACGATTAGGGCAGAAGCGAAGCCATCAGTTATCGTTGATATGAATATAAAATGTTAAAATTCCGGATAATTCAAATTTCAAATTTAAATTTCAAATTTATTATAATCATAAT
This sequence comes from Pseudolycoriella hygida, assembly GCA_029228625.1. Lineage (NCBI taxonomy): Eukaryota > Metazoa > Arthropoda > Insecta > Diptera > Sciaridae > Pseudolycoriella > Pseudolycoriella hygida. The sequence continues at coordinate 150,422,426 of CM055404.1, read as the reverse complement.
AACAAAAATCAGTCAATACATTTATAAGTGCATGAAAAATAAAAAATCAATCAATAAAAAATCAGTTAAAGAAAAATCAAGATGTTCATACAAGAATAAGTGTAAATATCAAAAGAGTTCTAATTTAACAGATGTTAATTCGAAAAAACTCTATATCATATACGAAAAATCAAATCATAAAAATAAAAAAAAAATCGAAATCAAAGTTAACAAATTAGTGTAAGTTTTAATATCATTGAAAAACAGTCAAAGGAATGGATAAATAAATAACTATGGATGGAATAAGGAGAATACAAACGAGCAATTTCAGGGATTCGTACTCTAAAGGTAAAAAAAGAAATATCAGGCTAGAGGTGAGTCAGACCGACAACCTCCATTGACTCAAAAACAATTCAGTAATCTATACTTCAACAAACGACAAAAGTCAGAAAAAGTGTGTGATTCACGAATATCTTTTGGTAATTTATTGAACAAGTTTGACCCAGCAAATAGTAAACTACGTTTCCCGAGTTTAGTATGGACTCTAGGAAGGCGGAGCAATCTTGACGCAGTTGTAGGATACCGATGAGTAGGTTTAGAAAAGGAAATTGTGTGATGGCTAATGTCATTGATAGATGAGAAAACGAACTTGCAGACTGAGTACTCATACAACCCTGAAACAGGTAGTATGGTGGGACAATAATCAGAAAGCAAAAGTTCAGTAGGAAAGTTGATTGGCAACTTATGAGCAACTTTCAATGCAATTCTTTGAAGTCCTTCAAGGTTTTTAATCAATGAGATGTTAGCGCTACTCCACACACCCACACAGTATGTAAGGCGAGAGTGAATCAATGAGAAGTACAGCATTTTAAGGATCTTTGCTGGCATAAAAATCTTCAGTTTTCTCATAATCCCAACTTGACTGGATAATTTATTCAATAGTCCCGTTATATGACAATTCCAGTTGAGGTGCTGGTCAAGTATAACTCCCAAATACTTAATTGAGACAACATGCTGAATAATTTCACCATTAAATTGAATCACTGGGACATGTCCTAAGATGTTTCTACTTGATCTGAAATGAACTACTTTACTTTTCGCCAAGTTTAGCGTCAGTTTATTGATATAAAAGTATTCAGAGATCACTTCCAAATCATCATTCAAGTTTGATACATTTACTACAATACTTTCCGAGGATGTGAACATACAAGTATCATCAGCAAACAAGCTAGATCGTGATCTCAATGGAAGTTTATGTATGTCATTAATGAAAATTAGGAATAATAAAGGTCCCAACACACTCCCTTGTGGAACCCCAATCGACATAAGTGACCTTGGACTATCACATACATCAGTTGACACATATTGATATCTGTTAGATAAATAGCTTCTGAATAAGTCAATTTTCAAAAATCTTGTTAACAATAGGCAGGATCGAGATAGGTCTATAATTCTCAACTTTCGTGGAGTCACCCGATTTGAAGACTGGAGTGACTTTTGAAATCTTCAAGGAATGTGGATATGACCCTGTGGTAATTGAGGTATTATAGATGTCAGCAAGAAAAGCAGAGATATTTCCCATACAGCACTTGAGCGAGGTGACCGAAATATCATCATAGCCAGGGGCTTTACTGACATTCAGCGATAATATCATTGAATCAATATCGGTACTTGTCACAGCGTTAAGAAAGATAGATTCTTTGGAATCACTCAATGCATTGAATACACTTAGATTCTCATGTTCTCTTGTTGGTATGTTTTCAGCCAGAGACTGCCCCACCATTGAGAAATATTCATTAAAAACATTGGGAACTTCCGAATCTCTAATCTTAATATCATTCAATCTAATAGAAAATTTTTTTCCTTCCTTACTCCTTTACCAAGTAGGGAATTAATATTTCTCCATGTCTGCTTTGGACTTTTACAATTGGAAAACAAGTTCTCATAATATCTAGCCTTATAATAGGATTGATACTTCGAAAAAGTGACAACAAGAGCGTCAAACTTCGTTTTAATCACTGAACAGTCCATTTTCATCTTTTTCCTTTTCTTGTATTTTTTCCATAAGCCATTTTTCATACAAATGAGATACTCAAGGTGATCATTCATGTACACACACCTTGCCTTAGACCTCCTAATCTTTTTCTTCCTTATTGAGGTAAATTCACTCAATGTGTTTTTAAATGAGTCCAAAAAATAATCATATAGCTCATTTACATCGTCGGTATGAGGTCGGTTGGGATAGTCAAAGAGTTCACACAATCTTTTATTTACCTTAACATAGTCAATAGATGGTCTATCAACTATGAAAAATTTAGATGGATTAAAAGGAAATCGAATGTGAGTAGCAATGGGATTATGGTCACTCATTTCATTCAGAATTGTCACATTATGTATAGAAACTTCGTCAGGGCAACGGAATATTGCATGATCAATTAGCGATTTAGAAGCCGGTCTGGTTATGACATTATTAGATACAAATAAATTAAGGCATTGAAGTAAGTTAACATATCTATTCAACGATAAATTGCCGTTTGAAACCGATAACTTAAGAATATCAAAATTAATGTCACCAGCTATCATCATAAATTCGTCGTCGTTATCAGCAATCGATGATAGATGATCAAGAAACCCAACTTCATTCACTCTTTCTGGTGGTCGGTAGTATGCATGCAATTTAAACTGTTTCGCTAAATCATTATTCAATTCAATAGAAATTGAGATATAAAAAAATTCAGTAGATTTAGATCAATCACCGAAAAGTTCAAAAACTGATTTACATACACAGCCAGTCCACCTCCAATACGATCACGACAACAGAAGATCCCATTATAACCAGGAATGTTATACAATCCAATCATGTCTGATGAGATCCACGTTTCACTCACCACAATAATATCAAAGAATGTGGAAACTTGGATAGGTAGTACAAGAAAAGGTCAAATCTATTCAAGAACCTAATACTTCTCAGGTTAACTTGTAGCACCTGTATTACTGTATGTTTGTTAAAAAGATAGAATTATAATTAGCAAAAATAAAATGATTGCTTCAAATACGGTTGCTTAAAAGAAAATGGACCATACACAAAGGTGGTTAACAAAAGCGTGCGCTCCAAATATTTTCGAACAAATTTCCATATATTTTTGCGAGCGTGGGCGAGTGTAGTCTAAAATTCGCATCCGCATAATAATTTTGCCGCATATTCTGAATAAACATTAGAATTTATGAAGTTACAATATAATATCGTTGATAGATTATAGATCATGCCCGGAGCGGTAGCTGAGGGCGTGACACAGTACCCACACCCAAAAAAAAGTCCACAAACCCAAAAAACTCCATACAAAAACCTTTGGGACAAGGAGCCATACAAAGGCGAACTTTTAAGTTTTTTCCCCTCCCCCCTCGCAGCAGCTTTCCAACGAGCCCAGACTCATAAAAATCGGTTGAAAATTGGCTGAGATATCGAGGTTTGAAAATCACATTTTTGTTATGGAGAATCAATTTTTCTATTCTGCTCATCATTTTGGAAACTTTTTTTCTGATCTATCGGTTTCTATCTATCTATGTTCTATCAATCAATAATTTTTGATCTCGAGAACTAGACAGCCGATCTTCCTGAAATTTTCAGGGAACGTCAGTCTCGGCCCCAAATAAAAAATTTCATATGCCGCTTTTCCGGGAAAATTCTGGAAAAGCCGTGGCATGTGTAAAAGTGGTCAATTTTAAGAGTTTTTTTAGGTAATGCTCGGAGTTTTCGAATTTTAGCTTCGGAGTGACAATAGTTAAAGAGTTGGTTTCTTCTACAAAGTTATAGAGTTTGATCATGAGAATTTTTTGAGATCTTAAGAAAATGGCTGTCAGCTGTCATAGCGGCGCCATCTTGGATTTTCGTTTATGCTTTTTCAGTTTTCGAATTTTAGCTCCGTAATGACACTACTTGGAGAGACGATTTACTCTAGAAAGTTATAGAGTTTCATCAGGAGAATTTTTTGGGATCATTAGAAAATGGCTGCCAACTGTCAAAGTGACGCCATCTTGGATATTTTGCTAAATTCTGTATAAGAATACCTAGACAGTTGGTTTCTTCAGGAAAGTTATATGAATCAGTGGGAAGAATTGGTGACACGAAGTGTTCCGAAGGTAGCCGAAGGTGACACGAAGTGTTCCGAAGGAAGGCAAGGTGACACGAAGTGTTCCGAAGGAAGGCAAGGTTACACAAAGTATTCCGAAGGTAGCCGAAGGTGATACGAAGTGTTCCGATGGTAGCCGAAGGTATTGGAGAACAATTTTTTTCGGAGCAAAATTTTTTTGGAGAAAAACTTTTTTGTAGAAAAATTTTTTTGGAGAAAGTTTTTTTTGAGAAAAATTTTTTTCGGAGAAAAACTTTTTGTATAAAATTTTTTTGGAGAAAATTTTTGGCAGAAAATTTTTCGGAGCAAATTTTTTATAAAAACCAATTTTTTTTGGAGCAAATTTTTTTTCGAGAAAATTTTTTCGGAGAAAATTTTGCTTCCAAAAAATTTTTTTGGCGCCCCTTTTTTAGAAGACTTTTTTTTCGGAGAAGTTTTTTTTCTAAGAGAATTTTCCTTTTGTGAGAAAATTTTTTTCAAAAAATAGAAATTTTTTCAACAACTGAAAACTTCCAAAACGACTGATCACACAACAAAAACCTCTCTAAAGGTGACGCAGTCCGTAAGTCTACTTCCAAAATTAATGATGTCGCTTGAGGTGACGCTATCGCATGAGTTGTGACCGCGACCACGGTTGCTTGGAACTGACACAAATTGCTGATATTAATTTCCGACATTTCGATAATTTTTGATATTTCGATATATCGATAATTTTGAAATTATCGATATTTTGTTAAATACTGATATTTCTTGAAAAATCGATAATGACTTTGATTATCAAATAGCGATGGTTTTTTTTGATAATCATTATCAATATTTTTCGAAAGTGCGTACTTTGTTGTGATTGTAGCATTAGGATGGAGAATACGTAAAAATTTTGATGAAAAATGAGGTAAATAAACGCTACAGCAGTGCTTTTGTCAGAAATGGCTTATTACATATTCCAATATTTTTGGCGACATCTTAACAATGCCTCGTTCAATCATATTTATCTCTGAAGTTATTTTCTACAATTCTATATCGATTTCCACATCCTAACATACAATCCAAAATCTTAGTCTTACTTATATGTTACAATCGATAGGCTAAAGTGATGAGTCCCGGCTTCGTGCGCGTCTGAAAAGTTTTTCTCGTTAAGAAAATGTAAAGTATTTGTGGTTCTCTGTCATTTTGCTGAAGAAAAAAGGAACAAACAACATGCTATTTTCATGTTCGTTTAATATAACATGACATTGATTCGTCGTTGAGAAGAGTTTGCTTCATAAAACTAAATGAACAACACGATCATCAAGAGTTTCATGCAAACAGCTCTTCACTCGAAATGAACGAATAATATGATCCTGACTAATCATGGGCGCGCGGTAGCAATGCGCCCGTGACGCAAGTCCCCACGACCAAAAAATTCAGAAAATTTGTTTTCGTAGACTTCGGAACCATATATACAGCTAAGTTTTGACTTCCCCCCCCCTTGCGACGTACCCCCCGGAAAATATTTTTCCTGGATTCTACGGAAAATTCTAAGGCGAAATGTCTTTTCACTCATTAAAATCGGTCCAGTGGATCCGGAGATATGACCTTTAGAAAATCGTCATTTTCCTTACAAAATGTGCACTTTCATAGAAACCAAAGTTAATGGAAACATCCTACGTTAGTTAGTTACTTAGTTAGTTAGTTACTTAGTTACTTAGTTAGTTCCAGAGCCATTTGTATGAAAACCCACTTTTTTGGAGTTTTCTCGAAAACGGCTCGATATCTTTTCTTCAAATTTTGCAGGGACCTTCGGCTGGGCATTCTACGCCATATGAGATTTTAAAAAAGGGGGGGGGGTACCGGCCTCGTTTGGGCGCCAGGGCTCTTAGAAGGCGCCATATAAAGCCCATATGTATGTGTTTATGTGTGTGTGTGTGTACGGAAGCATATTTTGTATAAGACATCGTTGGGTGTTCGAGATACAGGTTTGGTGTCAAAGGGAAAGATGTTGGGTTGAGTGTGTAGTGTATAGGGGTGACCGCCAAAATGGCGGAAAATGGGCCGGGGGCTCAAAAAAAAACTTTTGATATGTTGTAGAGGAAGTTGAGGGGATCATTTTCGCCCATGAAAGTAGTAGCGGCGCGTGACGCAAGTCCTTCTTCCTCCTTCCAAAACAACTGATATCAATTTGGGGTGAAGCTTAAAGCTTTGAAACGCAAAAATTCCTTTGGAATGTTTTCATTTTGGATTAAAAAAATGCGTCACAAATGCCGGACCCACCAATGTAATAATTTTTCTACGCTTTCAGCTGTCATACGCAAAAATTTGATTTCCTGTTCAAAAATACGCCATACATAATGACAAATTTTTGCGTTGTGAAAGCTGAAAGAACAGAAAAACTATAACATTGGGGGGTCCGGCATTTGTGACGCATTTTTTAATCAAAAATGAAAACATTCCAAAAGAATTTTTGCGTTTCAAAGCTTTAAGCGTCACCCCAAATTGATATCAGTTGTTTTGGAAGGAGGAAAAAGAACTTGCGTCACATTTCCCTTTTGAAAGGGTTTTTGTTGTGATTGAAATATTATGATAATTTTCTATAAACACGAAAGTTTCAGATGAATCAAAATGTCTAAATGTTAACGAAAGCTCACTCATGGAAAGCTCCATGACATTTGTTTTTGTTCAAACTTTGTGGTAATGGTCCTTTGTGACCGACGACTTTTTTTTGTAATAAAAAAAATATTACATCGAAAAAGTAGTTCATAAATCATAAATCATAAATAAGACCTAAGTACAAATTTTTCATCTTATAAGAAACATCAAATCCGTAGAAAATCATGAAAAATCGGCGATGTGAGAATTTCTTTTTTAAGATTTTGTGAACGAAATTTGCAAATTTGTAAAACTAGCATTTTCGGATGTAACTCCTCTGTATAGCAAATCAAGCTCGCGATTAAAAATAGTCTACGCCATACATTGTCAGTTCTAATGTCAGTTCTTATTCGCCGAGTAGCTGGCTCGATTTTGTGTGTACAGTGCAACTAGTTTCCTCGTTGCTATTTCTGACCTTCTTTCCCAAAAAAAATGTGGAACGGTGATGCAAAATCAATGAATAAAATGGTGTGTGTGAATGTTAAATTATTCCCCGCAGCTCTCTACAGCCGTCTAATGCAAAACAGTTTCCCTGTCGTCGAACGATTATTGGGTCCGTGCCTAAATTACGTAACGCTAATTTTGCTGTATGTTATCGTAGGTCTGGATATAATAATAGCCACAACTATGGTCGACTCGACTATTATTAAGAGGATGAATTGATTGACAATAAATAAGGTATTTACAATAAAATCAAATAAATTATTTCAAATTACTGCAATCAATTCAAACAGTGAGGCTGTCCTTGTTGGGCCCGTTGTGTTGCCCCTCCGTTTTGTTATGATTCTCTTCTTGGTTCGTCAAGCATCTTGCTTTCTGCAATGAAAGTTGTAATATCAGCAATACTCAGCTTCAGCTGTTCTTCCGACGCGGCGTAAAGTAGTAAGCAGATGAAGTGTCCTGGTGTCTCTGGCATGTCACATGCCCTAGGGCTACTCACCGCTCCCATCTTGTACAGATGATAGCTTAGGGTGTTATGACCCGTGAGTATCTTACTACTTTTCGCTCTGTCCCAAAAGGAATTTATTGGTCTGCGCATCGCAGCCCTCTATGAATTCCTTTGTCTGTCTGCAACTGTTCAACTCCACCCATTCTCTCCGGTGACTCTCTTCTTTTTCTGCGCTTAGCAAAGCCCTAATCAAGCCTGGAGTATTCGGGATGACCTGCTCAGGTCCTACGAAGTACGATCTTTGCTTCGCTGCCCGTCCTCGCTAGTTCGTCCGGAGTGTCCTGGTACCCAGATCAGTGTCACTCTGTTGCGTACTAAAAGGGTTTCCAGTAGCTCTTGGCACTGGAGAACTACCTTAGAAGTGATCTTACATGAAGCATCTTCTCTTATTGCGACTATCTCTGACTTAAAAACTCTGGCTCCCGTTCCCTTTTCAGTCTTCGATCCGTTTGTGTAGTCTAATATCTGCGGCAAGAGCACGGACCGTTCTAGTTTTCGTGTCAAAAATCGTTCTCACCACAGCTATGTATACGATGTTGAACGTGGTGAAAATGACTTTTGAAACGAAAGCAACAAGTGTGTGTGTGGTGAAAACTATTTTCGACGCGAAATCTGGAACGGAACATTGCCTGCATGCGTCTCCTGGTATCTCTACTTCTCTAAAGCGGCTTCTAAGTCTAGACAGTTGAGCAGCGTGTCGGATCTTACGATCTCCCACGATCTATAGACTATCATCTCTGCTTCTTGCTTCACGAACAAGTCTAAAACTGGCAGCGCCAAGATGACTTTTAACGCTGCTGTCGGTGTTAAGGTCATTGCCCCTGTGACACTCAAGCAGGCTAGCCTCTGTACACGATTTACATTTTTATAATCAGTGCTTTTATAGTCGGGTCAAAATTGTTAAGGAAAAGATGATAGTGCAGATTATTTATTTACAGAGCTTTCTCCGCGGCAATAATTGATATTGAACATATTGTTACGAAGTCCTGAACAAATCAAACTTGCCGCAGATTGCCGATAATATTTAGTCCACAGGTAATGCACAGTTTCGTGCAAAATTTGTCTTTTATAGGCACCAGCAATCGTATAACACGAGGACTAAATCGCTTTACTAGAGTCTCAATACTTGAATTGATCTCAGTCTGTGGTGCAAACTCTATTACACCTCGCTACATGAATATAGGTCGGAGTAAAGCTTTCAGTCATTGACTTCATCTCGGTGCGTGAATAGACCCTGCATTACAGCTTTCGGATCATTCACTCCAATACGACTATAATCACACGATTATAGTTCTCGTCTTATACATCATTGTTCTGTTGTTTTACAGCACATTTACCATTGTTTCACATCAATTTTAAGTCGTTTCTCCGTTGTGGTTAAAGTTCTTTTAAGCCCGTAAAAACTTTTTCAACAAAGTGCTGCCAAATTATCTAGAGTTTCTTAAAATTACTTTTGCAACTTTCAAGACTTTTCTAAAACTTTCGAAATTTTGTAACATTTTCATCTCACATTTTCCACACAGATGTCACCTCACTTCTATCGTCGGAAAGATCAATGCAGACTTAAAAAAAAAAACTATTTAGAATGGAATAGATTTCTGTACGACGCGACATAAACTTTCTTTCGAAAACATTACCCAAGGCGGAAAACTTCTTCAGTCGACCTCTGATTGTGTTCAGCTTATATCAGAACACCGCATCATAAATTTAATGGGACGTTATGTAGAAATTTATAGCTTATAAAATAAATGTTGGTCAAATCACGACGATAGACGGTATGTTAGTTTAGTGCTAATTGCGCTGGCTAAAATGCAATCAACTTTTTACATAAATGCTATTAGGTCAAAACAACGTCTCCTTGATGTGTACCGTCTAGTACAACCGGAAATTTTCCATTAATTCTTCTATGTCTTCTACAAGAACCACACAACATTCGTTTGAATTGATTCGAATCATTACGTAAAATGTTAAACTACATTTTACGAAAAATCGTTAACTGAGTGAAACATTTTCATACTTATACATTAGTCACACGTCATTACCTCGGATAGTTCCGAAAATTAACATTATTTAGTCGACTTAAACAAAAATAATAGCTTTTACTGAGAAGTTCCAATAGCTCCTATGGGTCCCATGGGACTATTATCCTTTATAGAGAAATTCAACTCAAGCTGTAATCACTAAATATAGCCTAACTTATAGGATAGGTAGAACGGGTAAAATCTCACGCCACATAAGTCGTAAAAAAGGACAAAAACTATTTTCATGCGCAGACAGATAAAGAACGTCAAACTTCACAGAATTTAGATCCAGAAATCACTCATTTAGGCTTACTTACAGTTATTATTTCCCACCTGTCAATTATTTCACTGCTTTATTTCCACCTGTCAAATATTTCTCTACCTAATTTCCTTCCTGTCAGCTGAAACGGCACCATGTTGGTGAACAAGTCCTTGTTCTCCGAGTGTGCAAATCATGTTTCCTTCCCGGTATCTAAATTCGTGCTTTTGATGATTTCCGATATTCTGGCGGGCGAGATTTTTTTTAACAAAGTAGTTGAAATCTCTAGCAAAATCACAACCTTTCCATTTTTTAATCATTTTAACTTTTAATCATTAGGTACATGTCGCTGGCACCACCACCATCTAGCATCATATTATTTTATCACCAATTATTTGGGGCTGGTTTAGGGCTGATTAGGGCCGTAATCCTTAAGTTTGGGGCTGCCAAAGTATTCGAGCCCTAAACGATTGAAGTGGTCGAACATGTCGTTTTAGCGTTTCTTCACCAAAACGAACCATTTTTAGATACTCCATTAATGCAAATTTGGGGCTCATTTAGGGCTGACGAATAAAACCGGTCTCGAGTTCAGGGCTGGTCGGGGGACAAAGATATTCAATTTTTTCTTGAAAAAAGAATGTCATTTCAAGTGAAACCAAAAATGTATGTGAGTAAAAACAGAATCTATAATTTACGACTAGTTTAGGGCCGACGAATGAAACCGGACCCGAGTTTAAGGCTGGTGTGGAGGCAAAGATATTCAATTTTTCCTTAAAAAAGCATGTCGTTTTAGCTGTTTTAGCGATGGTAGAAGTTTTTTTAGTTCAAAAGTAATCTGTTATTTAGGGCTAGTCTAGGACTGACTGTTAAAACCGGTCTGTAGTCCAAGTTTATTATTACTAAACTCGGCGCCTTAATAGCACAAAACTTGGAGCTAGAGCTAAATCATATAATTCATGTCCTAGACTAGCCCTAAATATCAGATTACTTTTTGAACTAAAAAAACTTCTACCATCGCTGAAACAGCTAAAATGACATTCTTTTTTAAGGAAAAATTGAATATCTTTGCCTCCACACCAGCCTTAAACTCGGGTCCGGTTTCATTCGTCAGCCCTTAACTAGACGTAAGCTATAGATTCTCTTTTTACTCACATACATTTTTAGTTTCACTGGAACATGCAAAATGACATGCTTTTTTCAAGAAAAATTGAATATCTTTGTCCCCCGACCAGCCTTGAACTCGAGACCGGTTTTATTCGTCAGCCCTAAATGAGCCCCAAATGTTGCATTAATGAAGAATCTAAAAATGGTTCGATTTGGTGAAGAAAATCTAAAACGACATGTTCGACCAATTCAATCGTTTAGGGCTCGAATACTATGGCAGCCCTAAACTTAAGAATTGCAGCCCTAATCAGCCCTAAACCAGCCCCAAATAATTGGCAATAAAATAATATGATACTAGATGGTGCCAGCGACATGTACCTTTAATCATTTGCTGTTTTTAATCATTAGTCAACATTTTCTGGCTTGCAGTTATTTCAGATTTCAGGCCATTTCCTATTTTCAAGTTATTTTCCAACTTCATATTTTACGGTCCTGTCAGCTATACTTCCCGGTCAACTTTGTTTCCCATAGTCTACTTTACTTCCCGGGAGATATATGCTTCCCGTTCAGTTATACTTCCTGGAGAGCCTTGCTTCGCATAACTACATTGAAACTTTAAAATGAGGCATTTTTGAAAACGCTGTAGGGTAAATGCACCAGTAATCAGCCATATTTCAATGCGAAATGTGGCCGGTAACTAGTGACACTATGTTTTGGCCGGAAACTACTACATGGTCGCTAACTAGTGCATTTACCCTACTCGGCTAATGAAAAAAGGGAAACAACGAAACGTGGCAAAATATTGAAACGAAAGAGACTCGAGGACCTGTGCTCAGTGGGCAAAGGCACGTGTGTGTTGTAAAAAATATTCCAATTAATATTGTAGTAGATTACAAATGGAAAGAATATTCGTCAATATTCTCCACCTATTAGCCTGCACCTTTTCATACCTTTTGACTATTCCCATGGCGATACATTTGATTGATTGATTGGATGAATAAGTTGATTGATTGGTTGAAGTTCTAATTTTATAGTCGCCTTTCGCCTGATCGTACAAGTCAATGAATTTGCGTAACGTAGCCCTCGAACCGTGAGTAAAATTGCTATGTAATTTACATTAATTTCACTGCCTGGGAAGGATATTTACCTCAAAATAGTTTAAGTATTCATGGGAGAGTAATTGAAAAAAAGAAAGTTGTCTATTAAAAACGTTCCTTATTCGTGTCAAGTTTCTTTCTTATACCGCAATATGTCGATTTTACAATTTTTTGTAACAAAATTTACCTTATTTTAAATAAAAAAGCATGAGATTCCAAAAGTGTATAATTAACTGCATGCTAAAATTTGAAATAAAAAAATGCACACATCAAATAATGTGACCATGACATAATAAACCGTGCACAGCATAATTTCTTCTAGTAATTTTTTTATTACAAACCTTAAAACTATCAGAAATAAGTCTAGCTGATAGATTTCTATGCCATTTTCCATGCAATATTTGTGCATTTGCTATTTAAGTTCGTGTTGTATGGCCAATACACCAATACATACTTTTCATCAAGTTTTTCTCATAATTTTCAACATTTATAATTGTTTTGATACAGAAAAATCAATATTCGAACTGAGTACGTGTGGTATGTGTTTGCTTGCATTATTAACAAGAATATTGTTAAAATAATCGTATATAAGTCCTCACACTCGTACCCTTCATTTACGTGCCTATTATATATGTTCATATATTAATTTATACACATACATGAGCGTACTTTGTTCGAAAAAAATCAGCTCGCATCGAAGCTTCCATTCCATATTCGCATGTTCCTGTTGGTAAATCCATCTACCATGTCTAGGCGATAGTATTTTTGTCATCTAGCGACATCACTGTTAGAACTAGAGGATTAGAGGCAGGTTAATGGGCGTAGCTAGCAATTTAACATTATTATTGCTTCTGGTGCTAATTATATCTCCGTCTAAAGTTAGGCGCATTTATTTGTACACAGAATTCATCGAATATGGGTGACGTCCTATTTGTCATTCTTCTGTGTACCATTCGTTGCGGCACCAAATTCACAACTACCCAAATTATGAAGCCTGGGTGTGCCTAGGAACGTTACTTTCATGCTAGACATTGAAGAAAAATCCTATACAGAATTTGTCCCCACCAGGATTGAACCCGGATATTCTTGGTGGAAAGCCAGTACGGTACTTCTGAGCCCCGATTGCTCGGCCTATCGAAATTAGTATGTGAATACTGAAAACTGTCCTTCATCTATCGCGAGGACAGGGACACCGAATCTCTGATACATGTAAAAGGGGAAACGGAGGCGCATAATTTCACCTCACCACGTTTTAGCACCACAACCAAATCATCCATGTTGGAGCCAAGACGGGTGCTACCTCCACCGAGGTTTGACTCGATATCACGCAGTTGAGGAGCTCTAATGACTTTTCCTATTGTCAGGTGGAGGACAGACGGGTTATACGGGATACTTTGCTTTCAATTAGAGGACACGGATCGGTCTTTTTTTTCCAAATCTGACCCGAACCAACCAGAACCGAACCGAACCCGATCTAAAAACAATTTCAAACCCGACCATAGCACGTCAAGCATGCCTATAGAAAAAAATAGAGTACCGAAAACGCAAGGTCAAAAATTTTGTTGATGAGATATGAGCCTAAATTTATTTTAAAAAAAGGAACAAGTTTTGGTAGGTTTGGTAATGTAGTTTTCACATAAATTTAAAGAACCGTTAACGACACACTGCACTCGACTCATCTCTCAAGATAATATAGTCGGCAACTCACTATAAAATGTACTCTATGACACTTGTCCCGACGCCATTCAAAAATGAAAAATTGAAACTCGAACCGATCCCGAGTCCGATCCAAAGTGAAAAGTCAAACACGAACCCGAAAAGGGTGCCATATTAAATTGTGTAATTTCTAAGTTTATGGTTGTAATAATTGAGACTGTATTATTGCTGGAATATCAGAACAACCGTGCCGAACAATTTACACCTTACCTTTACACCTTTTGCCTTACAATTTACACCAAATAGGGTGTGCTTGTTTTGAGAAAAAATGTTCGTAATGGTGTTTGCAGCAAAAAATTGTTATACAGTATGTGTAAATTCGGGACAGTTTTATTTATAAAAATTTTTTATAAAATATATCGGAATCCCGAGTGAATCCCTGACACGTCTTGGCCATTTCCTTATCTATGCCTAAAAAACGGTATTTGAAATAAAATGTAGGTGAAGTTATGAGGCCAAAACACTCTTTGAACTGTTATAAACTGTTCGAAAAATTTTAGTGTTGGTTTTTTTCGAGCAGTTTATAACAGCTCAGAGAGAGGGTGCTTTTGCCTCAAAACTTTTCTCCCCTCACACTTTTTATTTCAATAACGTAATTTTAGGTCTGGATACATCATTGTGAGAATAAATTCTAAAGTCAATATTTTCTAACTACGGTCCTGCGAAATCGACAAAAAAAGAGAATTAAAAAAACATATTGATTCGGTTCAGGTCGGGTTTTTCTTCGAGTTTCGAGCGGCGACCACTCACTTCTACATTCAATTACGCACTACATTGTAAATCTTTGCTCTTTGTGCTTTTCTCGCTGTTCGCTGACGTTGTAGTTATTTTTTTAGTGTTTCCGAACACCATACCCTAATATTGGTACATACAACATAATAATCAAAAACCTTTTTCTTTGCATCTTCTGTCCAAGTGCTTGAACCTTGGATTCCAACTGTTTCAAACCAAGATCCAGAGGAGATGAAGTCAATTACGGAAAATATTGTATTTATCTTTTGGTCTTCTCTATCAGTGGAGGCGTTCTCAAATAATAAAAATTATTTTGAGTTTACCCATCACAAAATGATTTAACGCATAGGAAATTAACCTCCTCAGAATGAAAAAAGGATTTTCCTATGATAGAAAATGTCTTCCGCCCGCGAATCCAAAGGAAATTCCCTTCAACCCTTGAGATTGTAAGATTGTTCGATGTTGAAAAAAAAGATGAGCCCTTTGGATGTGCCGTTACTGGGCGTGTTGTGCTTCAACCCATTCGTTTATGTGTCCGAAGAAAACTTTCCATTAAATACATTAAACATTCATCAGTTGGAGGCGGGCCAATCATATTATGTTTCACTCTCATAAAGTCTCTCAAAATTAATCAGCAATATAACAAAGAGCTGTGAAGATTGCCTTCGATTGCAGTCTACAGCGAATTGTTTTTCTTTTTAAATGCAAATTCAAATTAATCGATCGACGAATCTTAACACATCGACGCGACGGTGCTTTTGTGCTGTTTTAATGTGTGAGGAAAATGCTACGCCCGTGTTTCAAGTATATAATCAGTACAACAAGTACTTTCCTACCAATCGAACATGGAATAAACGACACTAAAAAAAAATATGGAAAACAGAAATACCTTTAAGGTTAACTTCGGCTCGATGAAAAACACTAGTTCCAATGGAAAATGTTAGTCGTACACGAATATCCATTCTATTTTCGGTCTCTTTTTATAGATTAAATATGCTCTATTGTATGAATATTATATTGGTGTGGAGTCGGCTAGATGTAATACATTAAAAACCAACAGCATTACAACGCAACGACAAATTTATGTTTGCTTATACGACATTTTTAAAACAACGGTTATATGGTGAAAGCTCTCGTGTATAACAGCGAACCGTAAAGTTTCCGAAATATCTTTTCCGTATAATAAGTTTTTTTTCTGGGAAATATAATTTTCACTTAAACAACATGCAGAACCGCGTCCCACAGGAGAATCAATCTGTCTTTCTCTTGAAAAACGAAACTTTCAAGAAAGTTTTTTTTTGATTTCGTAAAAACATCCAGTGCGGTTCGGCTTACCAGGCCGTCCCACTGTATTCATTATTGGTAAAAACGGTCATAGGCAGCCTCGGACGAGTGTTGGTCACGGGGTACGACCAATGCGGGACTCGAACGGTACCCCATC
This sequence comes from Pseudolycoriella hygida, assembly GCA_029228625.1. NCBI lineage: Eukaryota > Metazoa > Arthropoda > Insecta > Diptera > Sciaridae > Pseudolycoriella > Pseudolycoriella hygida. The sequence goes on along the minus strand of CM055404.1, from coordinate 150,406,373 downwards.
GTTGGCGATCAGGCAATGTAAAAAGGTTGATGGTTTGTTTATTGGAAGTCTAAACGTTAATGGGGGTTTAGGGGGTCGCAAGGGTGAGTTGGTGGACTTGGCAATGGATTATGGTGTAGATATCTTA
>CM055404.1:150388864-150405746 GCA_029228625.1 Pseudolycoriella hygida | reverse complement strand
TTGTCCGAAAAAAAATTTTCTACAAAAAAAATTTTCTACAAAAAAAATTTTCTCCAAAAAATTTTTCTTTCCGAAAAAAATTGATCTCCAACACCTTCGGCCACCAGCGGAACACTTCGTATCACTTTCGGTTAACTTCGGAACACTTCGTGTCACCTTCGGCTGCATTCCGAACACTTCGTGTCACCAATTCTTCTCAGCGATTTATAAATTTCCTGAAGAAACCAACTATCTAGGTATTCTTATTCAGAATCTAGCAAAAAATCCAAGATGGTGCCACTTTGACAATTGGCAGCCATTTTCTTAAAATGCTAAAAAATTCTCCTGACCAAACTCTATAACTTTCTAGTAAAAACCATCTCTCTAAGTAGTGTCATTCCGGAGCTAAAATTCGAAAGCCGTAAAAGCATAACGAAAATCCAAGGTGGCGCTGCTATGACAGCTGGCAGCCATTTTCTTATGATTCCAAAAAAATTCTCCTGATGAAACTCTATAACTTTCTAGAAGATACCAACTCTGCAAGTGTTATCATTCCGGAGCTAAAATTCGAGAACCAAAAAAAACCTAATTTATTGCTTGGGAAAATTCAAGATGGCGCCAGTTTGACTGCTGGCAGCCATTTTCTTAAGATCCCAAAAAATTCTCCTGACCAAACCCTATAACTTTCCCGAAGAAACCAACTCTCTAGCTATTGTCACTTCGGAGCTAAAATTCGAAAACTCCGAACATTACCTGAAAACCCTCAAAATTGACCACTTTTCCACATGCCACGGCTTTTCCAGAATTTTCCCGGAAAAGTGGCATATGAAACTTTTCATTTAGGGCCGAGACTGACGTTCCCTGAAAATTTTAAGGAAATCGCTCGGGCGGTTCTCAAGAAAAAAAAAGTAGATAGATACATATAGAGACATATAGATAGATCGTTGACACACAACACAGGAATGAAATTGTTATTACTTTCAAAGATAATTTTACCATTTTTATATAGAAATTGATCATCTTTGATTGGCGATATCTCGGCTCGTTTTCAACCGATTTTGATGAGGCTCGTTTGAAAGCTGTTGCGACGTAGTTTTTTTTTAAATAATTGGGAGGGGGAGGGGGGCGAGGGGAAAGAACTCAAACGTTCGCCTATACATCGTGTCTTGTCCCAAAGGTTTTTGTATGGAGTTTTTTGTGTTTGTGGATGTTTATTTTGGGGTGTTAGAGGGGAAGGGACGAGGGGAAAAAACTCAAAAGTTCGCGTATATACGGTGACTTGTCCCAAAGATTTTTCTGTGCCGTTTTTTGAATTTGTGGACTTCTTTTTTGGGTGTGGGGACTGCGTCACGCCCTCCGCTACCGCTGCGGGCATTATAAAGAGATTCCTATCATAAACAATATTGAAAGATTTTGCATTATGCAAAATCCTACAAATAATGATCTGCGAAGCGGTTAGGGTCATTGGACATGTGCGATGAAAGTAAGACCGCCGAGTGTTCAAAATATAAATTCGCATATCTACACCTCAAAGTACGACGATTCGAGAAAAGTTTTAAATTACGAAAATGGATTTCCTATTGCTAATAAGTGGCAAAAAATGCTGATCTATCAGCAGGACAACTCCACATATATTACACATACATACATTACAGTATACATTACATACATAGAAACGTAGAATACACAGAGTTCGTCTAACTATGAGACGAATACCACCTCATAGGTTGTCACTTTCGTAGAGAGTAAGATAAATTCTTCATGCATTGTATTGGTGTGTTTTACCAGCTGGTAATGCTAACAACAAAGATGCACGATCTTAAGATTCTTTCACTGTAACTCCTTTTTTATGTGCTTTTTCCCAGTTGGATTGATACTGTGAGTTTTTTACTTCATTTATTATGCACTTTAAAATGAGTCTTCCTTAAAATGTGTATGTGTGTGCAGAGTTGACGCATACCCATCACGAAAATGTTCAACAATTTTAATCGATATTCAAATCCTTGAATGCATTTTAGAGAATGGCAAATGTGGCATCCACAATGTGGCTACAATAAATCGAACAAATCTGTCCCATGAAAAAAACTCTTAAGTGCAAAAGCTCTGTAAATTTATTTTCATTTGTTTTCTTTGGCAAGTTGAACTTTAACAACTTTGTTAGCCATAAAATACCGTATAGAAATATACATAATCAAGCTTTTTCGAAAGATTGCTTGGAGTGTTATTGGGGGATGTGTATGTATAACAAGATCCGAATGTAACCATATATCCGTTTTGTTCATTAAAACGGATGGGGTTCGAGTAAATTATTTACATCCAACTAGAAAATTCATTTTCCATTGACATGTGAGAACAACTACATATAGAACGAAGATAACATACCTGAGAACTTGGTTTTGGATTATATTTTTCCTTTTATCCTACGTGGAAAAGGTTTTTTGTAATAAAAAGAATAGGTTTGCTTGTTCCTCGATTTTCGGTACATCGGGGGGTCGTGCACATATTGCGTCATACGTTTTTCTCGATTTTTTGACTCCCCTCCCCTTCCCCATGTCACGTTGCATCACGTTTGACTTACACCCCCTAAAAAATGACGTCACATTTTCGACTCCCCCCTCCCCTACCTGGTAATATATGTCCAGAAGCCATTCGGCGAGGTTCATTTTAGTAATTTTGAGTTTCTTGTAAATAACTCAGTAATTTAATAGAACGAGAATACTTTCACCAGAATCGATTGGTCAGGTCAACCTGAAACCTGATTCGACCTGAACCTAATATATTGATTATCGACCTGACCTGACGTGATCTGAACCTATTCGAACCTAACATGAAGTGACCTGAACATGCTTCGACCTGACCTGACCTGTCCTGAACCTTTCTCGACCCGATCTGACCTGAACCTGTGTCGACCTGACCTGAGCCGTCATGAAAAAAAAAATAATGATAAATCAGGTCGGATCAGGCCAACTATAAAACAGATCAGGTCATGTTAGGGTTATTAAAAAAACTACTTGAACCTGACCTAATTTTATCAAGTCAACTGTTTCAGGTTCAGGTCGACAAAATCGACATGTTCCGATGATGATAGGGTTCCATGGAGGTGGCAACTTTGTCACAACTCAAAAAACTCACACCAAAAAAAAAAACTTGAAGCATAAGGATTTCCTTCGATTCACGTGTTTCGTGCGACGATATCAGTCTCTGTCAAATTATAGCGAATTTCATTAGGGCTCATCCATAAATTACGTAACGCTTTTTCAGTGTTGCCATAAATGTTAAATCAACGATATTTTGTAATAGAAGCATTCCAGAATGGTCTAATGTATGGTCGACCTTCCATTTAGGGGGCATAAAAGGGGAGGAGGGGGGGGGGGGTCGATCATACATTTGATGCCTCTGGAATGCTTCTATCCCAAGATATCGTTGATTCAAAATTTGTAGCAACACTGAAAAAGCGTTACGTAATTTGTGGACGATCCCTAAGGGTTCATATGAAATTCGCTATTCTTTGACAGATGTCACACTGACTGTCATTATTGCATCATGAGATTTGCTACTGCTTCTTGCTTCTTCCATATGGAAATGGTTCTGCTGAAACGTTAAGTCGAAGCCCAATTTCGTGAAAGCCTCGATAAGAAGAATTTACAAATGTTTATGCATCTTTACATGCCAGACCTTGGCATATTTCTATGTATAGGTATGATTTTACCATGAAATGTTACAGTAATCGACACGCCATGAGAGTCTAATCTTTTTTCAGCACTCAAAAAAGTGTGTCGTCAAAGAAACCCATACATGTAGTGAGCTGTTGCAACACAAACAAAAAACTTTTATCAGTACATTATAGCATTAATGACTGAGATACATAAACCACAGTTTGATTATCCATTAATGTTATTTACGATTATTGGCTTTACTTTAACTAAACTCACCCTTCACATATGCATCATGTAATCTCTATCGCCTCGCAAAAGTGATATGGCGAAATTGATTAAGCCGTTGCCATATTAACATTAATTTGGGTAATATATTTATCACATATTACAGCAATATTTAGGTTTATAGTGACCTTGTTTACGTGATAAGCGTAACACCCTTATTAATTCAACAAAACTAAAAGCATAATGACATTATGATGAATTGGTGCAATTTAGCAATTTTACAGAACAAACAAAATGCAATTCGTTCTACATTTTATTAAATAAACAACCAGACAAATGAACCCAGGTCCTTTCTGTATGTCGATATGCAAACTAGTGTTTACTTCCAATTCGAACCGCAATTATTTTCAGAAATATCCTATTATGTGCCTTTTTTTAGGATTTCCAGTGCGAACTTTGGAGTGCCGCAGCTTTCGAGCCTCTGGGGAGTTATACCCATGCCGTCAGATGAATATATTCAGAAATCCATTAAGGATTCTGTCACTTTCTTTTCTTTGAAAGTGTGGGGCTTGACTCCTATCTTGCTCACGCTAGCGACTATTTTTAGAGACACTATGGCGAGTTCGGAATCACGTTATAAGATTCGTGTGACTGTGACTATAGCTCCTTTTCTATACCAATACTATCGCTCGGACGATAAAAAAAGTTTTTAAAGTACACCTAAAGAGCAGACAAATAAAGTACCTATATGACTCACGGTTTTCAAAGAATTCTGTAAAGTTTTCAGCTAAAAAAGTTGTTGACAGCGATGAGAAATTGGAATAAAATAAAAATGGGAAAAGTAAAAGTCCCTGATAGGAACAGTTTTCTTAGTCCAAACTTCACGTTCTGTAAATCCGAATTTTTTTGTGGAAATGTTTGTTTTGTTCGAAAGTGCTATTCGCTGCAAATAAAGGAAAATGAAAATTTATTTGACAAAACATTTATGTGTGTTTCCAATGGGATTTTTTTTAAATTTATTTTATTACTAATTCAGCGAGACACTCAAGTTTTTCGAAACGCACAACCCAAATTACTTCGAAACAAAAATTATTTCAAGGCCCGACGTCTGCATTCTTCACGGACTTTAGACTAAAACAAAATTCGTGTAATGTAAGATGATAAAATTTAGACGGGTTTTGTAAAATATAAAAAGTCAATAAAGGATCTGGACCCGAATAAAATGATACAACAACCCGACCCGGACCGAACCCGACCCGATAATATTTTTGGAAACCCGAAACCCGAACTGTTTCCAAGCCCGGACCGAACCCGACCCGATTAAAATTTTCGAAACCCATGAACCCGAAAAAAACAATTCGGGTTCGGGTTCGGGTCGGGTTTTTCGAAGTTTCGGGCAACCCGCTTATCTCTAGTTCTCGTAATGAAAAATTATGTGAATTACAAGGTATGACGTATAAAAATTCAACATGTGCGTTTGCAGCCCTTGCCTTCAGCGCGGGCAGCAATTCTCGCAAAGGGTTGAATTTTTATACTTTCATCCCTTGTAATCTAAATAACTATTTGACGAAAATACTTTCGGTTCTCTAAGCAAGCATGAAAGAGAATTATTTCGTTTTATTTGTAGAGCTTATTTCTTATGTTATGAAAATTACGGCAGAAGCGTAAAACAAGAGAGGAAATCTGATAAATTTTCTCTCATTTTTTGCTAAAAGGAAATCGAAGAGCCAGACAGATCGAGATTTTTTGAGAAATGTAAAAAACTTCTCCCTCGAGGGACCTCCTAGTGTGATACTATAACATAAACGTTATCTTTTTAAATTTATAGAAAATGAAAGTAATTCTGCCGAAGTAGGAAATGATAACTACAAAGATATTTGAATAACTTTCTAAATCGCATTCCAACCCGAATATTCCCTCCGTAAAATGTTATTTCCGAAAAGATGCTTTTACGTTTTTATTGCAACCTATTGCTAGCACACAATTGATAAGAAAACGCAATTTCGAGTATACAATAAAAAATTTTTTGCTTTAACAATGAAAGGGCACTATATCCGAAAGGTTGTAATTTGCCTTTCCCGTATCTTGTGCTGATATGTGTATGAAAATGTGCGTTTGAATGTTTGTACCTATCTAGTCTTACGAATCCATTGAATTATAGGGATAGGAAGCAGGTTAACGGTTAGTACATAAAGTACCGCAATAAAAAATTATTTTCTCATTAATATTTCAATGATTCAGTTCGTTCAATTAGTCGAATTATAACTCAAAGACCTTAAATACCTCCCTTTATTATAACAATAGTATCAATTAACCTTCTTAATGTCGTCATTTTATTCATTTTATTATTCCATAATCCTCTTACTCTCTTTTTATTGCAAGAAAATCCAATTAGGCTGCAAAATATAAAAAACATGGTAAACTTACGGTTTCTCGGATAATTTACCCCGATTCGAGAAATTTAATTACAAAACTGCGAAGTGTCTGAATCTTCAAGTTTCTTAAAATGTAGCCAACCTATGAAAAAGAAAGTAAGGGAAGGTTTGTGTGCAACGATTTATTGCTTTTCGTATTTCTTTTGAGTTATTGCGTTATGCTAAACTCAATTACGAGTAGTAGCCATACGAATGAATGATTTATGTGTGGTGAATGAATAATGCGCCCAGAAAATTTGGTTACAAAATGATAGCTACTGGAAAAGCATAATGCTAAGCACGCTCGAAGGGTTTTAAGTTACCCTAAAAGAAAATGATCAGAAAAGATATCCAAGGGACCCCTACTCATCAGAATAGATGTGGCAAACAGATATAATGTTGCAAAAAAACTCAAACGTATCTAATAAATATTGCCTTAACTTACAATTACGTCCATATTTAGCTCTCCTAAGTGCTTTAACTCATACTTCCATGGATAAAATGCCCCCACAAAATAGCAAAAACAATTTTTTCGAGGTCGGGCCCACCTTAGGTCTGAGTAAAACTCAACCGATTTTCAAAAGCTTTATTTTCCCTGAAAGGTAATCGAAAAATCTTTTATTGGATTTAATCTGGGCATCCGAGCAAGGACCCATAAATCTTAAATTTGTTTTGCACAGACCTTTCAAAAAAAAAAAAAAAAAATAATTAGAAAATCGGAAAAGATTTACTCGAGTTATGTACAAAATACCATGAACGCTGAAGCGGCCCTTGGCCCGACAATGCCCAGATTCAATCTCAAAAAAGATTTTTCAATTACCTTTCAGGGAAATTTTCTTTTTTGAAAATCGTTTGAGTTTTATTCAAGTTATCGTGTAGACAGACGGAGGGACAAATATTTTTTTTATTGATGATTCGTCGAGTAAGGACCATGATCGGTGCTCCCCCCTACTCCCAGGTCGAAATTCGGCTGGTTGCAGACGTCCGTCGTGGTACACGCAATAGACAACTCTTCGAAAAACTTCGTTTTTCATACGAGTCCTAAGACAGAAGGTAAACATGAAAAATTTGTCGATGACTCAAAACGAGTCAGATTAAAACTTTTTTCTTCAGTGGCTTTAAAAAGTTGATGGTAAAATTTAGAGAAAATTGATGAAAACGGATTTTTGCAAATGCTTACGGTAAATCTAGAAATGTAGAAAATTAAAGTTCTCTGTTCATGACATCCGTGATTACCAAATGGTTTTATGACGCTACCCGAGCACGTCGGTCGTATGGTGACACCAATTTACGGTTGATATAAATACTATGGAAATATAAGGATTTCCACCAGTAAACTTTGTGTTTTGTGAAATATGTGTGTTTACCACCTAATGACACAACTGGGAAGAGTGTGAGAACTTCCCACAAGAAATATTTTCTGTTACTTTTAATAGTGAGGGAGTGTGACGTTTCTTGCCCCATTGCCCTTAAAAGAGTTGCTATTTTTTGAATCCACAAAACAAATGATCAATAAATAGTATTTTACACTACAAGAACTGTAAAGGATATTTTAAGTTCGAAGATTTGCCACTTGGAGAACATAAAATAACCGTACGGTATTATTGCAGCGTAAATTGTATTATTCAATTGCCAACCTGTAAAATTATGCCCAGAGACAATTTTCATCAGGTTATTCCAAATTTCAAAGAAAATGTATTCAATCTCTTATTTCGATACACTAAAGTCTGTGAGTTTTCAAATAACTGACCCACTTAACCATTTTCGTCAATCTTCACAAACCACATCACTGTTGGGATCGAAATCCGTTAAGCTTTGCTCGAATTATTGCGATGACACACACACATATAATTAATTGTATTGCGGATTTTATGGTTGCAGGCCTCTTACTCCGGAATCCAAAATCGAGGTCGCGTTGAGTAAAAATAATCGAAAAATTCTTTTTCGTCTCATTTTCCGTATATTTGTGTCATATTATTTTTTATCACATTCGCCACACATATCCCAACTTTATATAGCCACAACCGACGACGACACCAAATGCAGTTTATGTTTATGTCACTGAACATTTTTTGTAGTATGATTGGAATTGGGGTTCAACATTTTAGGAAGATTTCAGCTTGAGTTTAATAAACAAAATAACAAAGCTCATCGTGTTTAATAATCACAAACTTGCATTTTTATTGGTAATCAAGGAATTATTACATAGGCCGCGCTCTTTATTAAGTAGCGATAGCTACTTTGTGTTTTCACCCTTCCTGTCCTTCCGTTCGTTCGTCTGTGCACCCATCCTCGGTCGCTCCCTGGAGCGACCATCAGAAGGTCTCCTCAGCGAGATCTCTAGGAGGTATTCACAGTGACACCTTTGAGAAGTCCCTCTGGCGAAATCTCTGGAAAGTCTCCCCAACGGGACCTCTGGGAGATCTCCTCAGCGAGATTACTGGGAGGTTTCAGCAGCGAGATCTCTGGCATGTTCCTCAAACGAAACGTCCATAAGTTATGACTTCATGTTTTGCCGATAGCCTATCGCTACTTTCCTATACTAATTTCAATGGTTTATTAATACAGTTAAAGAAACATAAGATTGTGCAAGTTTGTGTAATGTCAAATACATAAACACAACACAAGTAGAATAATTCGACTTACTCTACTCTCTACTATCGTAGAATACACAGAATTCGTCTTACCTATGACACGAATACCTCCTTAGGTTAGTAGAGAAGAGTAAGACGAATTGTAGCGTGTGTTGAATTCTTGTATTATATCAGCTGGAAATGCTTTTTTTTTTGGATCGTAACAAACCTTCCAATTAAAAAATGATTTTTGTCCAATAAAAAATTTGTACAAGGAAAATTTATTTTTTATTGAACGTAATTATTTTGTAAAAGGAAAATTAATTATTTTTATGGACATTAATCATTTTTATTGGACAAAAATCATTTTTCTATTGGAACGTTTATAATAATCCTTTTTTTTATTGAAAATATTTGTTCGGCTGTGTTGGAGGGCGTATTGTGTTACCATTTCTTTTTTTGTAGCTTAGCTGAACCTTTCCGCACTAGCGATGCAGTTTAGGATGTCCTGCGGATGCAAGTTCTTAATCATGTTGTCATTGATTAAGAAACCTCCTAGGAACTTCCGTCTTTTTGCAATAAAAGCCGTTACATAGGTTGTGTTCGACCGTGTATGTGTTATTGCCCGTTGTCGTCAGATTTTTATTAAAAACGAGTGAACTGTAACTACTCCAGTAAGTAGTTTCAGTCTAGTTCTACTTACATGTTATTCAAGTATTTATAGTTTTTCCTATTGACTCTAATATAGTTCTTGGTTTGCCTGCAATTACAGTGTTTTATAAAAGCCTCTTCTCTCATTTTGTATATTTTTTCTTTGTAAATAGAGTAAGGTATATCCATTGTAGGCTCTGTTCACCCCTACCGAAGTGGTCTGGTAAATTCGAGTAAATTCGGTACCGCGGGGCTGGGAGGCCCCCGGATGTAGTGTGTCATACGATATGACCGCATCCGGCCCCAGCACTAGGTTGAGGTGCCTAGTGGCGCTGCAACGCGGGGGCTGTGGTACATAGTGGACTGCGTCAAAACAGTCTACGCTTTGAAATGACATGATAGAGACATGATAGTAATTCGGGCCTCATCTAGGTCGCGGAGGCTTAGGCAAACCTGCCGCAATAGATAGAGTCACTTCGGCGACTCGCGCTAATTGGTCGTATCCCAATTCCGCGCTCATGGGGGCCGTGCGGTTAAGGGTTCGGTTAGGTACGCACGTTAATATGCAATTACTTTGTGTATGCTCTGTTCCTATAAGTGTGTACCGAGCTGTCGATCTTGCCAATTTGTTTGGCTTCTCATTCCTTGCCACATTAGTGTGACTTGGTTTCCCAAATTAAATCAACCCTATTCTGTTTTGCTAATACATTGAGGGATTCCCATGCTTCAAGAGCATAGCTGAAGTGAATTTAAAAGAAAACATAAGCAAAGACCCTATCAGAACAGATGTAGTAAACATTATGTTACAAAAGTCGTATCTAAATATAGAAATGCAAATGAGCAAACAATCCAATGTTTTATGCTCTTTCATAACTATGGGAATTTCAAAAATCTATAGAAATTACCCCGGTAATGTCAAAAGCCCCACCGAAGTACGTCTGAGACCATTGATTTTGATGTCCGAAATGTTCTCCCTTGTAGCATAACACAGAGAGAACCAACGTAGTTTCTCCAAGAAATCCTGAAACTATTTTCTTTAAAATGTAATTCTTACCAACTTTGCAAAGTTGCTTTATCCCGGGATTTGGCAATTTTTCTTTAAAACCCTGAAACAAGTGTTCTCTAAAATTATATTCTCTACAATTTTGCCTTTGGAAACAACTTTCTTACTGCCATGGTTTTAGAGATATGAGTCATCACTCCTAATTCTAGAAGTGATCATATTACAGGATCTGGCCATTTCTCCCTGAAACACGAGTTCTCTAAAATTTTATTCTCTACAACTTTGCCTTTCACAGGAACCACTTGACGAAATAGGCTCACCTTTGAACTAGAATCATGTGACATATGTACCTTTCAGGGAAAAAAAAGTTTAGGATGATAGGTCGAGCCGCTTGGAAAAAAAAGTGGAAACGGACGGACAATGGTCGTAGCCCTTATGGGCAGGGGTAACTAGTATTGTGTGACTTAGCTAGTGGAGCCAACTTTGCCGTTCTTTCTCTTCGTGAAACTTTTCGACAATTTAATCTCAGAGTGTGAACAATGCCAATTATTAGCTAGTTTACTGAAAATTTGAGTGCCCATAACTATGTTAAGCCGAGTAATCTACATGAGCTTCAAATTCATCATTCGGTAAGTGAAGCACGTTTATTTTCTTAAGAAATTGATCCTTTTTTGTACTTTAGTAATATCAACAATCGTTTTCTTCTCAAAAACTTTGTAGCTTCCAAGACTTAAAATATCAAATTCAAACAAATCTGACGAACCTTTCTTATAAACAAAGTCAAGACAATAGGTTTTCCTTATTCGACTTTATATACAGTTATTAAACTCCAGCTCGTTCTTAGATGTTTCGTTAGATGGTCGTGTGCAATATAAACAACACACATCTAACAATGGAACGAAAACACAAAAATATAGTCATGTGAATATAAATGGGCACAACTCTCTTGTAAAACAGTCTACTATATCACAAGTCTTATAATATCAAAAGCTAAAGGATAAGGGAAAGTATATACCTACCATTGCTATACTTTATAATAATGGCAATGTGTCTATATCAAAAATGTACGTTCACATATTCCATATAATCGTCGAGTTAAAGTGTTCCTCAAGTTGTTGTTACAATCATTTGAGTGTTTTATTTCTTCGGTAGGAGTATCTTTCTAAATATATACATCTCTCTTCAAATTCAAGTCTTATATTAAGATAGTTGTAATGACATTGTTGAAGCAAAAAAAATGGGATGTTTGCTAAATGATGAAATTGTACAATTGTGCGTCGTTGTCAAGTGAATGGAATGTATTGTTCGGTTGAAATGCATACAATAAAGAGGATATAATGAAAATTTTATTCGGTTTTGTGATTTATGAAGGAAAATGAGAAGGTTGACGTCATTTTCTTTAATAAATTTTAAAAATGGTTTATGTGCAAAATGGAAATGCCGAAATGATTGAGGAAAACAACACCATTGTCACCAGAGCGCTATTAGCAAAAAATGCGTTGATTGCGCTATTTTTATGAGTATTATATCAGCGCTATAATAGCATGACTCTTGAGTGTACGGTCCAGAATGGTGTAAAAATAAAGAAAAACTACTACTTCATTTCTAAAACGTTAACATAAATCAAAGTGTAACGTTTAAAAATGTTAAAAATTAAGTCCTCTGTGCTAGGTAGGGATAGACGTTTAATCAATTTGGTTGCTTGTCCGAATGTCAATACATGACTTCAAATCAATGCCAACTTCAGGGGTAAGAAATAGGTTATTCCAACGTTACTTGCGTTGCACTTTACCAGGGGCGTGAATGTGTTTTGTTTCTATACTTGTAAGTAATACTCAACGTGAAGTTAACTGCAGTTGCGACCAAAGCTAGCTCCATTGCAAACAAAATCAGCTGATTTCAGTCATAAATTTTTTCACTTATTCATTGAAAAGTTCAAAAATCAAATGATTTTCTCGCAATGAAGTTATCCTCGGTCGCAACTGCAGCTAACTTCACGTTGAATATTATTTGTAAAGATCAAAACAAAAGACTGTCACACGTACCTGCATTTGTCTTGAATATGAAAAAAAAATACAAGAGACCTTGGCTTGGGGGATGGGATGGCAAGTGGTGAACGCGCTTGCCTTCCATGCAGAAAACCCGGGTTCGATCCCCGGGAGGTATGGGCTTTTTCTGTAATAAACATGTTGTTAGGAACATCCCTAAGTTAACCCAAGCTTCATAAATTGGGTAGTTTCGGGATTCGCTGCCCGAAACGAACAATCAAAGTACATAAGAAAAATGTGACGTCACTCACATATGGAGCTCAGTACCTTGCCGTGGTACTGTAGTGCCACCTTGTCGACGAAGGAGAAATTGATGGAGAAATTTGTCGAAATGAGAACACCGACTAGTCCTTCATAGATGGCGCCATACTGGGCATATGAGTACATCGGAAATATGAAGAATAAAGAAACAATGTGTGAACGATGGTGACCCGACATAATATGTAAGGCTCGCACGAAAAAGAGCAACATAATCACCATGGAAATGCCGAACCTGTTAGCCATGCTATCCTCCCGGCATCGTCAAGAATGTTACACAGAAATAGACGTAATGTTAAGCATAAAGTACTGTAATTAATGATTATACTGTACAAAAATAGGAATGATATGTAATTGTAAATATGATGTAAATATCCATACGCAATAAATCCCTCCCAATTCTAGAAATTGTCATTTTGCAGGATTGGAAACCCTGAAACATGTGTTCTTTCGAACATTTCCTTTGGAAGCAACTTTCTTACTAGTTCTCTAGAAGTTCTAGAAGACGTCATCGTCCAGGATTAGGTCATTTTTCCCTAAAACCCTGAAACAGTTGTTCTATAAAACTTTATTCTTCACAACTTTGCCTTTGACACTAAATCTCCATATTCCATAGTTGAGCTTTCGCATATGACCAAGAAACTCAATTTCTTCCATTCCATTGGTCCCAGTGCCCAGACCACCGAGCCGATTTCCGTAAAATTTTCCCAGTTCTGTTAGTCCAAATGCTTTCATTTGACACCAAAATGTACAATTTCCATGCTATACTTGCTGAGATATTTGCGAAAAAGTTTCACCGATACTGGAAAAACCATGTTTTTGTTACTTCTTCGACCATATCTCCGGAACCACTTGACCGATTTTGCGAATCTTTGAACGTGTCGGACAAACTTACAGACGAAATCTTCAGACGACATTAAATACACCCCCTCACTCCAGCCTCGATCTACCCTACGTTACAATAAAATATCTTGTAGTAAACGTATGAAACCCTTGTATAATTCGTACTGGTCCAAAATGGGAATTATTTGTAGCCTCGTTTGGAGCACTCCAAGTACGTTAGACATTCTTTTATCAATTTCGGTTTGTATAAGAATCTGCACTTATGAAAGCTCGTAATTCGACAATTCTTTTTTTGTTTACGCAGACCTGCATCAAGAATTGTAAGAGAATTATACATAAAGCAAAACTCCCTCTCCACTGATATAAACTAAACTGTTCGAAAAAATCAAAAAGTTTCGAACAGTTCGAAAATCATTCACATCGATTTAACGAAAGTTCTAAACCTCAGGTGAGTTGACTGGGTGTACTTTAGAGCCCGAAATGTTATTTACGTGTCACAAGGACAAGAACCGAAACTTCTTTTCCGAGTGACGTAACAAATTTTACATGCTTCATGTAAGGGCTGAAGGTACGCTTTTCTCAACCCCTCCCCCAAAAAACTTGCGCGCTTATTGACTGTAAGACCCTTTTGCACTTCGTTATTGTAAATCTGCGTCACACTGTCACAGGCGTCCATCATTATAACTCGGATTATACTAACAAAGTGGAAGAATTTTACGAAATTCAAGTAAAATTTGAAAACTTCGGCTGAAAAGCAATAAGTCATACTCAAAAAGCAATTTTTGTCATTTTACAACTTGTTGCATAAATTACTATTTACTCACTCAACTTTTTCGGATTGCAATTTTCACAAAATTGTCATAATGTGAATTTATGGGGGAGTAAAGGGAGTAAATTACATTTCCGATTTACGCGTATTGGGAACAAATATATGAACTAAATTATCATAGCGAATAGCTTGAAAGATAGCGCAACAGCCAGGCATCAAGATATGAAAGCATGAAAACATATTTCATATTTCTTTCTTTTTTTTGGTTTTTTTACAAAAAAACGGAACGAAAAAGTTTTTACAATTTTTCATTTGGGATGATAAACATTTTGCCGTCATATTCTTCCAAGAAATATATTACACGAAATTCAACAAACATTACGGTACAGTCACATTATGTAATAGAAAAATTGTTGCAACGCTCGTGTCAAATTAAACTTTTATGCGCTCTTTCGTTATGACTGTGGCTGTCACATGATTGTCACAATAAAAGTGCAATTTTGATCTCAGAGCATTAGCTCATGGCTCATGGGCTGTGGTGTATTTGTTATATTCGTTCTGAAAGTGTTGATGCACAGACAATAATAAAAGACGATACGCTATCATCTACAAGACGATTTATTTACAAAAGAACATTAAATAGAAGTGTTCACTCTAATGGTGTCGTCTCTTATATTATGGTTAACGGAGTATTCAAGTGATGCCATCGAGGCATTACGGACATTACGTTGTAAAAATATGATTTGACGTTCAGAAGTGCTAATGACTCCGACATTGTAAGGAAAAAAAATTAGAAACGTCACCTAACTTTCCGTTCACTAACAACCACTATTATGACATGAACGACACAGGCCATTACAGTAGGAAGGGAGCCTATTTTGATAAAAACAAGTTATAAAATTATCCATTCAATTACCATAAAATCAATTTTTCCATTGACTATGGGTAGTAAAAATGCTCTAGTTTCTTTGTCCTTTTATTCGAAGTTTATGCTAATGTCCTTTGGAAGCTATTACAGTTAACATTGAAGGGTAGAATAACACAATTTAAATTTTTGTAACGAGAAGGTGTGTGCGGTTCTGAAAATATGCTCTTTCAGTTATAGTTTCGACGGACAAAAACATTTGCCGTGCACCGTCATTTACTACAACTACCACTCTATGAGGTCGTTTAAATTCAACCACCAATCAAGGTATCAACTTATCATTAATGACCTTTCATACCTTTCAATGAGGCTTAACGTTAGATAGTATAGTTTCTGGTCGAGGACTTGAAAGACAAATCTTATGACGCCTTATTCCTTCCTCGTTTTTCTTCTAGAGTCACTACCTCTTCAGTCGCAGTTTAAAATCGGTAGGCCAAACGTGTTACGGTTTATTCGATTCTAATTCTAGAGGACACGTATCTATTCTTTTTTTGGACCAGTACGAAGGGCCTGTGCGTTTACCACTACTTTTGTAACCAGTCGGTTTGAGTGGGGGAGTAGGGTGGAGCATCGATCATGAACAACAAAAGCGACACTCCTCGGTAAAGCCTTGCCAGATCAAAGCAGCCTGGTGCTGAAACTCTGACAATGCCTGTCTTTAAGAAGGAGGGATGTTGTTAGTTAGTAACACGATCGAAGTCAGCACCAGGCTGCGTACTTGGGACCCTAAAGATGTTTTCGCCAAATTGGAGGCATACGTCACATACGTTTCAATTTGACACCAGGCTGCTGCTGCTGCACTCTGCATTTGAAAGTCTTAACTCAAAGACGCAGCCTAGTGCCGAGTTGAAACTTATTATGACGTATGTGTACACTTTGGTGAAGACAGATGCTTAGCACCAGCCTGCGTTCTATATTTTCAGGTAAGTGCGCAGCCAGGTGTCGAATTATAAACTTATACAACTTCATGAATTTCGGCATTTCAAATTTTCGACATCAATTGTCCCGGCTGAAAGTGCAGACACTTCTTCTAACGAGGAGTTTGTTGAAAAAACTGGGCAATCTTAAAAAGTTAGCTCAACTACTAGATGAAAAAACAATGACTTTATTTAGCTATTGAGTGTGTACCTTTTTGAAATTAACAATTTTTTTTAACAAAAGCTTTGCTAGAAAAACATCGTTTTCATCGGCCGTGCTCATAGAAAGGGCTTACTTAATTTTCAAGACCATAAGTGCAAACTAAAAATTTATACATAAGACTCCCTTCGTCTTCTCTTCTTTCGCTTTTTGAACGAAATCGCATGTTTTATATAAGTCTAAATCACAACAAAAACCTCTTCAAAGATAGAGAGTGACGCAGTCCGTAAGTCTGCTTCCACAATTAATGATATCGCTTGAGATGACGCTATCGCTGATAAACGCAGAAGTTTGTTTGAATGGAACCTTGTGTTCAAAGTTTTGATCTCCTGAAAAAATTACAGCGCTTTTTTTAAAACAAGATTACGTTGTGTTAAAAAAATTGCGTCACAAATGCGTCA
>CM055404.1:150361947-150388364 GCA_029228625.1 Pseudolycoriella hygida | reverse complement strand
TTTCTCCGAAAAAAGTTTTTCCAAAAAAATTTTTCCTTGAAAAAAATTTTCTCTAAAAAAATTTTTCCTTAAAAAAATTGTTCTCCAACACCTTCGGCGACCTTCGAAATACCTTGTGTCACCTTCGTCTGCCTTCGGGACGCTTCGTGTCACCTTCGGGTACCTTCGGAACACTTTGTGTCACCTTCGGCTACACTCGGGACACTTCGTGTCACCTTCGGGTACCTTCGGAACACTTCGTGTCAACAATTCTTCTCACTGATTCATATAACTTTCCTGTAGAAACCAACTGTCTATAGGTATTCTTATTCACAATTTAGCAAAAAATCCAAGATGGTGTCGCTTTGACAGCTGGCAGCCATTTTCTAATGTCCCCAAAAAATTCTTCTCATGATACTCTATAACTTTCTAGAAGGAACCGTCTCTCTAAGTAGTGTCCATTCTTCTGATGAAACTCTATAACTTTCTGGAAGAAACCAACTCTGTAAGTGTTATCATTCCTGAGCTAAAATTCGAAAACCCAAAGAAGCATAATTTATATCTAACAAAAATCCAAGATGGCGTCACTTTGGCAGATTTCTGAAAATCCAAAAAAAAATCTCCTTACCAAACTCTATAACTTTCCCGAAGAAACCAACTCTCTACGTATTGTCATTCCTAAGCTAAAATTCGAAAACCAAAAAAAACCTAATTTATTGCTTGGGTTCAAGATGGCGTCGGTTTGACCGCTGGCAGCCATTTTTTAAGGGTCCCAAAAATTCTACGGACCAAACTCTATAACTTTCTCGAAGAAACCAACTCTCTAGCTATTGCCACTCCGGAGCTAAAATTCGAAAGCTCCGAGCATTTCCTAAATAACCCTCAAAATTGACCACTTTTCCACATGCCACGGCTTTTCCAGAATTTTCCCGGAAAAGCGGCATATGAAACTTTTCATTTGGGGCCGAGACTGACGTTCCCTGAAAATTTCAGGAAGATCGGCTGTCTAGTTCTCGAGATTGAAAATTATTAATAGATAGAACATAGATAGAAACCGACAGATCAGAAAAAAGTTTTCATAATGATGAGAATAATAGAAAAATTGATTCTCCATATAAAAATGTCATTTTCGAACCAAGATATCTCTACCAATTTTCAACCGATTTTGATGAGTCTGGGCTCTTTGGAAAGCTGCGGCGACGTAGTTTAAATAATTTGGAGGGGGAGAGGGGCGAGGGGAAAAACTCAAAAGTTCGGCTTTATGTGGCTCCTTGTCCCAAAGGTTTTTGTATGGAGTTTTTTGGGTTTGTGGACGTTTTTTTTTTGGGATGTGGGGACTGCGTCGAGCCCTCCGCTACCGCTCCGGGCATGATTAGCAGGGCGGAATCGCATCTCCTGCTTTGTATAAAATGAAACAACAGCTGGCCGTGCGCCAATAGCGAGTTTGCAAATAATGTCTTCGTCCAGGTATTCAAAATCAATTTCCCTGTGAATATTTACAACTTACCACACTCTGCATGATTTCATTTCGTGCATTACTAACTAGTAGGTAAATTTTTAATTTTTTATGGAACATATAGGAATATAAAAAGCGAGCGGAATCAGAGCAAGCGAATTTTTGAGATTTCGAAGTCACACCAGGTGTGGAGAAGTAAAAAAGCGAGACTGTAGCGAACGAAACATTTTTAGGTTGTGAGGGAGCCACTGATTGACAGTTGAATCACCGATGATTCACTGCGGAATCACGGATGATTCACCAAGGATTCACCTATCTTTCACAAATGAATCACCGATTATTTACCGATGAATCATAGGGGATTCCCCGGTGAATGGTGAAAACATAAAGTTGCTATTGCTACCTTAATCAACATTTTTCATTTTTAATTGCTTCTTGCTGCATACTTCATACTTGGAAAACCCTTAATTTGATTCCCGGAATCTAGAATTCCAAAGAATTTTGATCAGTGATTCCTCGACGTCACATTCGAAGGCAAAAATGAATGCTTCAGATTCAAAACAACGCGGTCCCGCTGAGTTCAAAATACTAATATCATCGCAAAAGATCGCGTGACAGTTGTTGACTAATAGCCGGCAAAGGAGGCAAACCGAAAGCCATTTTTCATTTACCGAAACCGAACCAAACCGCTGCAGCGTGTCTCAGTTTCTTCTTAGCTTCTCAGTTTCGAACAAGTTTAAGCTATTGACAAAAATGCCAAGAAGTAAGAAAGTTTTACATTCGGATTGCAGCGATTCTCATTCAAATGAGGTGAGTGTGCATCCAATTTTTTCTTTTGATGAAAACGATCGTGATTTGTGTATCGCAGCAACCCCCAGCGAAAAGGGCCAAGACTGAGAAACAGAGATTGTCATCTGGAGTCAAAACAGAGGATGGCACTGTTTTTGATTTAGATCGTTACAAGCGGGTCACTGTTCGTGAATTCAAAGGGAAACTCTACATTGATATTCGCGAATTTTACGAACAAAATGGCAAACAATTGCCTGGCAAGAAGGGTATTTCATTGCAACCGGAACAATGGCGGAAACTCTTAAGCATGACTGACGACATTAATGCAGCTCTTGCAGAGCATTGAAACGTTTTTCGAATGTTTCTTATTTCATGAAATAAATTTAATTTGAATCTTTCTTGGTGGTGCTTGAATTAACGTGACAGTAAGTTTAAATTAATAGCAACATACCTACGTTGTAAGGCTTCATACAGGGCACTGGCTCACCCACAGTTTACTTCTTATTCTATTTATTAATCGTTTGACTATCTCTTCGAAGGGCTATTAAAGTCTGTTGAAACTATGGAAGTAGCAGACACCTATCTTGTAATCCACTTATAGGACAAGAAGTTACCAGCCAAATCAACATACACACAAAGCCTAACTAATTGACACTCCAAATAAAAACTCGAACAAAACTTAAGAGTTGTTCACAATAATTTGAAGATTATTATGCAATCAACAACTCAAAGGAAAAATTATCAGATGTAAAGTCGCTGAAAATAACTTTATTATTTTATTAGTGGACCTTCCGACTAATTATCGAAGTTAATTTCTTCGATTATCTGAAGAAATCGGTAAAGATACGAGAAAAAACATTTGCGAGGGACCCGTACGAATCAGAATAAATGTGTGAGTTTTCACGTTCTTGAATAAGTGGCGGGGGTAAGAAAGTCTTTACATATTCAATAAAAAAAATCGCAGTCGGCAGGACTCGAACCTACGCTCCCAAAAGGAATCTGATTTCGAGTCAGACGCCTTAACCACTCGGCCACGACTGCTTGTGTTGCGATTGATGAAAACAGCATGCATAAACACACACACATACCTGCTTTCTTCCGCTGAATATATACTGTACGTGTAAAAGTCACTACCCTTTATTCCAGAGTGTTGTACAAGGAGGCATGCAACTGTTACCTAATTTCTTTGGCCAGGTTTGGATTCAGAGGGCAAGAATTCCCAAATAGAAACTTTCCTCCTTTCTCGGTATAGGAAAACTCAGTAGAAAAACCGACCATATTTCGGTGAAAACTGAACGGAATTTTACTAGTTTCTCCACGAAGTTTCAAGTGTGGAGAGTGGAGAGAAAAATTTATCAAATTTCAATGAAAAATGGCTGCAATACGTCGCATTTCTCCCATCATAAATTACTCGAAATTCGATTTAAAACCTTCAATTCGTGTGACAAAGAAGAGTGTAGAATATTCATCTAAATTGTGTTTGATAAATCAATCTCTTTGGTTTGTTCCATAAGGTTAAAAATCCGAAAATCTAGCTCGCTTTTAAATTTTTTAAATTCCACTTTTCGCTTTCGAGTGTCGGGTATTTTGTCCCGCCACCGATTTTTACCGGCTGCAAATCGGCGCGACGTTACAGCCATATCAATTTTAAAACATATTTCTCAACAACTGTTAAAAATACCAACATTAAACCGCTTATTACAAAGACAAGGAAATGTTGAAGAATGAATTCTGAGAATTTACAATTTACAACGGTGGCATGGGGAACTGATTGATTGGCTAATTTCAGGTTATGGTCGTGTCCATTCTGTATTAGAGCAAGAATTTCTACCGTCATCTATTTTCTGAGCTGGAGCACAAAATTTCTACGGTCGTATACTTTCTGTGAACCGTAGAGTCTCCGTGCTCCAGCTCAGAAAATAAACGACCGCAGAAATTCTGTGATGGAACATAGAAGTGGGTACGCCAATAATCTGTAATCAAATCATTTCCATTGAAATTAGCCTCTCCCACCAAGTGTTTTTAATATCTAGAAAAGGAGTGGTTTCAAAAATTTGTTCTGTACTAACTTGAAGCAGATGATTTCCTTGGTAATTTCGCAGAGATATAAGTCAAAAAGTTTCACCGACCTTTTCCACTTTTTCTACCGTAACTTCGAAAAAGATCTTGACCGATTTTGCTCGAATTCAATTCCGTTATCAATTTTTCAATTTTCTTTCAAGAAAAAAAAAAAGATTTTGTATTTGATCGGATGACTCCTTTTATGAAGAAAAAAGGCTTTTTCACAAAATCTCTACCCCGTCAACTCCACGCCTGCGGCAAGCTTCGTTACGCCCTACAGGCTACCTTACGTGCATGGGACTTTGTCCCACGCCGCGCTAGGGGCTCCGAATCTTAGTGCCCAGCCCTGGAATCTTATACCCCCGAATCGCGGCTGGAAATAATGTTTTTTTGCCGGTATCCAAATCCGATTTCCCATTTTTTCCTGGTATCCGTCTAAAATCGATAAAATTTCCCACTGAAGAATCGAGATTTCCCGGTGAAAAGTTGAGATTTCCTAGTGATCAAAATGCGATTTCCCGGTGACCAAAATGTTGAACTGTTGCGAGCGGAGCGAGCGAGATTTTTTTTCATACTTTTTGACGAAACCGTTGACATATCAATCAATATTTTACAAAAAAAAATTTATGAATAGCGAGCGGAGCGAGCGAAATTTTTTTTAAATAATTTTTTCCGAAATCGTTGACATATCAATCAACATTTCACAAAGAAAAATTTATGAATCGCGAGCGGAACGAGCGAGATTTTTCTTAATACTTTTTAACGAACTTGTTGACATATCAATCGAAATTTTACAAAGAAAAATTTTACAAATCGCGAGCGAGATTTTTTTGAGCGAAGTCATCAAAATCTCAATAAGAGTTTATAAAAGGCGCAGGCGGAGCTAGCGAAATTTTTCATAATTTTTTTCAACTAAGTTGTTTACTCACTTTCCATTTTTCAGCCATTTGCCATTTTTTATTTATTTCCCGTTTTTCAGTAGTTTCCCATTTTTCATTCATTTCCCATTTTGCAGCAATTTCCATTTTTTATTCATTTCCCGTTTTCAGCAATTTCCCATTTTTAGTCATTTCCCACTTTGAAGCGATTTCCCATTTTTAGTAATTTCCCACTTTGAAGCGATTTCCCATTTCTTATTCATTTCCCATCTTGAAGCGATTCCTCATTTTTTAGTCATTTCCTATCCTGAAGCGATTTCCCATTTTTAGTCATTTCCCACTTTGAAGCGATTTCCCGGATTTCCCATTTTTAGTAATTTCCCACTTTGAAGCGATTGCCCATTTCTTAGTCATTTCCCATCCTGAAGCGATTTCCCATTTTTTAGTCATTGCCCATCTTGAAGCGATTTCCCATTTTTAGTAATTTCCCACTTTGAAGCGATTTCCCAATTCTTATTCATTTCCCATCTTGAAGCGATTCCCCATTTTTTAGTCATTTCCTATCCTGAAGCGATTTCCCATTTTTAGTCATTTCCCACTTTGAAGCGATTTCCCATTTTTAGTAATTTCCCACTTTGAAGCGATTACCCATTTTTTAGTCATTTCCCATCCTGAAGCGATTTCCCATTTTTTAGTCATTGCCCATCTTGAAGCGATTTCCCATTTTTAGTAATTTCCCACTTTGAAGCGATTTCCCATTTCTTAGTTACGTTTGTGGCTACTATTCACGTTTGTAAAAATCAAATTTGAATATTTGAAAACATTAGTGCCAGTGTTGCAATCAAAACCATAACAGCTAATTTCGAAATCAGTATTGACAGCTCTTAAAATTCGAAACTGAAGGAGGGCTGCGGGAATTGGTTTTTTTTTCTTTAAAATTGTATTGCGTTTCAGCGGGTACTTAGACCACAATATTGAGTTGCGAAGTGTGTAGTCCTGAAGTAATGACTCGGAATGGACGTGAGTGCGGTAGGAGGCACATCTGATGGAGCCGGTACCGTAGATAGAAACGTCGAAACAATGGAGACCGAAGAAAACACTCTACTTCTGTCGGATGACGATGACGGGGTGGCAGTTGTTTTGAATCGCATCAATTGACCACCATCTGAGCGATCGATGGTCGAAACAGGAGTTGAACGGAAGGTGGTGGAAGAGAAGATACCGAATTAGAAAAAGAATAACAACAGAAGGGGGGTTGTGAAGAAAAGGCGCCGGAAAGCTAAAGCTCTATCAGTAAACTCAGCACCGACTCTAGAAATTACTCAACGAGGAATTTCGGGAAATTTTGTTTTGTGTTGAACCAAAAAATTGAGCAGGTCATGGCTACCACAGATTTAAAATTTTCAATATCAACCACTAAATTCAAAGTGTGACGCAAGTCTTTTTCATGACAAGAATGCATTAACATTGACTGGAATTCCATTGTTCTAGACGTTTAAGTTAAATGAGTAGGTAGTGTTAATGGTATCAATAGATGCAGATTTTTAGGTACGATTCAATAAAAACGGTCTCTTAAGATTAACTGCAAGTTCGAAAAGGATAACAACATTTGCTATGAAGGTGGATTTTTTGCTTTTTCGCAGCTTGAACCAAAATTTTATGCCTCAAATTTAATTAAAAAATCTCAAAAGCGTGTAAAGCTTTTTAATTGTAACTTTATAACACTCGTGAGGATTTCCGACACGGCCCGCAACTACCCACGCGGTATGATTCGAAAAAGTCATTTATTTCCTTTGATAAACGTTTATTTAAAGTATTTCAGAGACATCTTAGTCGCTGCTGCAAAAAAGATCTTCACAGTTCACTCCAATGAAACGCTGGAACCGACTTAAAATAAAACTTAACTTGCAAATGCCCGTTTGAATGTCACATCCTGGTACCAAAATTGGTCTCTCATTCAATAAAAACACCAAGTCATGGTCACCGTCAGCGCAACTGAAACGAAAAATTAGGCAAAACTTTAATATCTGATCATGAAGATCAATGAAGATCACACGAGCCAAAATAGTACATTACATTGTACCCTGCAAAAGAATTCATTGCATGAGGAATCAATTTTGTGACAAGAGCCAAACTCACGAGTGTTTTTTTGAGCAACAAGCTTTGGAGACTGTTGTTTTGACGAGTGTAGAGTTGGGGTATCCAAGCCGAAGGCGAGGTATGCAGCTACACGAGTCAGCATAACAGTTTCCAGAGCGAGTGAGTTCGCGAGTTCACAGAATTGTTTCCGAAGTAATCAAATATTATATGTAGCAGGGTCCACTGTATAATGTTCATTGCCTGTCCACGCGAAAATTGAATTTTACATAAAAATTTACGAAAAATGTATCGAAAATGTACTATCATGTTGTGGATCATTTCCTCCTCAAAAATTTCCAAACTGCTTGTAAAATTGTTATGTAAAAATTCCCTCTCTAGCGTGACTTGTTTTTTGTTAAGTACACAATTTTGAAGAGAGCTTTCAGGCTTTAGTTTTCCTTATCCTCAATTTTACTTACTCATAACGCACAACGACGAAATTCGCAGCATTCGGAGTCATGATACTAGTTTTCCAGTGTCTTGCTGTTTGTTGTGCAAAGTTGTGCTGGTTGAGATTAATGTCATCTCTAAATGCACCAAGAGTGACCATTAACGCTTGTACCATTTGTGAGTAAGTTACAAAAACTCGTACCGTGGTGTCGGCACTACTGTTTGATTGTAAATGAGTGAGCAAGTCTTGCATTAATCCACAATTCAGATTTTGTATTAAGCGTTGGTTACGTACACCATAGCCGGTAAAGTGATAGTAGCCCAAGTCTTGGTAATATTCCAAAATCGATTGATGGCTCTAAGAAAAAATGGCGACGCAAAGATTAGAACAAAAATAGTTATTTTCGTAACTTTCCCGGAAATTCTTTATCAAGTATGAAATCTTTAGTGAGAGCCGAATGCTAGCGAAATTTTTTGAAATTAAAAGAAAATTGAACCCTAGCGATGAACAAACTTTCCACCTACCAATTTTCCAATTTCAAAAAAATAAAATATTTTCGCTCGTATGTTAATTTCTCAAAGACCAGCCCCATACGATCGAACGCTTTACTTACAATACTAAAAGGAATGCACCACGCCGAGGGATCTCCGATTTCGGATTCAGACAGTTCAAAGTAGGTTGCCGTCTCGAATCTGCACCACTCCCACATAACTAAAACTGTGTCCACACTCAATTGATTGGAGCCATGAAATCCGAGTTTTCGATTTATTTCTTCCATCATTTCTTCAAACTCCGGTCCATTTTCGAAAGCTACTTGCTGATGTTGATTGGCAACTTCCTCCCTGAACGGTGGACAAAAGTCGATCGGCCGCAGGAAGGAATCATTTTCAGGTACGTCTTCGAAAAAGACATTTTCCGATTCACTTTCACCGAAAAGGCCACTTGCAAATGCACGAATAGTTGTGTTTGTTCGCATGGTTCTAGTGTGGCGGAAATGGAAACGTTGCCTGTCGTAGGTCTCGGTTAGAATGGTGGGGAAGAATTGTTGGTAACGACGTGCAATATTTCGCATTCCAATTCTACCGGCTTCCGTTGTTAAACTAGCCGACTCTAAGGTCAGATTTGGGTCTCTTCTCCAGTCACGAATCATTTCAAAATCTTGTCTGCACAACGTTGTCCGACCTGCATCGTAATTTCTAGCAATATCCTCTTGAATCTACGAATATTGCGTTAACTTGTGACATTTTTTGAAGATTTCACAAGCACTTACTGTTGAGTCAGCGAAATCGAACATGTCCTGAAGATCTGGTGGGTGAGGGAATCGTCCGCCGTGTCTGCTTAGAAACCAAAACCTTGATGGAGTGCAGGCTAATAAAACTTTCGATTAAAAACATGTTTCGCTCATGAGAAAGAAAGACGTTACAGGAAACTGTTGGATTTACAGAAGTACGACGTACTGCCTCATAGGAGGTTCGAGTAGCATGCATTTGTACTTGCGGGCGTATTAAGTCCGTCGAGTAACAGTAAAACGGATTGTTTATAGACACACCAGCATTTGCTGATCCGACTATAGACAAAACTACCAAAGTTGCTACCGTCTTCATCTTTTTTTGTCTAACTAAACTGAGTTTTACATTGCTTAATGGTTTTATACAACAACAAAATTCTTATCTAATAGAATAACAGTTTTCATGACTTTCGATTAACAGGAATAACACCAATATTCGACTATGGCAAATAAAATTTTATGGACATCATCAATGAGATAGCGAAGCAGTGTGTTACTTGGCTAGATTAGGAGGGCTGCCTAATAAAAGCTCTCTCTGCACTGAGAAAATTAACACTTCCCACATTTCATTCTAAGCTTAAACTCAGCGATTAAGGATTGAGTGAACAGCGGCAATACAAGACTCGTTCATTGGACATTACCATCAAAGTAGGATCTACTTCCGCTAACTTTTATTTTTGTTCGAAATTCAAGTCAGTGGCTATTGGTAATCGCTTTCAACTTGTATTCTACTTGCTTTTGAGTTCAGCACAAAATGCTAATGACTTGTGATTTTGCAAAAAAAAAGAAACTGCCACCGGAGTGTCGCTCGTATTCCCTTCTGGAAAATAATCTTCTGAAGGGGGGGGGGTGCATTGTCGTATCCTGACCCTCACGCTTTGCATTGGGGATTTTCGTATGACCAGGTATATCTGTTGCACGCGCATTACAATTATTCATGTCAAGCAATAGTTATTTACCTCAAAAGGACAAAAGCCAAAAGTCCTTTTTCAAGTAACGTTTTAAGTAAACTTTTGCCCCTAAAAATCGACATATTTTTACTTTCGGCTCTAATATGAAGCATGTAATAGTATTTTATGATATGAGAACTGTAAAATGGTATATCGGTTCGAGGTGGAGTAAATGGTTCGAGACGAAGTCGAGGGCCTAGTTTACGACAGCGAGAACCGAGATATCATTTTATATTTCGTGTAGCATAAACAGTTTTATGTACCGAGCGGCTGAAAGTTCGCTTGCTCTACTGCAAAGTGGACTTTACAGTAGAGAGGTATTTAAAACATACTTTTCTGTATAAGCGAGAGTGTATTGGCGTTTGTATTTCCAATTTGGGGTCTTTTTGGGATATTTTTTGTGAAGCAAAACTCTTGTCTTTATACTGAAGTATTAATTCGTCACA
Organism: Pseudolycoriella hygida; assembly: GCA_029228625.1. NCBI lineage: Eukaryota > Metazoa > Arthropoda > Insecta > Diptera > Sciaridae > Pseudolycoriella > Pseudolycoriella hygida. Next base: position 150,377,987 of record CM055404.1, on the reverse strand, counting down.
AGTGAAGTAAAAACTATAATAAAAGATAGCAAATTAGCTAATTTAACCTCTAACTGAGGAGAAACTTGGTGTTCTTTTTTTAACAGCCCACCAAGATAATTCTTTCGATTTGCTCCAACTAGTCAAAGCCTCCCACCTATAATTTTGATGGTTTTCTACATAAAGGTAACGCTAAACTCTTGCATTTGTGGGAAGGTGGGAACGCAAAGCTTTTAAAACTGTCAGAATTCGAATGACCTACAGAAATTACCCAAGGTAATGTCGAAAACCCTTCTGAAGTACGGCAATTGTAGAAGTGGATATATTCCGGGATAATGTCATTTTTCCCTAAAACCCTGAAACACGTGTTCTCTAAAATTGTATTCTCTACAACTTTGCCTTGGACACTAAATCTCCATTTTGCATAGTAGAATAGTTAAGCAGACATAGACGAAAAGCCATCTGAAACTCTATTTCGTCGCCATTCCATTGGAAGAGTGACTCAATTTCCCAGTTCTGTGAGGTCAAATGATTTCACTTGACATTAAATTGAACAATTTCCGAATAATACTTGCTGAGATATTTGTGAAAAAGTTTAACCAACCGTCGAAAAACCATGTTTTTGGTCACTTTTTCGACCATATCTACGGAACCACTTGACCGATTTTGCTAATCTTTGAACTTGAATCATGGGACTCATGTGTCTTTCAGGGAAAAAAAATTTCGGGTGATCGGTTGAGCCGCTTAGAAAAAAAAGTGAAATAGGACGTACGGGCGATCGCACATTTTTTTGGACAACCTACGCCATGTTACAATAAATTTGAGTTTTTCAATCTTATAGGACCCTTTTGCACTTCGTACGGGTCCAAAAACACCACCCTAGCACATCAAGAGTAGAATTCTTTTGCTAAAATCTGAAACCCCGAAATTTTAGTTATTTGTTGCCAGATTGTTCTTTTTCAACCAGGAAGTCAAGGAGGGCCACGCCTCTCTGATAATTTGTTGAGGGAGCGGCTGCCCCCTCCTAATAATAATGATAGCGTATGGTATTGTTTAGCCGGGAGGACACTTTTTAAGTGACAGATTCGGCTACCATTGCTGCTATAGCTAGTGAAAGTACTTTTACATGGTATTGTAATGACCTAGCACTAGGGACCACATGCTTAACGTTAATTCCGAACCACGCCTTCTAAGTATTTTTACACTCTGAAGGATTTTTTAATGTTGCGCCTTAGTACCTATAGCAGTACTTTGCCCACTAAAGCGCAGTAGGAGTAGAATACCGACAGCTCCCAACAGTATATTGACCGTTAAGCCGTGTGACAGCTCTTCACACACAACTACACCAGATTTGAACCGATTCAGCCAGCTGTGTATTTGTGTACACGTCTGACAACCGATTTTTTTTCTGTTGCGGGTGAGTTTCGAACCATCACATTGGCAACTCAATCGAATATTGGAAAGCAAACGAGCTATCCATTACGCCATTACGCCTCCTAAGCAAAGTCGACACATCTGAGAACAGGCGGACCTTTTCGTTTTTCTGGAGTTTTTAATTTAATTTGACTGGAACTTATATACAATAGTCTTCGAACTTGACTGTTGTTCTTTTTTGCAATTCACAAATCGATAGGTTCGTGAAAAGAATGCAACTCGATTTCAACAATAATTCCCGCAGCATGTGCAGTGTACAGGTACAGACAATCTGCATAAGAAACTTAGTGCGAAAGAGACAGCAAGCTTTGTAATGACTTTTGCATGCATTTTTTTCTCTCTTTCTCACTAAGTTTCTACAAATTACGGCCACGATCACAAATAGCTCAAGACCATCACCACATTTTCTGAAAAAAATAGAGATAAGTTTCCAAAATCAAACACTTTCGCAGGTACAACAGTAAGTTCTTTTCTGCCTCTATATATGGCTAATTCAATCGGTACCGTCACCTGGGTAACGAATTTTATCTCTTTCACTCTTTCAATGTGATTTATATTAACATGAGACAAAACAGGTGACATGGTAGCGACAATGAATGAGCTACCGATGGAATTAGTCATATGCTCCTTTCGTTGGCTGAAATAGTTTCACTAATTACCGACCAGATTTCGAATTGAAATATGGTCGATAACTGGTGCTGGACGGAGACTATTACATGGTCGATAACTGATGCATTTACCTCACAAAAAGTATCATATTTGAAAGATATGGAGCTTATGCATCTCATTATGAAATTCGAATTGCTTTGACGATAAAGAAGTATTTGCTGCGGCACAAAATTCCTATTATTTATATGGTAGGAATTTTGCGCTGTGTATTTTTGATTAATTTTGAATATTGGCAGCTTGTTCGCGCTATGTAAAAATCAGAGAATTGGTGCGAACTCGAGGCGGTTTCGCTTAGAGAAAAGTTGAAAATAGGTGCGAACTTAATGTAAAGTAGGTAAAAATGGGAAATTCCAACCAGTCGTTTTGAGAGAAGCCGACAACACGCCGTACTAAACACGTCAGTTTGTTTTTTATTTGTAAATAGTTTAAAATACGTACACAAGAATAGAAAATTACAAAAAAACTTCAACCGTTCGCAATTCATCTCTATTTAAAACCGACAAATTTGGTGAAATCGCACGGGCTTTGTGTTGCTTTTAGGTTAATAAAAACTTCCGAAATATTGATTGCCCTACATTTAAATCTATAAATTGTATCGTTCTTTCCAAGTATAACTCATCGGAATTAGAGTAATGTGAAGTTTGACATGTTCCAAAAAAGTATGTTTTTTTAATGGACACAATATGTAACACACATTCATTTTGTAGCATGAAAGAATGTTCAATAATTTGTTTCTAAATAATAATCGAATTCGTTATTAACAGCTTTAGCACTATGGTTGACAAATTCGGTGTACGTTGTTTATGCGAAACGACTGTCTCACTTTATTGGGCGTTTCAATAGTTTTTGAAAAAACGAAATCAACGATTTAAATTGGAAATTGCCATACCATATTTCACATGGGAAACAAATATACTAATAACGTCCACCAGTCTGAAACCAGCTTACAGCCCATAAAATAAAACATTAAAAAAAAATGTTTAGGTAGGGCAATTGAGTACAATGACTCCTTTTTATTATTTTTCGTCTGGTTGCGCTTTTTTCTATTTTCCAACTAATGAACTTTCCTGCGGTTATTGGACTAAAAGATTACAGATTTGCAACAATGGAAGTTTTCAAATACAATAATAAATTTATAATTTTTTTTGTTGGCAAATATTGTCGCGCATAAGTTTACTATTTAGTATGAGGTAAATCGCAGTTGATTTATTTATTTATTTTCATTTATTCTGACTGCACAAAAAAAGTTTATATAATGAAAAACACAAAGAACTTAAAAAAATCGATAGAAAATAGCAAAATACAAAGAAAAAAAAAATAGAAAAAAGGGCATCACGAACTGGTCGTAGCTGATCCGATCCGAAATAAAAAATTCAAACCCGAACTGAACCAGAAATCCTGACCCAAAACCGAACTTTTTTTTTAAAAAGATTGCATTTGAAATGCTTTTTAAATCCAATTTTGAGAAAATAATTGAATGAAATTATTTTCTCGAATCGGGTCTGGTTTTTAGTTAGGTTGAAGTGGGTAGGACTCTGCCCTTGCACCTAAGCCTATATTGGGCCTGTTTGTTAGTTAAGTCTTCGAACCCGACCCGACCCGACAAAAAAATAAATTCAATAACGCGACCCGACCCGACTCGTCAAATTGATTCGCGTTTGGGTCGTGTCGGTCCCGCTCACCTCTAGTTCTGACCCTGGTAAGAAAGACAATTCTAAAAATATTGGTATTTTAAAGATGCGAGAAAGAGAGAAACATCCTCATGTATCACGAGTCATAAAGCCAAATACCAAGATCTTGTACTTCAGTCACACGCGTCAAACAGATACCATCAATTCCATAAACAAATCTAACAGGAGACCTAATTCTAAAACAGGACACCGTTCAACTCAAGCCGATTACGTTTGCACCAATCTCAAAGCAACTTCAAATCAGATTGCAATCGCATGGCATCTGAAATAGAACGTTATCAACTTAAGATCTTAATCTATTTAAAAGTCTTGAATACGTCGTTCATAAATAGAATACATCAAAGTGGGCTCAAATGACTGCCCTGCGGAACCCCAGACCCAATTTTTAGAGACATGTCCCAACAGTTTAACATACTGATAGCGGCCGCTAAAGTACGATCGAATCCAACTCTGAAGAAAAATGTATCTACCACAATATCTTTCAGCATCTTCAACAACAACTAGTGAGACACCCTGTTGAACGCTTTCTGAAAGTCGATATAAATCACATAGAGCTGAGATCTAGACTCCATTATCTCAATCGCAATAAGAGTGAATTCTAATAGATTAGTTTATGTCGGTCAACCCTTAACGAAACCGTATTGAGCCGATGATACATGACTACTCAGTCGTTCACTAATCAATTCTTAGACTTTGGACTCAAATAGATTTCTTGAAACCCGATTTGAAAATATGTTTTATAAATGACTTTTTCCAGAGAGTAGGACATGTTTTAGATAAAAGGGATATGTTGAAAACTTGAATCAGTGCGGGATCAGACCCTCGTAGCATTTCTGCAACATTATGCGTGAAATATCATCGGACGTGTCTAATTGATTTCATCAAAATATCAGCTTCTATCATGAAAGCACAGCCGCCGATACCTACCTCAAGCGTATTAGAGCTCTCAGTAGCTAAGAAAATTGCAACTATATTTGAATACGGGACAAGACACAGGAATTTAAAAGTTATAGGGTAAGATTATAAGCCCTTCATGCTACGTATGGGTCTATGAACAACGATAATTTTAGCAGTTGAGTTATAAACTGCGCCAGATTGTATATATAGAACATTGGCGACATTACGTAGGTGTGCCATCTAAAATGATGATAAATATCGTATAAAAGCGACGACGGTGACGTTTCGAATTACATGGAAACATAGTCTCGTGTTGATACCCAAAGTAACAAAACAAATAATTTTAAACTTTTTATTCAAGAACTCGTATTTACATTTTTAGTTCAATTAAAATAGAACCTGGGAAACCTCTAAATTACCAACCCTTTCATGCGACATTACTCGACCCAGACCTTTATTATATGCAGTCGAAAATCATTTTTCATTGTTGCTCTACTTATTCAATGCTAAAAACCTTGTTTCTACATCAATATAACCATTAAGCACTGTGCATTGTATAGAAGTGAAAGATTGTATAATCCTTTTCCACACAATTCGCTATATACGAGCATTCATTAGACATTAAAACTATGATATCTAAATGTGTTGTTGGGGGAAAACCACTTCAGAAATATGGGCACTGATCCCATATATCCAGGTTTTGAAAAGTATTTGCCTGCACAATAATTCCAAAAACTATGACGATTTTGAATCCAAGAATTTCACTTTTCAATCCACTAATTTCAATTAGCGTTATAACGCTTCATATCCATTTAATCTTTCGTTATTTGGTGCGGCCTTTGGGTGATGAATCACTCTGTTCCACGCCACACTATCATCCCCCAAGGACATCTATCTACAAACCTACTTCTTGGTCTAAAATCCTCTTGATATCACAAATTCCAAGATTTTTGAAAAATTAAAAAAATCAAAATTCCATCCACAAAATTGTATTGGTTATCCCCTCGTTGTTTGCTTAATGTTCTCTCTAAGCCTATCCGAAATAATCATCATAAAGTAATGTGCTTTCTGTGTAACCCAACCCCAATAAAATGTTCAACGGAAAATGGATTACCACTCTAGTTAAGCCCAGAGCTTTTTGTTTTATGATAAATAAAGTATTGGTCGAACCTATGGAGAAATGTGTATCTACAATTTTGCTGGAGATATAAAGGTAAAATTAGTTGAAACAATTATCAACTGTATTTGATTTGCTCAGGAAATTTTACTGCCAATTACACATGCACATTGTGAGAAAATGTACCATCAGTCTTATTGTTTAATTTACATTTTCTCAGATTTACTTCCACCCACGTTTAATTAAACAAAACAGATTAGTCCACATGGATCACCCTGAATGAGAAAAAGGGTACATACCCCCCAAAAAAACTTTGTCTCATTTTAATAGGATTTTTATACTATTATTGAATTTTCACTGGGTACAAAAGCTACGACCAATTGAAGCACTGTCTGGTTCGATGCAAATACAGCTCTACCTTTCTCACAGAAGCGTTCGAAAAAATCGAGCCGGTGCTGAAACACTTCCCTTTTGGAATTTCTCTATTGTTACATCTGATATCGACAAAATACTTTATGCTAGTCTACGATCTTGTGAATCGTCTGATATGTACGATACAAAATATTCTCAGGTCCGACAACCGTAGTGATGATAATGTGTATTTTGTGCGATCCATTTTGTCGAATGGCCACCATCGACCAACTGTGCTCTTTGTTCCGCGATATTTTTCGAATGTGTTGTTTGTCCAGTACAGCGCCATTTATGGGGGATGTGACAACGTTTTTTCCCATCAATTTGTGTGCTTGACTATGGACCTATAGTATAAGTGTCAAATCGTCGTTGGTATGCATTGTCTTGCATTGCTTGTATGCTTGTCACTTTTGAACATTTTCTGATACTTTTCGTTTCTCAGCAACGACCCAATTTATGATGCTTGGGTGGACTTAGCGACGTTGTACAATGTTCGATTTGTTAAACAAACGAATTTCGCTTAGAGAAAAATTCCTATAATTGTCTACACCGGGGATCAAACTCGGATCTTCTCAGTGACAAACCCGTCCGAAGCAACGATGCAAATAAACCTTTACGAATCCCTAAAAAAGCCTAAAATTTAAAACGAAATTTCCAGACAAATTTTGAACAAAAAATTAAAAAATTGTACTAGTGCCTAAAGCACTTAGGAGACGCCTGTTTTTCCCTACAACACTGCACAAAAACCTCATCATTAAAGAAATATTCACGACCAAATATCGTGTAGTGTCGCGTGGCGTGAGTTTGGCCCACACTAAGGCTACTACAGCCCGAACCACAGGTCTGCATTGTTAACTGTTTCACTATTTTTTTCATTTCGGAAAATGGTTTAAAATTGTACTACGTTATTTTAAAAGTTTTTCATGAAACTAAATTTTGAAAATCAAAATATAGTAATCGGTGCAACCAAAAAAATGTGGTTCTAACTATTACCGCGAAATTTTTTGGTTTCACTTTTAACCAAAAATTTTATAGTTAGTTTTAAAACTAAAATTTATTTGGTAAAAAATTAAACCAAATTTAATTTAGTAATAAATTTGACCAAAATATTTTTGGTAATTTTGAAAACCTCCAAATTTATTCAAATGTTTGGAAGTTTCAGGCATTTTACCACAAAATTTCTGGTATTATATTTAATCAAAAAATAAATGGTTGAATTTAATACCAGGAAAAAAAATGGTTAAACATACAACCATAATTTTTGTAGTTAAATGAGTAACCAAAAATATTTGGTTACTTCTATTACCATAAATTAATAGTATTTCCGAGTACCAATTCTTGGGATGGTTCTTCGAGTAACCATTTTTTTATAGTGGTAACTTTAACCAAAATTCAATGGTTACTCGAATAACCAGAAAATAAATAGTGAAACAGTTAACCATGCAGACCTCTGGCCCGAACCACTCAACAGATTTTCTTTATTTTAATTTTCGTGATTTTCTGATGTCCACGTCTTTCATTCAAAGAAGAGCGATTTCCGTGCTAGTTTCGCAGAGATATATGCGGAAAAGTTCCACGAACCTTCAAAAAAACACGTTTTTGACCACTTTTTCGACCGTAACTTCGAAAATTTCAAACTGATTTTGCCCAAGTTTAACCCCACAATCAAATTTTTGATTATTCTTCAGGAAAAAAAAAGTTTTTGAAAATCGAATAAGATTCACCCGCTTTATGTAGAAAAATTCGTTGGACAGTCGGACATTTTATTGCTGATTCGTCATCTAAGGACTATACGACCCCCCTCACCCTTACTTCCGGGTCGAAGTCGAAGTGGTTTCAAACGTCGTATTTAACGCAAAAAACTCCTTTTCGAAGAACTTCGTTTTTCGTACGGGTCTAAAAACACGTTGGGCCCTAGTAGCGACTCAGTCTGGGGAAGTCCAGCTACAAGCATCACACTCGGAACCAGACTAGACTAAAGAATGTTAAGTGAGCTAGGCCGCAGCTGTTGAAAAGGTAGAAGCAAATCTTTATTTCAACAATAAACAAAGCTTCACAAATCAAGACCTATATTCACAGGAATTTTTCTTGAAATGTTAATTGTTTCGCTTATACAGCAGTAGATGACGCTGATATTGACCATCCCTGCCCTTAAACAACACGTTCCACAATTTTTCCAACCCTTTTTTTCCTTCAAGGAACTATAAGATTGTGAAACTTCGTCTAAACGTAGAATTCGTGTGAAACTTCTCTACGCCCTATGAGGTGGTATTGTCTCGTAGGTGAGACGAGTTCTGTGTATCTTGCGTTTCGACGTTCGTAGAATAGAGGAAGACGAATTCTATATGTGTATTCTTGTATTTGACCAGCTGGTAATGCCAACAACAAACTTGCAAACTGTATCAAAAGAACTTCTTCTGTTTACAACCCCAACCCAAAGACGCTGCTTGTGTTGAAAGCTTGTGATGTTGAAATCGGTGGCCAAGTAAAGAATTCATTGCACCCACAAGGGTTGTCACACTTCTAAACGGTTCAAGTATAAATGGGTTGTGTATTTGGAATTCCAAACGCTTTATAGACATAAAAGCACTTTTTATTTCTTTTCTTTTTTTGAACATTATTATGGAATGCAAAGCTAAATGTTTTCATGGAGTAGCTTACGATATCGCTTTGTATTTGTTGAACAAGATACTAACAAGTACATAGCGTTTATGTAGAACCACATTACAGTTAGCGAGCGTGTATATGCAAAAATCAACCTACCCAGACAGGCAATTTGCCAAATAGCACGAGACATTGAATATTCTGTAAAATGGAGCACGTAATATTTGTCTACATTTTAAGTTTCGTCATTAAGTAAAACAAACAATCGTTTGTGCATACACAAACTATGTAATTAGCGATCTAAGGAGATTCGGCAGTGAACCGGGAAATGGGAGATATTTATCTGAGTACGAACGTCGTCGATTTCATTATGACAAATTGAGTGATAAAAATTTATTTTTAACCAATTGTGGTAGTTGCGGGAAATGATAGGTCTATCAATAGGACTATCAATAGATTCAAATATCAGCATGAACTTTAAAGAAATGTCATAGTTTCGTTTGATTGGAAGTTTTCGTCACATGTCGAAGGTTTGGAATGCAAATTTTTTGACGATACGTTGTTTAGTCTTAACACGGCAGTGTTAGAGTACGATGCGAGTGAATCGCAGTTTTGTTTGAAAGCTCAACTTGACTAGAATAACGATAGTTTTGCTAAGTTGAACCTTTGGCGATTTAATCGCGTCGCACGCTTTAACACGGCAATATACAACTGTTAAAAAAATTCTTACTGTCGCCTGGGCGTAATAACCGCCCTTACTTAGCGTAGAAGAAGGTGTGGTATGAACAAGTCCAAATAACGTAAAATTAAGAAGCTTGTAAAGCTTCCTTGAAAATTATTATCTTTAAGCGCGCTCATATGACATTCAAAAACTTTAATAATAAAATAAAGTAAAATTGAGGAGAATTTAACGCTTTTGAATGTCCTATGAGTGCGTTTAGAGATCAAAATTTCCAAGGAAGTTGAAAAGAAGCTTCAAAAGCGTTAAAAGCTTCTTAATTTTACGTTATGAATTCTTACGAATAAAAAATGTGGGATGATGTGAGAAGTGTGTGGGATGATGTGGGAAGTGTGTGGGATAACGTGGGAAGTGTGTGGGATAACGTGGGAAGTGTGTGGAATGATGTGGGAAGTGTGTGAAATGATGTGGGAAGTGTGTGGAATGAAGTGGGAAGTCCATTGTAGTGTTCCGAAGGCAGCCGAAGGTGACACGAAGAGTTCCGAAGGTAGCCGGAGTGGACACGAAGTGTTCACAAGGTAGCCGAAGGTGACGCGAAGTGTTCCGAAGGCAGGCGAAGGTGACACAAAGTATTCCGAAGGTAGCCGAAGGTGATACGAAGTGTTCCGATTGTAGCTGAAGGTGTTGGAGAACAATTTTTTTTAGAAAGAAAATTTTTTTGGAGAACAATTTTTTTCAGAAAGAAAATTTTTTTGGAGAAATTCTTTTTGTAGAAAAATTTTTTTGGAGAAAAATTTTTTGGAGAAAATTTTTTTGGGAGAAAAATTGTTTTCGAAGAAAGAACAAACTTCTGCGTATTATCAGCGATAGCGTCACCTCAAGCGATATCATTAATTTTGGAAGCGGACTTACGGACTGCGTCACTCTCTACCTTTAAAGAGGTTTTTGTTGTGATAAGTAGTTGGAATATTATCAAATTTCTGTTCAGAATGAAATTTTCAGTTTACTATAAAAGTTTGTGGCGGATATAAGAGTGAAATTAACCGTGTGCTTCTGAATCTATATGTCCTCCATCCAGTACAAATTTGAATGACTGGCCATACCTGTGTGCTGACGTTCATTGACTGTAAACAGTCTTCATGAAATACTGTTCGCAGTTAAACTGCAAAAAAAATTCGGTCACTGATTTGAGGAGCATTAGTACACACCTGTACTGACGTCACACATTGACATTTTATAATCTATTCAATGTTTTCCATAAGGTATTTTGAGCGAATTTAAACGATTTTCATATTTCAATCAAAACCGGTATCGAATCCACTGAAACCGGTATTCGGTATTGTGGTGTTACCGAAACCGTTTATACTGAATTACTTTCCCTAATTCATACGTTAACAACATTCTAAATTTCAATTTAAGAGTCGAGTGTTTTGGATTGAAAAGTGCAACAATCTGAAAAGTCATATCATAATACTGTTTTTAAAATTCGACGCATTTATAACTAAAATATTTTCATTCGAAACGATTTCAATTTACAAACAATATCTGATGCCATTGCACACATGCCATTTTATTTTTAGTACATAACTTAGAAATTTAATTAAATTGCATAAAATTGTTGAAAGAGGTTATTACCGATGTAATGTAGCATTTATTTTTAAAATGGAAACATATTCAACAAGTTATTTAATTTAACGACGATCGATTGTACAATTTCTCGAAACGTTAACAGACTGATGGCATTTTGTGTTTGTTTTTCAGAAACATCTGAATTGATCTTTTATAACCGGCAAAAATTTTAGGAAAATCACCTCGGACTGGTGAGACTTGTACAACGTGTATTTTTTGCAGAGTCTGCATATAGGAGTCGAAGGCGAGGAGGTATAAAATTTCACGAGTCAAAATAACAGTTTTCAAAGCGTATTGCTCAAAGCAACACGAGTAATTTTGGAGGGTAACGGGAATTATCGCCCAGGGAATTATCGCCCAGACATAAATTAATTGGCATTTTCACTCAGGGAATTATCGCCCAGACAAATGGGAATTATAACCCAGGGAATTATCGTCCAGACAAATGGAAATTATCACCCAGGTAGCGATAATTCCCCGGGTGATGTTTCCCATCCAACCGGGGGATAATTCCTGGGTGATAATTCTCCGGGTGAAAATGGTCTGGGCGATAATTCCCCGGGCGATAATTCAGGTCGCCATTTTGGAGTTCTCAAAATTGTGTCCGAAGTAATGAATTATGTAGCAGGGACAAATGTTTAATATTTTATTGCCTATCCATCCGAAAGATGAGCATTACAAAAGTTTTACCTTACTAATAAAAAAAACGTTTTTACTTCATTAGTGACGAAGAGACAAGAGTTTTACTTCACTAATGTAGACAAGAGTTTTGCTTCACAAAAAATATCCCAAACATTAGGGGGAAAACATACAATAAATTATTTTGCTGCAAACGTGTGAATTTTTCTGAACTTTTTCGTGTGAAGGAGTGACAATTTATATTATTTCACTTCGTACTGGAACTTTAAAAACAAAAATTACTTGTTGAACAATGTTTTTCTAGCGAAGCTTTTGTTTAAAAATATCTTACTTTCAAAAAAGTACCTCAATAGCTAAGTAGAGTCATCGTTTTTTCATCTAGTAGTTGAGCCATTTTTTTTAAGATTGCTCTGCAGTCTGCACTTTCACTCAGGACACTTGGTGCCGAAAATTTGAAAATGCCAAAATTCATGAAGTAGCGAGTACATTACGTTGTATAAGTTTATAATTCGACACCTGGCTGCGTACTTTGGTCCCTTACCTGGGACATGCTAAGCATGTCTGTCTTCACCAAAGTCTACACATTAGTTATATCTATACGTCATATAAGTTTCAAGTCGGCACTAGGCTGCGTCCTCGAGTTAAGACTTTCTAATGCAGAGGGCAGTAGCAGCAGCAGGTGCCGAATTGAAACCTATGTGACGATGACGCATACAACTCATTATTGCCTCCAGTTTGGCGAAAACAGATTTTCAACACCAGGCTGCCTTCTTTGTTCCCCATGCCCTAGGGTCCCATGTACGCAGCCGACTTGGTGCCGACTCCGATCATGTTTGTAACTAATAGCCTCGCTCTTTCATAAAGATAGGTGTTGTCAGAATTTCAGCACCAGGCTGCCTTGGTCTGACAAGGTTTTACACATCTGACGCGACGTAGCACAACGGGCTTCGAAGAAGGCACACATAACTTTAAGACATGACGTCAGTTACATTTGTACCGAACAGATAAGTCTAAAGGCATCTTTGTTTCGACATGTCAAATTTGATGGCCTTATATCACTATTGCCGTAATGACACTTATAATTCCTATTGTGCTTATAACAAACGTATCTTGAACTTTATACACTCAAGGATTTACATTCAATTGAGACTCCATCTACCTCGAATGTAGTGTAACGTATAAAGTTTATTCCTCAAAATCCTCTAAAATAATGCATTATTATCTCCAAAACTTAAGGATTTTATTCATTGGATGGGAAAACAATATCTGAATAATCCAATACTCAGTATCAAGTTTTTCCTTATTGAAAACAAAAGCGATGTCTTCTGGTTATATAAAAAATACTTTCCCCTTGTTGTTTTGATTTTGTCACCCCATAAACCATTATATAACATGAAAGGACAGCAAAAAAAAAAACAAAAACAAAAAAAAAAGAAACAATAAAAAAGAGGAATGGCCTCGTCAGTTGCATAATACGTTCAACAGACAAACGAAAATTGCAAATTCTTAAAGTTTTTGTTTTATTTCTTTTTGTTAAGAAATACCAAAGTTTTCAAAACTTTCTTTTGCTGACAAGTCTTGAATTAAAGAAATAGAAAAAAACATCGATGCAGAGACATGATATGGCGACTAAAAATTGTGATCATCATTATTTGACATTTCGTCACCATAAAAATACAATGGCAATTTTTCCATATGACGAGACGATGTCTTGTTCAGATTTTTCATTGTTTTACCTGATCATGATCAGTTATTAGAGCGATTCCCAGCCAATAAAACAAAGTGCGTTGTAGGCACTGTTAAACTTTGGTATATGGAAATTTTGACATTGCCTTCAAGTGACTAAGTTAATCTAATTGTTTTGTGCACGTAAACTGGTCAGTTAATAGTAGCTCATAGTCTTTCTGGAAAACACACCCCACATACCTTTCTGTATCGTTGCAAGTACTTATGATAAGTGGAGATACGTGGTAAGGTAAAGCAAAATCAGATTAGGTCTCATAACTATCGACGCAATGGTTCCCAAAAAGGTCTATTAACCGGTGAAAATGGAGAGTATCTCATGTCGCAAAAAAAATTCAAAACTTTCTTGCTCAAAGAACGAAAGCAGTCCCATAAATTAAAGATGTTTTTGGAAAAAATTACTATTTCTATGATATTAATTTTGAAAGAAGTTTTTCATTTCGACGAAAATATGAACATTGAGCAAACACACAAAAAAGTTTTTGTAGCAAAAAATCATGTTGGATAATAGCACTTTGAAACTTATTGGAAATTGATATCCGAAACCCGGAAAGAATATTTTGTTTAGTGTTTCTGAATCGCATTTAAACATTACGACTTTTGACTCATAAAAGAACGAATGATAGACGCAATAGACAATTGAGACGTGAAATAATGTTAGACAATTTTATTTATTCGTTTTTATTTTCTTTTCCCTTTTTTCAACATCAATTTGAAAGATCTGCGTCCAATTATGAACTGAAAATTCGGTAAGTTGGCTTGTTTGTGAGTAATAGCTATGGAGAGATTTCTTTGTGGAAAACAAACCAAGTTTTCTTTCATAAAACGCAAATAGTCATAATCTATATTTCACTGATGCAAAAATTGTGTTTTAAAAAAATTGTCTATGGAATTTATAACAGAAAGCACTATCAGACCCGCACGATTCCATTGTAATGACCAACCCTATGAAGTACATTAAAAGCAGATAAATGACAACAGGTGACGCTTTGTTGATTCCACAGATAGAATTCACAAGCCCGATTAAAGGGGTAAATCACACGGGCCCGGCTGCTAATTTAGCTGCTCGGTCCCATCAGTTATTCCACTTTCTGTCGAAGTATTGCGAATTTCATGATGAAATGCATTGACTTTCCGCAAGAAAGATTAACTTAATTGAGTAACCTAACAACCAGACGAGAATTTTCATATAACATGTAACCTCCCTTTTAATGAGGTCCACCCTTATCTGATTTTATGTGGTCGAACCTGACCTGTCTCCAGCTTTAATAAAAATTAACAATATTCATCAAAAATTTCAAAATGCAAAACATTTTTCTACAGGAGAAGATTTTGAGCATTTGCAAAGAAAAAATTCGTATTTTGCTAGAGAAACACAAATGACTGTTCTAACAAATTCGGATCAATTGTGAGGCTTTTTACGTGACAGGAGAGGAAATTTAAACAATTTTATAACGTTACACAATTCCACCACAGCCATGAAGGAGACCAGGATGTCTTCGTACTGGTTTCACCGTTTTAATAAAAGTCTGTCATCGTTCATTGTCAATGGTAAACAGCACGAATATTTTTGTCACTTTAAATAAACAGGAGAAAAATAATGCAACATTGGAAGCTTTAATACGGCTTGTTGTGTAAATAAATTCTTCTTTCCAGGTGGGTTACAATTTGAAAAATATTGTTAATAAAGTTTTCTGAACGATTCTCTTTGTGAACATCAAAATAGATGCAATGGAAATGCAAATAAAATTGTTAAATTTTACTTTGTGTAGCGCATGTCATGAATGTCTTTTGTGTTCTACAGTTGTGTCCTAGTATAATCTAATTTGAACGAAAAAATGAATAAGAAGGAAAGCAACGGTGGCAAAAATGTCTCCCAGAGATAGAATTGATCGTTGTAGTTTAGTTGATACATACTTACAGAAATATATTTTTCAACCGGGGGCACGTAGCATCATCTCTTTGGACATCGTATTCCGGCTGCTGGGAAATCTCTGTATTTACGCTAAGGGCCACTGATCTAGGGCCGCCTAAGTGATTTTGGGTCTTTTGTACATAACTCGAGTAAACCTTTTCCGATTTTTTTTTTCGTTTGAAAGGTCCGACAACTTATAACAGAAAATATCACAACAAAAACCTCTTAAAAGATAGAGTGTGACGCAGTCCGCTTCCAAAATTAATGATATCGCTTGAGGTGACGCTTACGCAAAAAATGACGATGCAAAAAAAAACTTTTTTAAGAAAATTCAAATGCCAGAGCCAACGACGAAATAATTTCTCTGTACTTTCAGTTTTTACATGCAAAAATCTGACCTTATTGATGGCTGACTTTTGAGAAGAATTTTTTTACTGAATTCAAAATTAATTTTTCAAATTCTTCTAAAAGGTACCCAAGTAACTTTATTAACTTAGTTTTTGAGAAAATTTTGCATGTGAAAACTGAAAAAAGTGGAAAAATTATTACGTTGATGGCTCTGCCATTTGTGACGCAATTTCAAACATTTGAATTTTCTTTAAAAAGTTTCTTTTGCATCGTCATTTTTTGCGA